>JBBBDQ010029185.1:257500-352500 GCA_037127315.1 Ascarosepion bandense | reverse complement strand
GTGCTGTGGTCAGAGAAAGTGTCTGACAGCCATAACTGTGTTCTCCTGCTCGTGCAGAATGTTACACCTGCCACCTACTTGACACAGGGCAGCACTACAACTTCAAGGCACGACATAGGCCTTCTTGCTGTGTATGAGACTCTGTGGGAAGATGAATAGATGCATAACGTCGTCATCAGTTGTGTTAACTTAAACACCTTCGTAATCACCACTAGACACATCTAACTGTTCGAATCGTCGGCACTGTCCTTAGACTGAGACCCAAGCACTCTCATTTTTTTTGTATTATAACTTCCGGCTCAAATAACAAGCAGTAGAGCTTTCAGTTTCTAAATGTCTGGAGGAGTGAATTGCGTCATAAGGTTCTTTTTCTCAGGCGGTGCCCAACTGACCCTACTTTAGCCTGCAGTTCCAGAAATCAGAAACAAAGAACGTGTATGCGGGAAATGAAAATTATCAAATGGCGACAATTTATTAATCGCACTCTCTCTCTCTCTCTCTCTCTCTCTCTCTATATATATATATATATATATGTTTCATACACCCAACAAGCCGTCACATATTCACACACTTACGCAAACGCCTAGACACACACTGACACATTTACGAACGTGAGTCTCTATCCTCGAAGTGTTTGATCAAGTATGGTTTCTAACTGCCATTCGTACGAAAGAAAATCATTCTCATTTGCCAAACTTTTCCTCTTTCCTGACCGACACACTCTTGCACAGTGTCACAAATACACATGTACACATACCAAGTGCTTCTCATAATCAGTGACCAACTGTATCAAAGATCATTTCCTTGTCTTCTGCATCAACAAATGTTGATCTGCTTTCGAACTGTCCAAATACACCTGTGCAAGAAATCTATGCACGCCAACAGAAATGCAACCGACAATACATAAATTTAAGTTATATTTGCTATAAGAAGATAGTCATTTAAAATGATGCCACGTAATAAAGATAAGAATTTATGTAGTATATTAATGGGCGGAAAGTTCTATATATCTACATACCAACATTAGAATATTATATATATATATATATATATATATATATATATATATATATATAATTTATCCTATGTATTTTTTAATCTGACGTGATTATTACTTCAAACGTTTTTTTATAGGATAACCATGTTGAATAAACGCCTCCAATATTATTTTATTTCTTTTTCCTTAATTTTGTTTTTCATTTCAATCAGTGTTTTTTTTTTTTTTTGTTTTTTTTTTATCTACCGGGCTGCGTAGTCGACAAAACTTGATGAAAGTGCAGGAGCCATTCTAGCTGTCTTTTATTGCTCTTGCTTGCCGCGCAATCTAATTATATATATATATATATATATATATATATATATATATATATATATATATATATATAATTAAAGGTCAGCTGAGAGAGTAAGGCTGAACTTAAGTGCAACGAATACATTGAATTATTCGCTAAATCTACTGCTCGGAAATGTCGAGTTCCTGTGTCAGTCCAAGAATTTTTCTCTTCTGAATCTATCATGCACATATACAAATCTACCATCTGCCCGTGCATTGAATACTCTTGTCATATATGCTCCGTCGCCCCTGCTGTTCATCTTGGGGTTCTCGACAAAATCCGAACGAGAATCTGCAATGTAGTCGATACCGATCTGGCGGTTCGACTCCAGTCTCTCCCACCGACGCGTTGTTGCTCCTCTCTTCTATAAATACTTTCACAGATTTCTTCCCTCTCACGCAGCTCTCTTCTCACCAGTGTTTCCGTCATTCGCTTAGACATTCTCCAACACTTACTGAAATTTGTTTTTCTTTCTCTTCTCCTATTTTGTAACCATCTGCGTATCACAGGCAGTTCTACCTTGCTTGGGGTTAGATGATTATATACAGTAGATATCGACTTGGAACAGGTAATTGTAAAGCCGAGTTCGAATCTTTAGTGAATTCGTCGCATTCACTTACGCGCAAAGGTATGAATCCGTCGCTTCTCTCTCCACCTATCGGTTAAATAGCCGGACATATTAGATTCTATAGCCTTCGTTTGCAACCAGTCTACAGCAAAAAGTAATGTCAACCTACTGCGGGAAAATCATCTGCCAAGTCAGTCATGTCCCTTTCAAGACACGATCACCCAAGCGTGTATCCCGTATGATATTTAACTGACTGACTGAACTTATATTTATATGCCAATTTAGAAAAAAGATACAATATTTGACGTTTATTCAGTATTCTGGCAAATTTCTTAGTTTTAAGTAGTGCTGCAAAGTCGTATATGCATCCTTTATTTGCTTATACATATATATGTACATGTGTATGCGTGTGAGAGGGAGGGAGGGAGGGATGATTAAGGTAGAACACAAATTATGGTCTCCCCTCACGCCATAGAAGTATTGGCATGTTAGGCCAAACTCAAAGGCAACCAGATACACATGCAACTTCAATACAGCTTTTTACTTAATTCTCTCTTACTCTTTACGATATCTTAAATTTAAAACGCATGATACGCGAGAAAAATACAGTCCGTTTTAACCCCGTCGTCTGCTCCATGCGTTTACGAGTTCGTTTTCACAAATGCCCATTATATCAAGTAAACACAGCGATTTCTTTTGCAGATAGGTGACCGACACACCGAAAATATCTTAAACTATGTTACCTGCTACGTACATTTCTATCGACACAATGCAATCACTGTTAAGAAACACGTAACAGTTACATCAATCACTGTTAACGTACACATACAAATTTTAAAAGAAAAAAACGTTATGTAAGCATCTTCCACAACACCGATTCGATAGGTGGCGTGTCGCTTCAAAAGTTGGCTCTCCACATTTTCATGTTTTTAGTATCTCTTTGAAATTTTGTCCACTCGTTTTCTTTATTAAACCCTTTCATGTCATCCATTTAGACACGTTGTTAGGTAAATTATGCTCTGTTTTTCTCTGGCTTTTATGTCTTCAATTTGTCCTATGAGTGTCAAATATTCCAAGCCTCCTTCCCTAGAAATATCAAATCTTTCTTTCTAATATTAAGTATAAAGGCCATTGTATGCCATTTTCTCTATAGCTTCGTCGTTGCACAGATGTTAATTCCATTCTATTCTCTGTATTTTTTTAAAACCGTTTCACCCCAAGAATAGTGGTACCGCTACTGGTGCGCAGGGGACTACATATGAGAAGAGTGAAAGTTGAAGCAGGAGGAGAGCGAAGAGAAAAACGGAGCAGTTACAGAGGGTGTCAGAGAAAAGGCAAGTGAAGGATGGGAATATAGGTGTGATGAGTGTTGCGAGGGTAGATTGAGAAAGGAAAAAAAAAACAAGATACAGTGTGTGATTGAGAAAGGAGGAGAGAATAACTGGAGTCAAGTGAATAAGAGATGGGAACTGATATTGCATTTAAATTCTTGTAGACTCTTGCCGTCAGGAAAGCAAATATACGGCAGAGAGTTCTTCTTTTATAGTATATTTCCATCACTTCGAGTTTCATTCCCATCTCCACGGAGATGGCCTAGCATTCAATGCAGTAAAGGAGGACAGTTCAGTTGTGTTTTTTTTTATTATAGTGAAATGCTCCTGTTTCTAAATACCTTGCTTAACTTTTTGAAGGCAACTTTCGTTATCCCTCAGCGCCTTCTGTTTTTATATTTTACACTTCTTTCTTTTTCAAAACATTTATCATATATATCAATTTTTGTACGTGCTTGAATTTGGTAACACGAATTTGTAATTTGTATATTGCCCTGTTTCTCTCGCTGTCAACCAGGCATCATTTCTTCTTGGAATTGACATAGTCCTTTCTCCTCACTTTTCTACACCTGATCATATTAAGTTTATGAAAAGAGCATATCTTCATCAATATAACTTACACAATCATTTCTTTACATCGGCAAGTTCCTTCATATCACTACCATAGCAATCATTTTAGCCAAACAGATGCACTGCTAGGAGAAAAGAACGCAGAGTTGTATCAAAACAGTTATTATCCTTCTACTAGTTTATGCAAAGAATTATGACGATTGGCAAAAAGTTAATTATAGTTTGACAAGCTAGCTTGTATAAGCAGACACTTTACATAATACATGCTAGCACGTTAACATACCATAAAATAGACTTTATAAAACCCGTTGTTTTTATTTAGTTATTATCTAATAAATATCAACCAACAATATGCAATCCAAGGAAAAGAAGATCGTTATTTTAATGTTAGAACCAATTTCAATAAAAATCATATTTAAACGACTAAAATAAATCCTCAATTTTATTTTTATTACATTCTGTTTCCGGAAAATTTGGATACAATTATATTTGAGTAAAAATAATGTTTACTCTCTGGAAGTTAAAGGCAGCTTTTTTTTTTCTTTTTTTTTTTCGTGTAAATTGCGATGGTCAAGGAAATCTTAAACTAAATACACTTTGCGTGTGTTCAATTTTCACCCAATCGCACGAAGCGAACGCAGGTCAGCATTCTGATCAGAAATAAGGTGGAAAAAATCATGTTCTTAAAAGTAAAGAAGCTGAAGACACGTAGAAATTTTTTTTCAGACATATCACTTCTGTGAATCTTTCGTTTAAGAGTCGCACGGTTAAAAATAAACACGAATAGACTAAGTTAAATACGCATGCTTGAAAATATTTAATATAGCCGCAAATTTATTTAAATATGTTGCAATTAGTTTTATTCATGAATATTCATTTTTTTTTTTAAAATATTTCACCTCAAGCAAGACGATAGAGCCATTACGACGTAAGGGGTTACTGAGAAAAAATGTGAAGGAGAATGTTACTGATGAGGATAGGCAACAAAAAGGACATGATTCTAGAAACTGAATTAGATGATTGAAACTGCTTGGTTAAAAAAAAAGTACTCAGGGAAAATAAATATTTTTATTATTACAAAATTGTAAGTGCGTGAAAAAAGTCAGCTTTATTAAGTTAGTAATATAAAAACGGTACTGTTCTGTATTAGTTGTGTTATGAAATATCAAGCTTGTTTGTGAATTGAATTCCTGTGCTTTGGATGAGCTGAATTCAAAATCATCATTAGAGAAATTCAAAAATATACTACTGCATAAGTTCACTACCATACAAGTCATCAAGTTTGATCCACTTATAACACAGATAGAAGCACAGTTTCTGAGTGTTGCTGGCGTAGTAGTAACGTGTGTATGTAGATGCGGGTGTATGGCAGAGAGAAAGGGAAAAACACAAACAATGAACTATTATATATGTGTGTTTGTGTGAGTGCGTTGGCGAGTTTAGCCTCATGCTGTCTGATTTTGTATTTAGTAGCTCTTATTTACACCGACCTATTAATTGTAAAGATTCTAATATGTCTACATAGTTTTTGTACATACGTTCAGTCCCTGATATTGAGATACTTTCTCCCATAAATACAGTATTACAGTGTGTGTGTGTGTGTGTGTGTGTGGGTTTATGAGTCTGTCGTTCTGTGTGTGCGTGGCACTACGCGTGCGCATATTAATAAAGAAAATAGGCGGGAAATGTTATGTGTGTTATTTAAGCGTAGACAATATAGCGAGATCAAGTGAGTTCGAACGTTGACAGATTGAATGAATACTAATATGAATTATCTATGGTAAGGATAGTTGAGTCTTTTTAAGCTGTCACCAGCAAAGTACCTTCAAACACAATCAACACATACTGTAGTCCCCTTACTTTAAATAAATTGTTCTGTTCGATATTCATTGAAGGTTAAACGGGCCGACAAGCATCTGGGAAAGAGAGAGGTCATATAGCCGAAACCTTGTAATAACATCAAAGATGATGACGACAGATCTCGTGTAAAAATTAAACAGTTAGGATTTTAGAAAAATACGGAATTTATATGCCGTTTTCACGGTTTGGAAGATAGTATATTTCCACTACATTTTATCAATTCTTTTCAGTGACATTTGTATGTGTTTGTTTAGAAATAAAAGAAATACGCTATTCTAAATGGTACAGAGTAGCAGGCATGAAACCAGACTTTGTTAATAAGCACACGTATACATACGCATTTAATACACAAATAGAATACTTTCACAGACACACAGGCACCTCGCTGTTGTGTAATGGTTAGCAAGCTTGTCTCGCTAGAATCATTATATTTGAGTATTGAGTTCGATGCTCATTGTGAGTACCTTATTTTTGGTCTTGTGCCACATGTAAGCTACGCTTAGAAAATCAATTTTTTGGTCATCTTGAGGTGGTGTAATGGTTAAAAAGGTTGTTTCGATAGAATCATTAGGAGTGAGTAGTGCGTTCGATCCTCACTGGATGCAACATTTAAGCAGCGCCTAAAAAGTCCCCATTCATTCAGACACACACACACACACACACGAGTATATTCACAGGCCTACACGGAGGTTACATGTATTCAGGCATGGGGAAAACTAGTGGCGATGCCCATGAATATTGTAAATATTTGTGCATCGATGCTCTCAAAAAAATTGGACGTAATTTTATTCTTATTTTTCTTACTCTTCCCTTATTCGTCTGTATGCAAATCATTTAACGTGATTTTCACACGTATTTCTTCCTTTCACCTATTTCACATTCGTCGCTCACACAAATTTTTAAAGCGATTTTAACACTTCTCTCTATCTCTCCTGACTCGCTGCTTTTTGCTGGGACATGCAAATACATATTCATAGAAAACACTCGTAATAACTAAATAGAACAAAATGTAAAATCCAGTCTTTTTATTCTCGATGTGCCGCGTCCCTTCATAACGTAGGCGATCAAGAATCTACACAATTTTCTGGGCTTTCATAATTTTGATAAATTTCGTCTTTTTAATGATTTCTTCTAAACGTTTTCCCGCCATCTATTTACTCTATATCATTAAGTATGTTATGTATTGTTTCCTTCAGCTTACTTACCTCCAGACTCTTCTGAGAGTATCAGATTTTCCAAGCACTTTTTCATTAAAGTGCATATAAATTTCAACAGTCTCAACCTGATCTTAATCATAAGTTTCATTTTGTTCTAAAATATTTAATACAAAACATGTAGTATCAATATTTACTTTTGCATACTATATATAAATGTACATAACACACACACACATATATATATATATATATATATATATATATATATATATATGTGTGCACAAGAGTTTAATTCTTGCAGGAATAGTTCTTTTGAATAGATCATTTCAAATTATAGTCACTGTGAATACAGTGATAAAAAGTGCATGGTGAGAATCAATGTCTCAACTCAGAAGCTCAAAACTGTCATCATAGAGGGCTGATTTATATCCCCACCACACACACACTTTTTATTGTTCTATATATATATATATATATATATATATATGCTCTCACTCACGATACCTCTGTCTCTCACTATATCAAGTGACATTCTCTAGCATAATGCTACAAGGTGCATTTGAGGAAATTCATAACTCGTGCATTGGTAGCATCGCAATGCGCATTGTCTTACAATGACGATATATACATACTTATTTGCTTAATTACACACACACACACACACACACACATATATATATATATGTGTGTGTGTGTGTGTGTGTGTGTGTTAATAAGCAAAGAGAGATAGCAGAGTAGGATTTCGAAGAAATAACAGGACAACATATACTAAGTGCAACAAGGGACTGGAAGAGGAATCGAGGCATGATTGTCCACGAGATAAAGGGACACGACGCATAAAAGATATATATATATATGTGTGCGTGTGAGCGTATTATTTATTTACATATGTGTATGTATCTGTCTTTATGCGTATTACATGTGTGTGTCTGTATGCGTATCGTCATGCGTATGTGAGTGAGTGCATGTGCGTATATGACATTTTTTATCGGCCACTGTCAAGTCTGATCTGACAACCTATAATAGTCATTAATATCCGGGCGACAGCTATGGCAGTTTTGATTTGCCCATTCAGTCTCATTCAAGCAGATTCTTCAGCATCAGCTATCGTTGCATATGCGAAAAAGGAGATATTTTCTCTAGAAAATTGGTTGACGTTCTAGTGCACAGGGATATGGAATCATGCCTTGTCGAAAAGGCATTAAAGCTGAGTAAACAAGAGTGGCTTCTTGCGTAATTCGAACTCACTCTTTTTGCCAGTATCATTTTCTATTGTAAAATCCGTTTCGCTCCCCCGAATAATATGAGTGTGCAAATATGGGTGTATAAATGGAGCTTCTTTTCCTTATATAAGTTTAAGTGTGAATACAACACCTTCACGCTCAAATTTATATGTTTTCAATGAAAATTATACAATATATATATATATATATATATTACAATATATATATATATATATTACAATATATCTGTGTGTATATATATATATATATATATATATATGCACATTTATACAATAACTCACTTGCATGCTCTCTCTGATACTCCTTTCTTCGTTCACTCCACCCTTATCTGTATTTCTATCATTCTCTTACCCACTTCTTGACACCTCCTATAAACTGTGACTCTTTCTCATAAATTTCCTCCCATGTAACCCCCTGCTTAACAGTGGCAGTAAAATGCCTTGCTTTGGGCGTTACGATTATAATATATATATATATATATATATATATATATATATAATGCATATTCCCGTAAAAGTTATGCTTAGTTAATTAGTGTGTCAAGTTACTGAAGTTTTACGCTTTTAGAAACATAAATCAAGAAATTCCAGAAAACAATAGCAAGCCTACTGCAAGTATTCTTCTGCCCATTCAGTCATGTCTCTTTCTGGACATGATCGCCCAAGGGTGTTTCAAGTATGGCACTAATTTTATCAAAAAATAATTACGCATCTTTTATTCTAAGTATTTTTTAAAATTAATACCTGTTATTTAAGTGTACCGCTCCTCCGAAATCATCACACGCATACACACATATGTTCAACCAAAAGCACACACACGTACAAGAATAAAGACAACAGGAAAAATTGCCTTAGCCGGCGCATTTCGTCCCCTGATGAACATTTTAAAAGAAGTCTGTTAGAAAAGATCATTATCCTATTATCTTTATTCTAATTTTCCTTTAACAAAGACGCTTCTCGTTACATTTGGATATTTACAAAGAAGTATATTGGTACTTGCACTCTCACACAAATACATTCAGATATAACATTGTATATAATCCCTTATTACTCCTCTCATTTTGAAATTTCTTCAAAATTCTAATATAGATTCCCACATTGCAGTTGCAGTTGTTTCAAGAAAATATCCGTTCATATATCATTTTAAAGTTGGATTCGTCAATGTTTCCTATTTATGACTCAGTCTTTAGTTGAAAACTAATCCCTTTGTCTTTTTTCACATCAAGCAAGGCTGGATCCCCACTAATACGCAGAGTTATAGTGAAAGAAAACACTGGGTACTGAGGAAATGATAAAAGATGAACCGGATTCAAGAAGATAGAACATGGCAATTGACATAATGTGGCTATCAGGGAAGCAAGTAAACGACGGAAGGGCGTTCCACAGCGGGAAAAGCGAGAAAGAGATTTCGAATAGAAGTAGCGGTGACATTTCAACGGGAAAATGGTTGAGAACGGGATGCCAGTAAAGTAGACCGCTTAAATTAATGTGATGGTTGCACCAGAACAAAAACGCTCGTCCGAGCTGTTGCTATGAATATATTTGCAGAAAAGACAAAGGGAATCCACGTCACTCCGGTGAGCATGTGACTGGAGTCGAGATGTCTCTTCAAGATCAACTAGATTGCAGATCCTTCTTTGGATTTTCTTCAGATGAATAGCAGATATACCTGACCAGATATGGCAATTGTATTAAATTTACGAGAGAATGGTAGGTTTATAAAGGTAGATTTATAATCAATCTGAAATGTTCGACGTATAAATTTTGACTGCTTGGTCGATATTCAAAAGTGAACGTAACTTAAGTACGATGAGACAAAAGAAATCACTTTTAAAGTAAATATTAAAAATATTTACCTCTATTATGATCTTGTTCTACTAACGTTGAAATCTATTCGTGTGGTTACTAATATATATACAGGTTAAATTCTGGCGTTACGAGCAAATACCGAGACAATGATACTTGAAGAGATTTGCATGAACGATAGCCATGAAAGCAAAGACATCTCAGTTCCGAAGCATATCCGTGCACTTGCTATTTCAGTTGTACCGCAGAGGAAATAGGTTCAAGCGAACTATGTTTATCTAAATCAGGAAGAGGGTAAATTAATATAAAAAAAAGACAAAAACTCTCAGTTATACAAAATTATATATATATATATATATATGCGTGTGTATGTGTGTGTATTGTAACTAAGTTGTTGAACTCGTAGATTTATTTATCTTTTTGTTCATGCACCTTTTTGTTCATGCATTTACTTTTATAAAGAGTGCTCGATACAAATGTAGAGCGTTCTGCTGTATATATATATATATATATATATATATATATATATTTAAACAAGTTGTGTTAGCGATAGAGACCACATAGTCTTATATATTTTCTTTTGAATTTTTTCATATTTTCTGATTAAACTTTTTATTTTCCAATTATATTTGTATAAATATTTTCCAAATGTGTCCTAGTACTTACAAACATCATCGTTTATCATCAGGGACTATATTACATTAAAAGAAAATAAATAAACGTAATGAAAAATTTTTAAGTTCAAAGGAGGTCATTTTTCATAACGTTTATTTATTTTATTTTATAATGTTGTAAAACTTTTTCTGCTACAAGGTAATATTTGATTTTAAACTTTAATATAGTCCCTGATGATGTTCGTAAGTACTAGGACAACTTTTGGACAATTTTTATACAAATATAATTCAGAAATAAAATGTCTAATCAGAAAATAAAGAAAAATTCAAAAGAAAATATATAAGACTACGTTGTCTTTATCGTTTAACAAAACTTGTTTAAAAAAAAGATGCTGTCAAAATATATATATATATATATATATATATATATAGTTTTTCGAGATATGATCCCCAAAGCGTCTATCGCGTATGGCACTTAACTGATATATATTTTACAGCAAGATTCGCAATGTAAATGTCACGAGTGCCACTCGAGGTAGAGAGATATATTAAGGGGTAATTTACATGGATGGGAGGGAAATATAGACTGGAAGAGGTTAAAATCTTATCAATCGGGGAAACATCATTTTGGGAGTCATTTGCAAATTTTGTGTGTGTGTGTGAGTGAGAGAGTGAGAGGGGATAAACAGATAGATAATTTAAGTTAAATAGAGAATGATATTGATTGGTGTTCAGACTTTAATTAGATAGAAAGGTCGAAATGATTATTTATATAAACGTTAAATAAAATACTGCTTACTAAGAAGGATTATTACGTTTTTAAATTTTTACAGTATTCTAACATTTTTCGTATTGTTGGAGATAAAGAATATGAAAAAATTGTCCATAACTATTGATCGTCCTAAGAGCATTCGACCGCTTCGTTACCAATATTTAAGCGATTATGTCTCTACACTAAATAAAATGAAATAGTTAATCTTTTTTGTCGGATGTATTTAATGAAAGATGTTTGAAAGAGAGCTTGTTGACCTAGCATACAATATATATATATACAGAGAGAGAGAGAGAGAAAGAGAGATTACATATAGAGAGAAATGTATATTAGTTATTTACTATGGTTAACATACCTATGCCTAAAGTCAGTAGAAGAATAAATGTGATCGAAACCTCTAGCGCCGAGCTGATCCTATCTAGGTTTCTAGAGTAGTTATACTGTCTATATTTTTACAAGCATCTGATATATTTATCAATCTATCTATCTCAGTTTGTTCATAACTATCTTTCTGTCTATCTCATTCATTTCATATCTATATATCTATCTATCTCATTCATTTCATATCTATATATCTATCTATCTCATTCATTTCATATCTATCTATCTATCTATCTCATTCATTTCATATCTATCTATCTATCTATCTATCTCATTCATTTCATATCTATCTATCTATCTATCTCATTCATTTCATATCTATCTATCTATCTATCTCATTCATTTCATATCTATCTATCTATCTATCCATTCATTTCATATCTATCTATCTATCTATCTCATTCATTTCATATCTATCTATCTATCTATCTATCTCATTCATTTCATATCTATCTATCTATCTATCTATCTATCTCATTCATTTCATATCTATCTATCTATCTATCTCATTCATTCATATCTATCTATCTATCTATCTATCTATCTCATTCATTTCATATCTATCTATCTATCTATCTATCTCATTCAGTTCATATCTATCTCATTCAGTTCATATCTATCTCATTCAGTTCATATCTATCTCATTCAGTTCATATCTATCTCATTCAGTTCATATCTATCTCATTCAGTTCATATCTATCTCATTGATTCATATCCCCTCTCTCATTCAGTTCATATCTATCTCATTCAGTTCATATCTATCTCATTCAGTTCATATCTATCTCATTCAGTTCATATCTATCTCATTCAGTTCATATCTATCTCATTCAGTTCCTTTCTCAGTTCATATCTATCTCATTCAGTTCATATCTATCTCATTCAGTTTCATTCTATCTCATTTGATTCACTTCTATCTCATTCAGTTCATATCTATCTCATTCCAGTTCATATCTATCTCATTCAGTTCATATCTATCTCATTCAAGTTCATATCTATCTCATTCAGTTCATATCTATCTCATTCAGTTCATATCTATCTCATTCCAGTTCCATCTATCTCATTCAGTTCATATCTATCTCATTCAGTTCATATCTATCTCATTCAATTCCATGTCTATCTCATTCCAGTTCATATCTATCTCATTCGATTTCATATCTATCTCATTCCAGTTCATATCTATCTCATTCGATTCATATCTATCTCATTCAGTTCATATCTATCTCATTCCAGTTCATATCTATCTCATTCAGTTCATATCTATCTCATTCGATTCCATATCTATCTCCATTTCAGTTCATATCTATCTCATTCCAGTTCATATCTATCTCATTCAGTTCATATCTATCTCATTCAGTTCATATCTATCTCATTCAGTTCATATCTATCTCATTCAGTTCATATCTATCTCATTCAGTTCATATCTATCTCATTTCGTTCATATCTATCTCATTCAGTTCTATCTATCTCATTCAGTTCATATCTATCTATCTATCTCATTCAGTTCATATCTATCTATCTATCTCATTCAGTTCATATCTATCTATCTATCTCATTCAGTTCATATCTATCTATCTAAATATGTTCATATACATCTATGTATCTATCGAAGCCCGTTCATATCTATCTATCTATCTAAGCCCGTTCATATCTATCTATCTATCTAAGCCCGTTCAAATCTATCTATCTATCTAAGCCCGTTCAAATCTATCTATCTAAGCCCGTTCAAATCTATCTATCTATCTAAGCCCGTTCATATCTATCTATCTATCTAAGTCTGTTCATATCTATCTATCTATATATATATATATATCTATCTCAGTCTGTTCCTATCTATCTCAGTCTGTCTATCTATCTATCTATCTATCTCAGTCTGTTCATATCTATCTATCTATCTATCTGTCTGTTCATATCTATCTATCTATCTATCTCAGTCTGTTCATATCTATCTATCTATCTATCTCTGTCTGTCTATCTATCTATCTATCTATCTATCTCAGTCTGTTCATATCTATCTATCTATCTATCTCAGTCTGTTCATATCTATCTATCTATCTATCTCAGTCTGTCTATATCTATCTATTCATTCATTCATTCAGTCTGTCTATCTATCTATCTATCTATATATATATATCTATCTATCTATCTATCTCAGTCTGTCTATATCTATCTATCTATCTATCTCAGTCTGTTCATCTATCTATCTATCTATCCTTTATCTATCTATCTATCTATCTATCTATCTCAGTCTGTTCATATCTATCTATCTATCTATCTCAGTCTGTCTATATCTATCTATCTATCTATTCATTCATATCTATCTATCTATCTATCTGTCTGTCTATCTATCTATCTATCTATCTGGGTCTGTCTATCTATCTATCTATCTATCTCAGTCTGTCTATCTATCTATCTATCTATCTCAGTCTGTCTATCTATCTATCTATCTATCTATCTATCTATCTATCTATCTATCTATCTCAGTCTGTCTATCTATCTATCTATCTATCTCAGTCTGTCTATATCTATCTATCTATCTATCTCAGTCTGTTCATATCTATCTATCTATCTATCTCAGTCTGTCTATATCTATCTATCTATCTATATCTCAGTCTGTCTATCTATCTATCTATCTATCTCAGTCTGTTCGTTATCTATCTATCTATCTATCTGTCTGTTCATATCTATCTATCTATCTATCTCACTCATATATCTATCTATCTATCTCAGTCTGTTCATATCTATCTATCTATCTATCTCAGTCTGTCTATCTATCTATCTATCTATCTCAGTCTGTTCATATCTATCTATCTATCTATCTCAGTCTGTTCATATCTATCTATCTATCTATCTCAGTCTGTTCATATCTATCTATCTATCTATCTCAGTCTGTTCATATCTATCTATCTATCTATCTCAGTCTGTTCATATCTATCTATCTATCTATCTCAGTCTGTCTATATCTCATTCAGTTCATATCTATCTATCTAAATATGTTCATATCTATCTATCTATCTATCTATCTATCTCAGTCTGTTCATATCTATCTCTCTATCTATCTCTATCTATCTATTTATCTCAGTCTGTTCATATCTATCTCTATTTATCTATTTATCCCAGTCTGTTCATATCTATCTCTATCTATCTATTTATCTCAGTCTTTTCATATCTATCTCTATCTATCTATTTATCTCAGTCTGTTCATATATACCTCTCTCTCTCATATATATATACATACTGAGAATTCTCAAATTTGGGTTCAACTTAAAACCTTATTCTTTGCGCGATCACTATATTTCATGAAGAGCTGGTAATTGACACTCTACGTCAGGCGCCCCGTCATTAAATATTGTTTGCTCTATTCGCTTTCTAACTGAATGAAAGCCGATATTTCAATGAGGAAATTGATTTTATTACTCACTTAAATGTGCGAAATATTCGTCTAAAAGTATAATTATCATTATTTTTCACTACGCCGGATTTCTTTTTTTCTTAATTTTACTGATAAGAATATCGTGTCATCCAGTCTGTAAATTGATTTAAGATGGTTCTCTTCGCACTTGGCAAATTTTACATTTAATTGCTTCTGATCATCACTGTTACTTTGTATTTTATGCATCGAAATATTGCCAGCGGGTAAATACAGTCTATTGATGATCTCCATGTGACAGCAATTCTCCTCCATTCTTTACTTCGTTTCTTCAGTATATGTCAATTATCATTATTATTATCAGTAAATTTCAATTATTATTATTACTATTATCACTATATTTCAATTATTATTATTATTGGTTTTATCAGTATATGTCAATATTATCAGCATATCTTATTATTATTAATATTATCATCAGTATATAATTATTATCAGTCTATGTCAATTATTATTATCGATATATGTCATTATTTTTTTATATTTTCAGTACATGTCAGTTATTATTATTATTATTATTATTATTATTATTATTGTCGTTGTTGTTATTATTAAAAGTATATGCCAGTTATTATTATTATTATTGTTGTTCTTGTTATTTAATATATATTTTTTTTAAATTTTCCTCCGTTCTTTCGCAAATTAGTACGTGCGTGAAGTCTAGCCATCACTGGGATACATAATAGAACATTCCGAGTTGACTGCTAGGAAATATGAAAAAATAAATAAAATAAAGAAAAAAATGAAGATACAGGTGCATCATAAACGTTTAGTTTTAGAATGAAAGAACGAGGAGAACAAAATAAGTGAATCAATGAATTAAAAAGAAAAAATAAATGAGGAAGAACGAAAAAAGATTGATGAAGCGATAACGATATAATTTCTTTAACGTCTGTTTTAGTGAAATATTAAACCTTGTCAGTTTTGCTCTTTTCATTTGTATCCCCGAACTTTTTTAAATAAGGACATGCATTCATATTTTTGTGTATTATTAAAATGGTTTTTTCATGCTATTAAGCTCAACTAATTACTGATGCAACAGTGGAATCTGCACTGGAATCATATAGTCTTAACACTTCTTTAATCATTAAATTAAGCATTATAATTCGTTCTTGAAGCAACTAAACTGTGGTTCTACAGAATGATGTTCAGGATAACATTGACTGAACGTGTAAGCAAAGATGAGGTTTAGGAGAGCATGGACAAGAAAAGGAACTGATATTGACAACAGGGAAAGACAGCTGAAGTTTTGCGAACATGTAATAAGGAAAGAAGTCTTGGAAAATCTGATGCTCAAAAGATAGATAAAAGGAAAGACAGACAAGAGAAAGCAATGCGTGCCATACTTGATAGGCTTGAACTGATTCGGGGGTTGATCGGTATATCAGGAAAAGGGGTGTTAAAATGTACAAGGGATACGGAGGAGTGGAAGGTTATTCCTGAAGGGACACGGCACATAGACGAAAAACGAGAAAAAGAAGAAAATTTAAAAATATAAAAGTGTAAGCTGTAATGCTACTGTTATTATTAATATTATTATTATTAATAATAATGTCAACTTTATTGACGAGAGTAAATCGACTCTCTAAGCTGTTATCTCTAACAGAATTTATCGAAAATAACAGTGTTTTATAAATGCTTTTGCAAGTGAGTAAAATCGTTTCATGTAAATTCTGTTTCTTGTTGATATACGTACCTATTTCAAATCGATGTTCGGCTCTCTACGGACAGACGCACACTGATATAATTTTATCACTTGTTGTTGGCCGTCTATGTAGATTTTTAAAAAAGTAGAATGTATTTCCGCAACGATGAACATCTATTTTCTGCCCACCTACATATATAGATATATTATTGTCCCGGTGACACATACATTTTTTTTTTATTTCTCTCTCTCTCTCTATAAACACACACACATTATATATATATATATATATATATATATATATATATATATATATTCCCCGCACGTTTCACATATACAAACACAGACTGAGAGATATGTATACAAATATGCGCACAGATACATCATTGTTCACCAACGTAAACAGGAATATGTTTATATTCACATAGATAGATAGATAGATAGATAGATAGATAGATAGATAGATTATAATCGTAATTTTAGTTTGAATCTGTTTATAAAATTTAAAATCTTTGCAGACTTGCATGAACATCTGTTTATGTGTTTGTGTGTTTACGTGCGCGCTTTTGTAGTTGTGTGTGCGTATGTGCGCCTGTGTGTCCAATTCGACGGAGCGCGCTCTATCTTCTCTTTAGCTGCAATTGTGTCATGTATCACATCTTAAGAATATGGAAAATTTTCTGAATTAAATTTACATGAGCATTATTTCTGTAAGGCAATATTTCTCTGGCAATGTTTCAGTTTGTTTCACCCAAAAAGTTACTCATAATAACAACATATATTCTCTAATCAGCTAATATCCATCTATCTACCTTTGTCAGTTTTTTAATCATCTGTCTGTCTATATCACACTTTTCATTTTCTATCTTAGTGTTTATCCATATCAGTCTTTTCATTATCCATATTATTGTCTATCTATATCAGCCTTTTCATTATCTATCTGACTGTCTATTCATGTCTGCTTTTTCACTAACTGTCTATCTATGCCTGTTTTTTTTTCTTTATCTATCTTGCTGTCTATCTATATCAAACTTTTCATTATCTATCTTACTCTCTATCTATGTCAGTCGTTTCATTATCTATCTATTACAATCTGTTCATACCTATTTTATTTTCTTCAATGTCATCTATCTATCTATCTATCTATCTATCTATCTCAATCTAAGTTTCATATATCTATGGTCAAAATTAATAGTGACAAAACTAGCTATTTACAGGTCAAACGTATTTTAAAGATTCTTTTTCTCTTGCTATTTTCGAATTCAGAATTTTACTTAGTATACGATTGGTAACATTATCGAGGCTTTACATTCATTCTCTTAACATAATTTACATCCTATTTTCTCGTTTGAGATGCACCCATTAGTATTCAAAATTGTTTAATGTTTTTCTTACTGCCATCAATGGTATCGTCTTCTTTCTTCTGCAAACAACTGTTCTGTTAATTCCATTTATATAACAAATACATATTGCAATAAAAGCGCAAATTTACTGCCCCTGCAACTCATTCCAGTTGAATGGCGATACACCAATTCGTCTCAATTTTTGTATGAATATATTCTAGACAAGCAAAGCACCTTAAACAAAAAATGAGTGGAATATTCTAGAAAAACAAATGAGAAAAATAATTAAAAAAATTTAAGCGTAGATAAACAAAATCTACTGAGAATTGTAGGTAGGAGAAAAGAAAAGAAGGAAAAAGAAGGAATTTATGAAAGTTAAAGAAAAAAAGAAAGAAAATTGAAATAAAACTGGGATAAGAATGAAGAAAGAAAGGACGAAAGAACAAAAGAGTGAGGGTGAAAGAAAATAGAAATGTCAATAACAGTTAAATATGAAGTAATAAAAGACAACTAAAGAGAATAAGAACATTAAAGAAAACAAAGGTTGGCTGATTAAAGTAGAGGCAAGTGAAATAAATAAAAGAAAGAAAATTAAGTAATTCACGACATATGATAGGATCATATGAGAAGAAGATGGAGGAGAAGGAGGAGAAGGAGACAATTTTCTATTTTTATTGCACTAAGATAATTCGAACCTCATTTCCATGAGGGTAAATAAAAGGCTTTACTTCACACGTAGAGTTACGAATTTATATGTCCTAAAGAAGAAGAAAGAGATCAGTTGTAACTGAATTAAACATGAGGGTTGTTACTATATCATATTTTAGATATTCGCTGGTGATCGTTGAACAAATATACCGTAGAAATATCACGGCCATTATACAGTTTGTTTTATTGTCCTTTAAGTTGTCATCTATTCATCTCTTGCTGCTTATATTTTACACTTTGTCCGAAATTATTTTTCAAATCGGAATTCGCTGTACAGACTTCCGTGGGTAATTATTCCTCGAGAAAATTTATACGTGAATTCAATTGAGTTCGATGATTAAAAGCCGTATTCTCAATGATGAAAGATAGTTTATCCAGTAAATTTAAAAATTCACACATATTTTAAATAACACTTATTTATAGGTGGGTCGTGCCGTCAACAACGACGGCGAAGTATTTACGTCGATATGCCGTTTAAAATGATGGCAACATATATATTTAAGTACCAACTATTGAGTATTTTGCATTAAGACATAACAAAACACAAAATTATCCAGCATCTTGAGCTTGACAGTAATGAATTACAACACTCTCAGTTACTGGCGTAAGTTTGCATGATATATCACATGCTAAAAGTCTGCATTCTTCTACCGAGCGCTGAGGTTGAATCGCCGACTGATGACAATTCAGTCGAGTTTTAGTCATGGCTAATAGCAACCGTGCTGATAAGTTGCGATACAGCGAAACAGATCTGTCTGCGGATGCCTATATATATATATATATATAATCACCACTTGCTACGTGTGTTTTTTAACAATGACATATTTAAATTATTAATTTTTGCAAAAATTATGTCTTGGAATGAAGAAATATAGATATATATATATATTCTTCGCTTTTTGAAGACATAATTTTTGCAAAAAAATAAAAAAAAATAATAACACGTTGTTAAATAGCAAACACTCCCCACACAAGTGGTTTAATAACTGATAGAAAATAAAAATAAACTGTGCCGAATTTGCCTCGGTATTGTCTCTCTAATGAACTGATCCGACGCTGCCTCGTTATTGTCTTTCCGTCCATGACGTGACAGGAGGGATAAATATATAGATATATATCAAGTGCAAATGAAATAAATCTTCCTTTTCACGTAGACTTAGTAATTTAGATTATTTTTCTTCTTCTGTCTGCCGTGTCCCTTTGTGACATTAGTCATCATAGCTCTCTGCAGTTTCCTGTCCCTTGTGGTTCTTAATAAGCTTTGATTTTTTGACTTCCCAAACCCTTCAGGGCCCTCAATTCGCCCGAGCCCGCCTGGCAGGTTCTGCGCTGCTTTTCATTGTCTCTTATAGCTTTGTACCAATATTTCTTGGTGCCGAGAGGTCTTCAGTAAGATCTTCTAATAGACTCTTATTATCATGAGTTCTGATCTTACTTCATCTCCGATGCTAATGGGGATAGAGCAAGGGGTCCACTTTTCTTTTTTCTTTTTTTTTTTTTGGAACAAAGCACTGAATAAAATATGAAATTCATCTTCTTGGCCTCAATTTGTGACAATGCTCTTAATCTTAACCGTTTCATCTGTTTAAAACTATTACTAAAATTAATTTTAATTAAAATTAAATTTTCAAAGTATAACAAAAATCTTCATTCTAAAAACTTAACACAAGGGAAAACCAAAAAAAAGTTTTGTTTTTTTTTAAATTGAAGTAAAAATGAATACAATAGGATTGTATAGAATTATAAAATCATGTATCTTTAAAATGTAGTATTTGTTTTAGTACTTTCACTTTTAATATCTGTTTTATCTCGACTTTCATAATTAACCTAGGATTTAGCAGCCACCAAAATTTTATTTTGTGACGCCTCTGCACTACTCTACTTTGTCTACTGGATTTTTATATCCGTGCTTTAATACACTAATTAGAAAGCATACTATTGCTGGCCGATTTTTAAGTATAGTAGCATCGAATCTCAAAAACTGTCTATAAATAAATGGCTAAGCTATGTTTGAAAAAATGTTTGCATTTCTTGGAATAATATTTGAGTTTGGATCACTCTTGCGTACTTTATTCAATCCTTCTGTATGTCTCAAACATTTGACCTAAAATGGTATATATAGTCTCGAGAAAAATCATCTGGAAGTGAATCTGTTAGTGTGGCGATCTCAATTTTCTAAAAACACAACCCGCTTTGGTGCGAGTATAAATTTAGCTGTTTCAAAAGCATTTATAGAAACAACTATCGCTCTATGGCTAGTAACAGATATGTATTTGAAAGAAAAAATAGTTTTGTGTTTCATCATTACCGATGCACAACAAGAGTCTGCTAGGTTGTGGTTAGCAAATAACTATTATATCTTGTTATTTTTTAACCATTCTTCTATCTGCGCAGACGCTAAGGGCTGTACAAAGTAATGTTATAATTTACGATGACCTATCGGTTACAGAAGAACTTTCAACGACTCAGTAAATCGCAGGTGCAGGCGTCTTCCCCGTACAAGCCATTATACGCACAACTTTGCGCAGCTAACTTTCAACAAATGAATGTAATGAAAAAACCACTACGATTCGAACTCTATTATAAATTTGCTACTCATGATTTAAAATCATTTTCTGAAGCTATTTACGTAGACTCGAATAGTCAGATAAACAACTGCACGGGTGAGACAATAAATTTTGATGCATTTGTTCCTTGAGATTACATCATTAATCCATGTTCTAATGAAAAGCCTACAAACATTACTTATAATTAACAATGCAATATAATTTTGAAGGATTTGATTTTAAACTTTAAGACAAATTGTTTATTTTAAAAAATGTGATAATTTTCCTATGATTCATTTTATACTAGAAATATTTAACGGTTGTCTTATATAAGGATAGAAGCAAAAACGGAAGGATATATTTTTTATAATGGGAACGCTTTCAATTTTTACCAAATTACTGTATATAGTGCGAAAATCTTATCTGTCAAGATGTTAAAAGATTTTATATGACTGCCTTGCTTGTAATGAGTACGTGAGTGAATGTTCTTTTTCGAAAACAAGTGATGACGGAGTCACTGAAACAGCTATCTCATTCATATCCATACTAAATCTACCGTTTTTCTTTTGTTCTTTGATAATAATAAAGATTTATAGTGATTTCGTTGAACAATGATTATTTAAACAGATAGATATGTAGAGAGTGAAAACACTAAAAACTGAGAAAGACAGTGAGAACGTTAGAAAAGGAAGGTAATGAATAGATACAATTATAAATATGCACGTGTGAACATATATATATATATATATATATATATATATATAGCTTAGTGGTAGTAAAAACTAATAGAATGGCATTCCCCAGTTCGTAGCATTTATTTTTAAGTCCTCGATATATAAATATAATGTGTGTGTGTGTGTGTAGATAGATACATAGATATGCCTACATTGAAACCTGCATTCAGGATATATTTCGTTGTTGTGCTATTGTTTATGAGTTACGTTGATGCTAACATCGTCCATGGTGCCAGGGCAGAACAAACAACTATATTTGTAATTCAGGCACAAGAATATGTGTATGCTCACAAAAATACACATAGAAAAAGACATATATAGATATATGATCACACATGTGCACGCAAATGCCCATGTAGCAGTATGTTCACACAATTGTGCCTTCGTCAGATATAATCAAGTTTTAGAACTCAAAAACATAGTTGAACTTATCACAAGAAATACAAAGAAAATTATTTTAACTTTATCAAAATTTAATATTTGAATTTCCAATAATAATTCCTTAAATGTAAAATATTTAAATTGAGACTGAATTATTTTGCGCAAAATCATTTACTCAGACAGATTTGTGAATAACAATTTGCAATAATTCAATTACTTTTAAATTTTACTGCTAAGCTACACCTTCATTTTTTGATTGAAAGGATAAGCTAATGGTTTTTTACTCAGTTCCTATATTAATTAATGTGGATTTATTTTTTAAAAAAATCTGCCAACTTGAAGGTAAAACTAAACTGTATTTCTACTTTGTCAACCAAAGTATAAATTTAACATGAGTCAACGTTTTTAATTATATATATATATATATATATGTGTGTGTGTGATATTTTTTAATAACGATACCCTTTCTTAAGATTAAGATCAAACAGTATCAAAACATTTTAGATTATTTTATGTACCTTTCGGCCAACACTTCCTCAGAAATAATCGTGGGCAAATAAAATTAATAAATTCACCATATTTTTTATCAACACTGAACTAAGCGAAAACAGAGAGAAGGAACAGAGTAATTATACTGAACAACATGGAGTCCGTAATTATTAATATAGAACGTGCTGACATGCGCAGGTAAAGAAAACTAAAACATAAGTAAAATTTATTTGGAGAAGCTGTCACTTAACTAGGAATAATATTTTCCCGCTCCCTCCATTCCCCTTTTTTTCTTTCAGTTCATTGTTGATGAAAATTTCTTATCATTTACTCGGTTTTAGTTTGCCGACGATTATTTCTAAGGATGTGTTTGCCGAAAGGTACCTGAAACATTTGAAAAGTTTTCACACTGTTGTATCTTAATTTATTATTAAATAATGATTCCCATCCTTAAAATGATCATGACATGAAATATACGCCAAACCTATATATATATATATATAGAGAGAGAGAGAGAGAAAGAAAGAGAGTGAGAGATTAAGTTTAAAAAAAAAACAAACTCTTTGAGTAATACTATACGCCTTCTGTATGAAAAAAACTTGTTTAAAAACCTGTTTAATATAGAACAAATATCTGCCTAAATGCACTATTGAATCCCTAATCATATATATATATCAGGGCATGCTGGAAATTTTCTTCAGAAATTATCAATAGAGATGTGCCTGTACAGAAGGGTCACGAGAATACAATGCAGGGAATATGTGAGTAACGAGAAATTTTTAAGTAAAAGCGGAACTAAAAATAGATATACACGGAGAATTCGATAGAAATTTTAATATATCTGGTATAGATTGATGTCATAGAAAACTTTACACTTAAAGGTCATATTGAAAGCAAGAAGGACTGTAGGAAATATCTGACAACTTACCAAACGGGCTTGTGTACATAGAACATCAGATAGGGACTCGGCTTTATAGTAAGGATCCAACATTATCTTAGCAATGGGTAATTGTGGAGAGTGATATTCGCTTACATCCTGAAAGAACATGAAACATAAAAGAAAATCGAACTGCAACCGTTAATAATAAAGAAATATTTAAAATAAGTAACAAATGATAATACGATATGAATCATTACAATCTTAAAAGGAAAAATTATAGAAAATGGTAAATTCCTACTCTTCCCTGTAGAGGTTTATGCCTTTTTTTTTCTCTGTAGGGTTGGATTTCCGGACACATAGTTTCCCCTTGTTTCATATTGGCATTACCTCTTTGCTTGGGATCAAATGATTTTTGTTTAACGCTAACCAAAGACAAAACATTTAATAACTAATTATTGTTTAGTATTTACAAATAAATTTTATTTGTTGTAACAAAGACAATATTTGTAACGCATGATTGAGAACGGAATTTCTTAATTTTTTTTTTTTTTTAATCATATCACCCCGAGCAAGGCGGTAACGCCACTGATGCGCAGGGGGCTACGTAAGGGTAAAAAGAATGGAAAAGAGAAAGCCGGAAACCACATCCGAAACAGGAAACAAGGGATGGGCCTCTTCACCTGTTCAATAGATGTGGGTGGAGTGTGAACCGGGCGATAGTTTAGTCTATCTACTCCAATTGAAAAGAAAATAATAATAATAATAAAGGAAAAGAGTGAAAAGATTGGAAAAGAGAAAACCGGAAACCGCATCCTAAACAGGAAACAAGGGATGAGCCTCTTCACCTGTTCAATAGATGTGGGTGGAGTGTGAACCGGGCGATAGTTTAGTCTATCTACTCCAATTGAAAAAAAAAAAAATAATAATAATAATAATAATAATAATAAAGGAAAAGAGTGAAAAGATTGGAAAAGAGAAAACCGGAAACGCATCCTAAACAGGAAACAAGGGATGAGCCTCTTCACCTGTTCAATAGTTGTGGGTGGAGTGTGAACCGGGCGATAGTTTAGTCTATCTACTCCAATTGAAAAAAAAAAATAATAATAAAGGAAAAGAGTGAAAAGATTGGAAAAGAGAAAACCGGAAACCGCATCCTAAACAGGAAACAAGGGATGAGCTTCTTCACCTGTTCAATAGATGTGGGTGGAGTGTGAACTGGGCGATAGTTTAGTCTATCTACTCCAATTGAAAAAAAAATAAAAATAAAAATAAAATTGATAACGGAATTTCTTAATTCCTCCTAAAATTCATTCTAACAACTTTTGTTTGTTTGTTAAGTTTGTCGACTGTTTCAAGAGATTCTACGTTTATACTTTTCAATAAGATCAGTGTTTTGTCAATCTGTTAATTGATGATTACTTGCATAAGAAAAAAAAGTATCAATTAAAATCTTTCTACTCTTCATTCTCGAACTCCTCCGCCTCTTAACGTATATTTAAAATGACGTACCTATTTTACTCGGCTACTGGGTGAATGCAAATTTGCGCATCAAAACATATAATTCCGAAGTAAAGGCAACATTTTAAAGGTAACGAATAAAGATTAGCATAATAGTAATTTTTCAAGTTATCTGGATATTCAAAAAGTTATAAAATAGCAGAAATGTTAAGAATTGTTGAATATTTTCTATCGTGATGAATGTTGAATATGTATTGTTTTCATGGAATTAAAACAAAAACAAATAATCGTACACACGAACACAGACGGTAAATCTATCTGAAAATAATCATTGGATATGTTGCATTTTAGTGGGCAAATGGGTGCTCACAACCTCTGATAAAAATGAGTCAGGAGCATTCTTATAAAAGATAAGTTCAAGGAGCTAATATTAAGCTCAAAGTTAGAAGTGTTAAAGAAAAAGAAAAAAATATTCTGCAATTGTGAGGTATTGTAATTGCATTATCCCGAATATTGCGCTCGTATTTGTGGCTTGATTAAACGACGTTTCAACCGTTGTACGCTACAAACTTATTCAGTTGTCTGGAATTTCGAACTGATACTTTCTTTTTATTTCGTTCGCTAAGGTAGACACAACAAGAACATAAACATAAGCGCGCGCGCGCACATATATATATATATATATATATATATATATATATATATATATATATAAGAGTGAGTGTGTGCAAATGTGGACATCCTTATCGTTACCTAGGGGAACAATGTGTCATCGATCTTATGGCCTGAAGACTGCGTTTAAGCATGAAACAAACTATCACCTCTATTTGTTGATCTCAATGTTCACTTTTATATACGCCCGATGCCTGATATATTAAACACTTGAGTTCATGAATAGGATTTACCTAAAACATATTTCTTATATATATATATATATATATGATTGATTAATACTTAGTTTTCGGTCATAATATGGTTAGAACAGTACACATTTGTATTAAGTGTTCGGTACAATTATATTGTGGTGCTTTTGAGTATTTTTCATTTTTAAACACGTCATAACGCTACCAAAGTTTGTACCACAAGTGGTATCTTCAGGCGATTTTTAATAACCTATTTTACTGTTTAGCGTTTTTCTTTTTAAGAACACTTTTGTAACGTTGTTTTATTTGAACGCTAATAGTAAAAATCTGAGTAGCGGAATAACTCGTTTAAAAATGAAAAAAATATATATACTTGTTTGCTCTACTAGTGTATTGAGCGCTTAACGTGTTAGGTTACTCGTCTCGGTTTTTTTTATTTCGATTAGTACTTTAACTAATGTTCAAGTGCTTAGTTCGTTTCTTTTTTTTTTTCCATTTTATTCCCCTCCGCGTTTATACTCGGTGGGTTTTTCGAGACGTGTTCAAAGACAAATTTACAGAAATATATATATATATATATATATATATATATATATTCAGTCACAAAAATATATTACCGCGAAAGCGTGTTATCCAAATTAACATATCCCTTTTGAATAAATGATAAAACATTTCTAATTGAAAAAACACAAGCTGAATTAAAGAAATTCAGATACTGTCAGCTATATCAAATACGTCAAAGTTAATACTGCTTCCGATAATGATAATGCAAATATTGTAACGATAATGCGAATATGCAATTTGAACATAGAGCGCTGAGAATATAAAGGATTGACGCTTTCAAGTGGGAGTGGTTTCCGCGAGGCAAGCTTAGACAATCAAAAATACTCTCTTTGATGCCAATATGACATCACTTGCTTTCATCTTTTATTAAATATTCCAGTTCTAGTAAAATTGTCTTTTTCGCCGACGCTTTAAATTTAGAATCTTTAATTCAATGGTGATCGTTTCATAGAATTCTGTAAAACACTTTGTAATTTACAACCTAAGTGATACTTACGCACTCAACTCAATCTTTTCTGTTCTAATTCTATTTATAATCAATCAGATGCATACATCATAAAGAGATAAATGACAGAGATGGTGAAACAATGGCAATCAAGCCAGCATTGACATTATAGTAATACCCCCGGGAAATGATTATAGTATTACCCCCAGGAAATAATTTCCAAACGAGAAAAATAACTTGGCAAGAAAAATAGCAAAATATATTTAGCAAATTTATTTTTACAACAGGTTTTTGTCAAATTAATTAAATACATTACAATTATTTTATAATCGTCCTGTTTCGGTTCAACTTATTATATGTAAAATCATTTAAGAGGATTACATACATAGGAAGATGAAACACTGGATTCAATATGATCATCTAGGTTAAGCAACGTAAGGCCTGGTCTGTAACTACACTCTATTAATCAAAACAACTGCTTTATTTTCCTTTTCTCATTATACGGTCAGTTTTATAGCTACTGGAGTGACAGGGTGTAACCGATATGTATTTTCCCCCGGATTATTTTATTTGTAGCGATGTGCTGGAATATGAATCTATTTTCGGGTTGTATGATGAGATTTGTTTGGCCTTGAAAAAATATTGCGTTATCCGTGATTGCATCAGATTTTTATTACGCCCAGAAGACTTCATTCATTTTGTTTCTATTAGTTTGCCCAAAAGTGAAGATAGGCGACCGCTAGGGGATACAAGGTGTTGTAAGCTTTGATTTTCAGGGCTGGGGTTAAGGGATAGAATCTCTGAATTTTTAATCGGAGAGCTGATTTCCTATTTCCATTTGGTTTATTATATTCAGTTACACGCAAATGCCCCTGGGAACAGTATGAATCCACTACTTCCGACATCAGCTACCGGTTAATTACTAAGACTGGTATCACTAAAACGGTAATTATCTCGCGAAATAAAATCAAATTGCATAGAAAATATTGAGATTACAGCGTTAAGTGGCCCATAGACGTTGTTATGCCGCTAACCCAAACAAACCATTTTAGGATCGAGACTGTCATTTTTTTTTCTATTATTGTTGTGGCGTGTTAAGTCCAGGAAGAAAGATACAAAAACAAGAAGTTAGGTTGAACCAGTTTATTGGAATAACAGAACATATATACAAAATAAGAGTGTTATTAGTTAGCAGATAGAAGTGTCCGTTTGACCTCTTAAGTTACACTGCATCTCGACTGCATTTTCTAGGAAGTCTCGCAGGTTAGTATTTATGAAGGAGGAAGAGTTAATTCCAATGTAGATAAGACCCCATAAGAATTATTTATTTCTTATGTTATCTAGAATCGATCTTTTGTATCTAAGAACATTTCTTTTCCTATGTCCTACCAGCCATCGGTACATCCACATGTAGTGAGTTACTTACTGTTTACCTTTACGCATAACAAACTATAGTTTTGAGATGTGATTTATGCACCAATTAACTGTAAGGATACAGGATGCAGTGTTTTTATTAAATCAAACAATCTAATGTGTGAGATGTGGATTGCAGACGTCAATTAGGTTTAGAAACATAACTAAGGATAATAGAGTAGTAAGATTTGTAAAGCGAGACAGTTTCTCTCGAAGTCCTGCCAGAAAATAAACTACAATATCTCGTATGAGAAGTAATTAAAGCAAGCTTCCCGCTTGCTTTAATATTCAAAAGTACTATATATAAACTAAAAGAATACTGAATTCATGGTACACAAAAATAAGGAGCCCAAAATGCTAATTACAAGTTGGGAATACTACAATCTAACCGGTGCAGAAATTTAAATACCTCGAAATTTTTCTAACAGAGTACGGAAAGTATGATACGGAGATCCAAAAGCGTATTGGCATGAGCAAGTATGAATTCCAGATACTCAGTAGACTATTAAGAGACAGGAAGATTTCGTTGTAAACAAAGAAGAGAGTACTGGACTTTAATGTGAGGTTTGTCCTTTAACCTCTAGGGCCATTCGTATCATATTTGATACAGTATGAAAGCAAGCCTTGAAAGAAATATTTTCCTGAAAGATTTTTTAAGAGAAATATTTTATAAATTTCAAATGGAAGCAGTAGTTGACTGCTCAGTCAATGAATACCAAATGTTTCCTCATAGGGAAATACTGTATCAAATATGATACGAATGGCCCTAGAGGGTTAATACGGCAGCGAATGCTGGACACTCATTAAAAATGAAAGAAAAATTTGAAGGAAGCGGGATGTGATTCTGCAAAAGGATGCTGGAAATTACATGAGTGGAATATATGAGCAATAATGAGGTTATGGAGAGTATATTTATTCTTAACATAAGAAAAAGTCAGCAGAAAATTTTGGGACATGGAATGCGGAAGGAGAGCTTGGAAAACCTGATGCTCGCGGGATGAATAGAGGGGAATGGAGACAAAGGTTTTAAGTGATGTATGGTGGAGCGGGGGGATTTGGTGCATTGACAAGAGAGTGGGTATTAAGAACGACAAACGATAATGAAATGAATGATCACCTACGCCTTGAAGAGACAGAACACATAGAAGTTGTAGTAGTAGTAGTAGTAGTAGTAATAGTAGTAGTAATATGCACAGGGATACGTAATTCAGAAATACAACTGTCCATAGAAATATAGCAACTGTTTTTAAGAGTTTAAGAAAATATAAAAAAATTCTTTATACAAAAGAAGTGGATTGGACAATCGGGGAATGCTAAACAATCAGCTCACATGTGAGAAAATTGTTTATTGTTTAGTTGTTTGTTTTACCAGCATATCTACCCTTTTGGTTTATTTAATGCTGACATTTTTTTTCTGCTTGTTGATTTTTTGTGAGTATTACTGTCGAAATATAAGTTGAGGTGTTGTGATTTGATGTGTGATGGCTATATGATATTTTCTTTTGCAATTAGATTTTGTTATATAATTTTGTCTCTTTTAGAAATTCTAAAAGGTCGTTTGGGTCAGCTTTGTTGAAGATGTCTTTCAGATTGTTTTCTTGATAGTATCTTAATCGAATTTGTTCAAAATCTATGCAGCTTGTTAGTATATGTTTTAATGTGAAGCGCTCCTGGCATGGAATGCAAATTGGTGCCTCCTCAACTTATAGTAGGTGTAAAATGGGTGACAGCGGTGAGGTATATTTGAAGTCTAATCATTACTACTTTTCTTCTTGACATTTTCCTATTAGAGAAAGAGTCTGGAGGTAAGAGAAATATGGTTCTGCTGAGGAATACTGAGGATGACATTGAAATTTGCAGGAAATGGAAACAAAACTTATTCTTACATTTAATATTAAATTTTTTTTTTTTTTTTTTTTAATCATTTCACCCCGAGCAAGGCAGAAACGCCACTGATGTGCAGGGGGTTACATAAGTGTAGAAAGATTAATTAGAAAAGAGTGAGGAGTACAAGCTAGTTAGAAAGGAACAATAGAAAACTGAGAAAGCAGGTGCAATGACAGGTACATGGGCGGAGAGAAAGGGAAGCTTATACAGGGGAGGGGAGAGAGAGCTAGAGGCCAGTGGTTAGTAGGTGAGTATTAACTTTGCTTTTAAATTTCTGGAGGTCGTAGCCGTCAGGAAAGCAAGAATACGGGAGTGAGTTCCACAGGCGGGAAGTGCGAGAGAGGAAGCTGCAGGAGTAGAATTGTCGTCTGCGTTTGGCTAACCTGACTGTGAATGGGTGGGACCCAGTTGCCAGTCTGGTTGAACGGGTAAACACCTGTTGAGGAGGCATCAGTGACTTAAGCTCATCCGAGCAGAAGCCATGAAAGTATTTATAGAAGAGACAGAGGGAGGCCACATTTCGACGATGGGAAAGTGGCTGCAGACGAGTCGCCAGATCAGTACCTATCACATTACAGACTCTCCTTTGGAGCTTGTCAAGAACACTGAGGAGAACGGCAGGGGCACCTGACCATAAATGGCAGCAGTACTCCATGCACGGACGGATGGTTGACTTGTATATATGCAGGATGGATTCAGGTGGAAAAAACATCCTGGATCGACATAGTGACCCAATCTTCTTAGCAGTAGATTTTGCTATGGATTCAATATAGTGCTTCCATTTGAGGTCTGAGGACAGGGTAAGTCCGAGGAGGCGTAGTGTATTACTCTCCGGGAGAATCATCTGGTCCATGCTTATGGGAGGCAGAAGAGGTTGCCTGTAATGGTTGACAGACAACAGCTTGGTCTTAGAGGAATTAAAGTTGACAAGCCACTTCTTGCCCCAGTTCACCACAGAGTGTAGATCCCGCTCAAGGTCAGCAGCGAGATTATGTCTGTCCGCCACGACAGGTTTCTTACTGGAGCGGGAGTATATTGTAGTGTCATCTGCGTAGATGCCTACTTGGGACCTGATCTCATCTGGGAGGTCGTTGATGAAAATAAGGAAGAGCGTTGGGCCCAGGATAGAGCCTTGTGGGACACCAGCATTCGTGCTGTAGGACGAAGAGGCACGCCCATTCAGAACGACCTTCATTTTGCGGTTATTTAAGAAAGATTGGATTAGGTCAAGCAGGCGACCGGTAATACCATAACCGCGTAGTTTAAAGCAGTTGTAATTTCTTTGGCACATAATGAGAAAAGTGTTTTTAGAAAAATTGGCACTCAGAGAATATATTGAAGGGACAGAGGAAAATAACTCTGAACCTTCCTAAGAGAAACATCATTGCCATAATGATTACTAAATCTGCATGCACATTTGTGAACACTAAATATGTTAATTATTATTGGTCAGATGCATTATCTGTATTTTCTTGTGCAGGTGAACTAAGAACTTGATTTCTATGATGATAAAATTGATATGTGCTATGTCAAGCTCGATATTTTATGAAACAGTGCCAATTTTGATAGAAAAATTTATGTAAAATCATCCCCATTATTCAAAATGCCTGCCTTGAAAAATCATTATTTGAAATTCTAGAACAGGACCATACACACTCTACTCTCGTATTCGTATATGAATAGCGTCCTAAAAAAATATTTCAATGAATAAATGCGTAACTTTACGAGCATAATTGCTTAAATGGGATCCAACCGTGTAACGTAAATATCAGTTTACTAGTGAGAAATTCAAATGTGATATCACCTTGTTTTACCGTATATTTGTATTAATTTAGTGGTATTTTAGTTGGAATTAATTTTTCTGAAAATGCCAGGCGACAAATGTGTTAACTGATTTTGATTTGCATAATAAAGTTTTCTTTAGTTTCAACGAGATTTTCTTCTCTCAGTCTTAAAGCATATATATATATATATATATATATATATATATATATTTTAGTATAATGACCGCCCAGCATGTTCGTTATGGGTAAAGTGCGTAGGCACGACCCGATTGCATCCGGGTATTCGCAGACACATGAGTCGGTGATTAGCGAACACCTTTTAAATTCTGTCGCGTGCAGGATGATTTCTTCTGGTAGATGTTTCACGTTTTTGACAAATATCCAATGGCACTATCGACGCCTTCATCATCTTCTTAGATTAAAATGCCATCCATTCCGACATCACCTTTTAAATTCTGTCGAGTGCAGGACAAATTAGATATCTTGGAGTCTTTTATCATTAATATTTAACGTCCTGCCCTGTGTAGACCAAAAGAAATTAAATTCAGGTTAGCCTTATTCGGAAAGATTACTATTTAACCCAAATAATATTTAGTAATCATATGTTTTTAATTTCTGTTTTTAACATCGTTCGTTGATAATAATTTTTCTATCAATTTTGTTTTATACTGCTGACAATTTTCCTACGAAGTGTCGGCCAAAAGGCGACATAATCCCAACGCTCTTTTTTAAAGGAGATACTTTTTTAATTATCTTAATAATAAAAGGAAATATGATCCTTATACTTAAATCAATTTTGTCTTGGTATGGCAGGAGAACGAACCTGTTTTTATATATATATATATATATATATATGATCCTAGCTCTTCACAATAAGAGACTGAATTTTTTATAATATTTCATTTATTTGCTTATTTAATTTGTTGTTATACTGGCTTTTGTGATTCTTCTGTTTATTTAGTGATTCTTAAATTCTATGTAAGATATGCAATGTCATCGATCAGAAGCCGGAATTAAAGCCTCGCCAACTTATTCACCGTTGTAACATAGCTTCTTTGTTCGTTTTCTTAGCAATGTTTCAGATAGGCTTTCTTCTTTTGTAAATTGAAACCATCAATTTACCTATAGTACGAGATCAGCATCCCGGACTCGTAATATTGATTTTATGAATGCTACATTTAAGCGTGAGTTCTATTTAAATATTTTCTTCTCTCGCACTTTTTGACTGTGGATCTCTTAAACTTTAATGCTTTTCTGTTAATTCTGATCATTGAAAATTTACATGTAACATCAATTCTCGTCTCTCTTCTTAAACCGTGCCATTTTTATTGTCTTTTCTGCTGTGTTACATTTTCTCAGTTTTCTTCACTCTAAAATTAACACAGAGACTTAGTGACTTTGTCTCTTTCCTTAGGATTAAAAAAACCTTCTGTAATATTGTGTATGCATATGCACATCTCATTCAAATTAGAGAATTCAACTACGCTCTCTTGCTTGATGTCGAAGATAAACTGCTCTTCATACAAATGGCATGGTTGCTTATTTGCTGTATTTTCACACGCATTCATCTCAAATGCAGCTGGACTTGGTTGCTTTGAGATGATCTCAGCTGAGACTGTCATCTGGCGTCTCAGAAAAACACTGCATGCAAAGTATATTTTGGGATTACACGGGGTTATTGAAATAGAACTGTTTTAATCAAACTATATTAATACGTAAAACTATCAAATGCGCATTTACTCAAAGCGCAGCGCTTATCGGTGAAGACAATGGAATCGGCTGGTGGAGTTCGAATTCCATTCGAGTTCGTTCTGTTTTCTTTCGCACAAGTATTAAGTATAATTTAATATTTATTCCAAACGGCGATGGGCTTAATAAAATGGCAGATTTGATTCCCGTGTCTTGTTTTTATTTTATTCTAGAAGAAAATGGGCAAATCTAAATCCGAAACAGGTTGGTCGTGGAGATGGATAGTATTATCTATTAAAAAAAACAGCTAGCTGTTGAAACTAAAACAACGTTACCTACAATAGTGAGGCATTATGAGAGAGAAAGAGTATTTCGGGTGAGACTTGTTAAACAAAATAAAGTACTGAAATTCGAGCAGGTTAAGTTGTTAAATCATGGAACCAATGGAAAATCCGAAAAATTCCAACAGAATATTCAAATCAATAGCTTAATTTTTAATCTTTTCTTAAAAAAATAAAAATAGTCAAACGCCTGTCTAGATTTTAAAAACCTGTCTGATTCTAATATTCAATGATTTTTTTGAACTAATATCTTCATCTTTGTTGTTTTAATGCACTAATTCAAACATAAATCTTATTATATTGCATCGAGTTATTTACATGAAATTTTGAAAAGTGTAAATTATATTTACAAATCCCCGTCTTTCTTTTCTTTCACTTCTTTTCACTTCTTGAATTGTTATGTTTGGATTTTGAAAATATATTACCTATATCTTATTTTCATTTGTCATAATACTACTATTCACCTAAACCGAACTGCTGTATTCTTGCAGCATCAGGAACATAGACTGAACGATAAAATTCTTGGGAAGGAGGTGAAATTATGCAGCTGGTATATCTTATGTTTTAAACATAAAATCTTCCTGAAATCCTTTTATTTATTTTTTTTCAAGCCCGTTCATATTAAGAGAGGTGAAACATGTGTGCCAGACGTAAAATAGAATCGTTGCAATGCAATGATTAATTACTGGATGAATATACGATTAAACCTGAACTAAAGTATTCCTCCATTTTTTCTCCTATCAGGAAGCAGAGAAAATATTTCAGGTTGAAACGATATACTATTTGAATAAAGGCCTCCTTAAGAGATATGCTGTTTATTTAAGGTAATGTTTCGGAACAGAATCCTCTAGAAAGCAGTATTGCAGACATATTTTCTGTACTGTTTACATTAAACTAATATCTTCAAGACATGCAAAACCTGAATTTACGCCCGCAAATTTCAATTAAACTAAATATAATTAAAAAGAGGAGTTATACTTTCTTACCACGAATATGCATTTCACTTTTCATCAAAAGAATACAGTAAAGTACAGATAAACTTAACGATCATGTTTTTTTTTTAATTCATGGTTAAGATTCTCTTATTTACAATTATCTTATTATATAAATCATAAGATTTGCGGTTGCTTGTGGATAGCAGTTCAGAATGAAAACTCTAAGAGATGTGTTTGAATTCTGGTCGGATATATTACGTTAAGTCATTCAGTTAAGTTCCAAACTTGATACATGCTTAGGCGATCATGTCTTTCCTCGTCATTCTTATCTAAATAACTGTTGAATCTTTCAATTAATTGCTATGCTTGATACATGTTTGTGTGTTCATATCTCTTTAAATCAGTGACTGACTAGGCAGAAGATTTTTCCACAGTAGAATGTCATTTCCTACTCCGGTGGATTGGTTGCCAATCAAGTCTATAGAATCCAATGCCGTGTTATTTAAGCCGTAGCTAGGGGGAAAAAGAGATGGATAAATATATTTCCCAAGGGTATTTGTGTATAAGTGAATTAACTAATTACACTGGAATTCGAACTCGGAATTTCCTCGGAATAGTATAAAACTTTCCTCGCCCAGCCATGTCTTAAAGACTAGGATTTGCATCTGAAAGAATAAATGTTATTCCCAAAAAATAAAATAATTATTCTTAGCATCCAAGTTTCCGTATTAAATAACTAATTGTTGTGACCGAGTGAATGGTTTAAGAAATAATAATCATCTTATAGTAATATTGTATATTTAACGAAATATACAACAGAAGAGTATTACACGAATGGTGTGTGTGTGTGTGGATTGTCCAGCATTCAGTCATTTCAATTTTCCACCCCAAGGCCTCGTCTCCTACTATTCGTATAGCAGGCGGAAGAGTCCAACATATACTTTTCAGAGAGAGGACATCAAAACACCAACAAAGACTTGATAAGACTAAGAAAAAAATGAAAGAAAAAACAGATCAATATTTGCCCATTCGGAAAACTCTGAGAATAATATATCATATTATTGATAGTCTATCCAATTGTGTATGAGTGCAAATATTATATATGATATCATTTAAATGCAGATTTAGTGGTTATATTATCCCGAGCGTTGTTTTTATATTCTCTAGGTCATCTCTCTTTGCTTCATGGAGATACATAATTTGAATTCATATTGATGTATTTTATTTATTTACTTGTCGATAATTTTCATTTTGATCTTTTCTGATAATCAGAAATGAGAAATTGTGGTGATAATATATACAATTGCATAAAATGCTTAATCATCCTTTTAATAAAGCCATTAGCTGCCGTGAAGGTGGTAATGAGCAAAGATTTGGTCACAATTTGTGAATAAAAAAAGTAATATAAACTGCGTCTAGAGATTATACGCAAAAGAGGTATTGTCAAATATTTTATGTTAAATTCATAGATATGTGTTATCCAGTGAAATAATTTGTACTATTATGTTTCGCGAGTAAGCATGAAAGCAATTAAGTCTCAATTTTCAATTTCAGATTGATATTTAGTATTTTTCAGTAATTATAATAATTTACATATCAAGCGATTATTTGCAACAACTAGAATTTAATATTATGGCTTGTAAAAAAGAACTAGCAGTGAATGAAAAGTACTATATAATCAAAGAAATTAGCAAAGGAAAGTCTTTGCATCAAATTTCTAAGGATTTGTAAAGGGATCATCCAACAATCAAAAACATGTCAAATTGGAATTCAACCAAAGAAAAAAGTTTTATTCTGAATTCAGGAATTTAACAAAGCGAGATCTGTCACATATTCGAAGAGAATGAATAAGAAACCAAAATGCGTCAAGTGCGTTCATATTTGAGGCCGAGGGAGCTCCTATGGTGTCAAGGGAAATAAGGTGTAAAGGATTATGGAAGTTTGCTGATGTAAAAATCAAATAAAGAAACCCATTGAAAAAAACACACCATGAGGACAAAAGATTGCAGTGGGAAAAAATACATGAAAACTGATTTCAGTAAAGTGCTTTTACGGAAGAATCAAGGATCAACCTTGATGGGCCCGATGGATGGGCTCGAGGATGGGTTTGCAAGCAACATGACTCAAGACATTTTTTAAAACTCCAACAAAGCGGCGGTGGGTTCATGATATGGGCTGGGATTATTCGTAATGAGTTCGTGGGTCCATTTAAATTGAAAGACTGGGTTAAAATGAATTCCGAAAGTTACTGTGATTTTCTAGGGCAATGTTTCATTGAATGGCTTGATAACCAGTCTTTAGACAAGCGTAGATCTATGATCTTTAGTAAACTTTGCTTTGGTGCGTTGTCTTGCATAAATTCTGGTTGAAAGAGAAGGGATTGTAATTTTATTTATTTTTTAAATCCTGTCACTCCATGCGATGCAGTATAGACCCTAATCACAAAAGGCTACAACTTTATTTGTACAATTTCACTTTACGATTCGCCGATTTTGTTATTGTAGACATTTATTCAAATAAATATCTTAATTTTTTTCAGTGATTACAGGTTTATTCTCTCTCTTCTGAGTAGCATCGTGTTTCCATTTTCTTCTAATGTAAGTGAAAACGAACGTAAAACCTTTAAAAGAAGCCGGAAACTAAATTCTATACGGGAAACAAGGTAGAAACCAGGTTTTTGTTGCTTCAACGTAAGATCTTCCTCAGAATAAATGTCTAAGATATCAAAATCTGGAGATTTTAAGAAAAAAAATTTCTAACGAATTTTTTTACTGCAAACAAAAACAGTAATTATCACCTGTAACTATTATGTGTTTGTCCAATAAATCTTGCAGCAAATGACAAGAAAGTTTTGGGCTTATTTTGCTCGCATCACTGACTTAAGACACTTCCCAAGAAGACACATATAAATCAACATATGCAAAGAAAAACTCAATTCAAGGAATTTGATATAAGGAAAAAAAAATATGCGAAGAAAAATTCATTGTTTGCGGAAAAGACTGAAGTACTAGGGAAACATAAATGAGTGTAAATTATCAAACAATTGCACAGAGACAGACAGATAGACAAACAGACATAAAGAGAGATAGGCATGCAGAGAGATGGGAAGAGAGAGCGACACACAGAAAAAAAACAGAAAAAATATACAAGTAGAGAAATATAGAGAGAAAATAGACATGCAGGTAGATATAGAGAGAAAGATAGATAGACAGATATATAGAGAAAGATAAACAGAGAGATAGACAGACAGAAAGAGAGAGAGAGAGAGAACAATGAATAGGAAAATGAACTAATATCATAATAGAAATTAATAAAAAAGTGATTGATACCAGGTCTTCGAACATGTTGGCCTTGTTCAACTCTTGATTACACCAGTATAAGCGATCTCCGCACAACCAAAACTTGCTCAATAAAATCCAAAGGTTGGTTCTGTTGATGCCCCTAAATGGTAATCTTCACACGGATATGTGAACTCGAAAATGAACATTTACTCATTCAGTCTTTATCTATCTTTTCTTATATATATATATATATATATATATATATATATATATAAAGAAAAATTAGGACAGACGCGTTATTTCATGGTAATAACTTCCGAATTACCATGAAATAACGCGTCTGTCTTAATTTTTCTTATATTTGCTCTATATGTATTTATATGCATATATGTTTAGAGCTCTCGTAGAGAGTTATCCTAACATTATATGTAAAAGATACTCCTTTGGATTCTTCTATGCCTACAGGGCATGTTGATATATATATATATATATATATATATATATATATATATATATATATAAGAAAGAGAGGGACAGAGACTGACAGAGACAGTAGTGACTAAATTGAGAGATCATATGACTTCCAGTAGTAGTAGTATCATAGCTAATACTACTAGTATATTATCGACATATTATTCTTATAATACATGATAATTATAATATGTTTATTGATTATACTGTTCTCGTTTGTTAAAAAATAGTCGAAGAAGGATAGATAATCGAAAAATATACAGATTAAAGTATCACAAAATGCAGAATTGATAAATGGTAGTTTCTGTGCCTATTGCAATCGAAGTATTAAGAAAATTCTCAGATAATCTTTGCATCGGTTGAAAGCAATAGATCTGTTAGTGATGTTAAAAAATACTGTTTATTTGAGAAATTCCGAAACCAGTGTGAATGTATCTTGCTATCCAAAAAGAATATGATTTAATATTATTAATATTAATACTAATCTAATAATGTAATACTAATCGTCTATATCTGTCCAGATCCAGAGAAGGCAGAGAATTAGTTCAACTAGAATTGTATTACAAAACTACATTATTCGATTTACAAAGATACTTAGAAACTACAGTAAACTGGATAATGATCTGTACCAAAAATGATGAAAGAAATAATAAACTTTATTCATATAAAGTAAATAAATATATTAAAATAATAATCATTAAAAGTCTGAAAAGAGAAGACAAATTCAATGGCTCAAGTGAAAAATACTGTGCCGTCCGAAATATTCTGAGAGAGACAAATCCAATACCAGTCAGTGGTTATGTAATGCAAGATTAAAATCTGAAAGGTTTATATCTTGCTGCACAGAACCAATGATTGCTCATTAGAAATTGCAAAAGAACATTCTGTTAACCTGAAATGCAGATTCTGTGATAAATATTCCAAACAATTGAACATATTGTATTATGATGCATGGTATTATCATCGATCGAATGTAGAACTCGGCATGATAATTTGGGTCAATATCTACAATGGAAATATTCAAAATTTACGAGAAGGAAACAGCAAGAAATTACTATGATCACCAACCTAACCCGGTTACAGACGTAGAAACTCTAATCATTTTTATCGACTTTACAATAGACAGAATAATCGAAGCTATTCCGGCAGATACCAAGATCAAAGATCACAAAATACAGAATGTGATTTCTCATAGACATGGCAGTTCCTGCTGACAGTAATTTACTTTTGAAGATTTTCAAAAACTATCAAAATACAATGATGTGGAAGTGTAAATCTAAAAAAATATATGGCAAGTGAGGACATCAAGAAGTCTATTTCTGGATGGACGCCTTGGTTTAAGTCCGTTAAATGGCATACGTGATACACGCTTTGGGCGATCATGTCTCGAAAGAGACATGACTGACTGAACAGAAGATTATCTAGTAGTAGGTTGCCATTGTTTTTGGCAGTAGACTGTTTGCCAGCCAAGGTTATAGAACTAATCTGTTCTATTATTTACACCATATCTGGGGGGAAGAGACGGATTTATATCTTACCTAACGGTATTTGTGTGTAAGTCAATGCAAGGAATTTTTATTTTTATTTTTTTCAATTGGAGTAGATAGTCTAAAATATTGCCCGGTTCACACTCCACCCACGTCTATTGAACAGGTGAAGAGGCTTATCCCTTTTTTCCTGTTCAGATTGTGGTTTCCGGTTTTTCTCTTCTCCAATTTTTTCACTCTTTTTTTTTTATTATTTTTATTTTTTTTTCTTCAATTGGAGTAGATAGTCTAAACTATCGCCCGTTTCACACTCCATCCACGTCTATTGAACAGGTGAAGAGGCTCATCCCTTGTTTCCTGTTTAGGTTTTGGTTTCCGGTTTCTCTCTTTTCCAATCTTTTTACTCTTACGCAGCCCCCTGCGCATCGGTGGCGTTTTCGCCTTGCTTGGGGTGATATGATTAATATATATATATAAAAGTTTTATACGGGAGCAACAGACAAATATTTGAAAGAAATATTCAATAATCACAAAACATCACTCAACACTGAAAAATAAAATAAAACAACACAACGCTTTCAAAATGCACATGGAAGCAGAAAGAAAATAACATTATCAACAAAATTAAATGGGAAATATTAAAACTGGACTCCACCAAGCAGCAATAGCAAAAGCTATAGAAGAGATATTAGTAATAAACAGATTTTTAAAAAAGTTAAATATTTAATAAGAGACTAAGTAATGTGAAGTGAATATATGCAAACAAATATCTTCTTTTATACACAAGTAAAAACAAAATCAAACATAATAAAACAGAAAGCTACCATAATAATAAATATGAATATGCAAATCCTCAATAACGACAAAGAACATAACAAGCAACTAACAGAATATATATCATATATAAATCCCATAAACACAAATACATGCAAGCACACAGGCACTCAACCGTGATCTAAAAAAAACAGTAAAGCAGCCAAATATACTCACACGGTAACAAAATATTTAAGGCAATAAAAGTGGTCAATACAATGAGGTCAACCTATAAGACAAGAACCAACCAACTAAAATATAAATTAAGCGCAAACCTACTCAACCTAAAGCAATTAAAGGAGAACCCATATCGGAATTTGTCATAAAGCTTCAAGTGAACCATCCTATTAGCTGACAACACAGGAGACACCATCTGAGAATCAAGCTTCCACTGGGGCGCGTATTACATCTGAGGATGATTTGGTCATGGTTTACAAAATTTCTCTTAGGTTTGGTACAAGCTCACATGTTTGGGGTAGCCAGTAAGGATAGAACCCATTACTTGTTTGTTAACTGGGGTAGCTTAGCTAATCATTACATCACACAGAAATGCTTATTTCATTTGAAACATTTTCTCATTTAGGCAACATGACTAAAATATGATTATGTTTATAACTGAATGAATTAGTGATATCGCGATATTGGATAATTTTAACGAATAAAAAGCAGTATATTCAACTTCTTTTTTAAAATTGTTTTAATTAAGAATATTTAATCTATCTGAGATCTGAGATCATAAACTTCCCATTTGCTATGTCTTGCCTCTTCGGGATATGTGCAAACATGGCTTGACTATTATTTGGACAAGTCCGTTAGATTTTCATTATGTGCCTTGTATCTTCAAGATTTAGGTAATCATTTTCTTCAACATACCCCACTTCCTAATAGCTTTTAGTTTTGCCCTGTTGCCACACCCAAAGCACGCTCTGCCATCCAGTTGCTCAAGCCTATCAAGTATATGACGCGTTGCTTTCCAATGTCTCCCTTTTCTCTCTATCTGCTCTGTGAGTATCAGATTCTTCAAGATCTCTTTTCTCATCACATGTCGCAGAAATTTCAGCTGTCATTTTCTGGTGTGAATTTTTTCTTTTTTTTTTTAGTTTCTGTCCTCTCCAAAACCTTAATGTTGCTCACATCTTCCATCCATTTTGGTTGTGTCATATATCTTCCTCGTCTTTGGGGTGATTGTCCAGCATTCACTGCCTAACTGAAAAACAGACATAACTAAGCAATCCCTTATCTCTTTGTCTATAATGAAACTTTCCTTTCTCTCAACGTTCTACTCAGCTTCTGGAATGCATTGTTGACCATGCCATTTCGCCTTTGGAACTCAGCGTGACACATTCCGTTTACACTTACTCAATAATTTTTTGCTACACTTCTAGCGATAAATATGCCAGTGTTTGCCAAACCGCAGCTTGTTAGACACGTGCGATACTGACGTTTAATATGCGGCTAGTGTATATATGCTGGCTTGATCCTTTTTTCATCAATATAAAAGACAAAAAATAAAAAACACTCCATTGAATTAATACGTAAAATTTAATAGAATAAATTCCAATTTTGAAGTTAGATCTGAGTGAAGAACTCTTCTTTAGTGCTGAGCAAATAAATGTTTGGAAGCAGAAGTATGAAAAAATTTTTGCAGTAATGCCTGTTTCTCATAATATGTTATGATGAGAATTAATTTGTGAGGTGGTATCTGATTAAAGCATCTTTAAATTTATTGCTTAGTTTAGTTTTTAAAAAATATTTTCTCTGTGTTTTGACTAGATATTTACTAAGAAAAATACAAGTCATTAAAATATTTCTTTCTCCGTTTTAGCACTTCACTGACTGAGTTTAAAAAAACAATAGTCAGCATTTGGGAAAAATTTAGTATACATTTGCATTTTGAGATTATTGAAACTAATACATTTTAAGAATTTGAAAAATCTGCATACATTAATACTTAGTATTGCTTATACATGCATTTTTTGTTTATTAATGTAAAAATTCCTTAACAAAATATGTATGTATCAAAAACGTTTGTGTAAATGCTGTTATTTTTTGTGGCTCTAAAATACTTAAAATTTATCGTCTGCATCACTTACATTACGCAAGTTTAGCCATCCCTGCAATATTCCCTGTGGAGATTGACCGAAAAAAAAAGAGCCGACTATGCTATACACGCTAATAATAATCTTATGCTGTAGCTCTACAAAGGGTACAGAGGATAACATGGACTGAATATGTGAACAACAATAAAGTTTAAAACAAAACAAACAAAATAAAAAATTATAGGTAACATCAGTAAGAGAAAGTTTAATTATGTACATAATGAGGAAAATAAGCTTAACAAAATCTGGTACTCACAGGACAGATAGAGAGCAACAGAGCCTGCGTCAAACAACGCAAGGCATTATTCAGTAAATGAATAGCAGATCAGTGATTAGTAAAAATAACAGAACGGCATATTTTAAAACATCTACAAGGAATAGTGATTTGCTAAGCCCCATAATCGCCTACGTGCTGAGGCGACACGGCACATTCGGATCGTAGTTTGAAGAGAAACGAACTCACGAGAAGAAATCCCAGTGGACTGCTAATCCATTGGGATTTTTTTTTTAATCATTTCACCCCGAGCAAGGCGGAAACGCCACTGATGTGCAGGGGGTTACATAAATATAAAAAGATTAATTAGAAAAGATTGAGGAGTACATGCTAGTTAGAAAGGAACAATAGAAATCTGAGAAAGAAGGTGCGATGACAGATACATAGGAGGAGAGAAAGGGAAGGTTATACAGGGGAGGGGAGAGAGCTAGATCCACCCGAGTAAAATACTCATACTCGTCGTAATTATGTTTGGATGTGCATTGGATATCGGCTCGAACGAGAAATTGGAGAGCCGAGATCGAATTTCAGTTAAATTCGTTGCATTCATTTACGCGAACATCTTCTCTCCAGCTATGGGTTAGATAGCAAGACAGATTGTGTTCTAAAGCCTTGGGTGGCAATCAATCTACTACAGAAAATAATCGCAAACTAATGTTGGGAAACCTTCTGCCCAGTCAGTAATGTCTCTTTTGAGACATGATCGACCAAGCGTGGATCATTTAACTGATTTTGTTGCTGCTGCACATATATGACGGTTCTTTTACATTCCCGTAAATGAAAATCGTTGATATTAATTTTTCCAGTTTAAGAGCGGTAATTGGGAGAAATATTCCTATTTATTTAAAGCCTTATCGCGAGTGACCCTCCTTGTTTTTCATGATGAAATTAATTGTAAAAGAAAAAAGTACAGTAAATATATCATATTTCAATCCTTTTTTCTACTGCAAATATGTTTAAGCTGTATTCACGTAAAATAAAAACTTTTGTGCTTGTTAGTTTCGAAACGTTTTCCTTTATCTCTATAAACATAGTGACACAGGCTTTTAATATCGCTTTTAAAATACTCCTAAACGACGCGCAATAATATACCCGGTTGTATATACATGGAAAATACAGATACATACAAGCAATTATATTGCCAGCAGAGCAACCTAATCAGTGCATGAAAGCGATAACAATATTTTCATCCACGGATAACTTGATTAAAATCTGACTTTATTTTCGAAGTCAATAGGCTATTTTTCCAGTCTTAAGGGAGAAATGAAGCGTTTTTGTGGATTTTTTGTCTTAAAACTACCGATTATTATTTTAACACGCTTTCAGATAATTATCTGCACACAGATCTAGGAATTCAAAAAAGACACAAGCGAATCGTTATATTCAATAAATTGCCGAACATAGCGCTACACCAAATTCCTTTTTTCGAAATTAATCGAGATATGTACAGAATTTAATAAATGTTGTCGTATTTGAGAGCTCGATGGTCATTCCTTACTTTCTAGTGGCGAGGTGTTCAAAAGCGTCTCCAACTTCTTGTGGTGACAAATTATTTTCTACCTTTCATCTTCTCCCTCTTCACAGGCGCTGTGAGAAGATTCAGTATGCTATCGCTACTTCCATGGAAAGTGCTCGAGCAAACTGCATTCCTTGGTTCCGCCGGTTCTAACCTTCACGCGAGGACTCGTTATGCCACTAGTAGAAAACCGCAATCATTCCGTCCGTTTTCCATAGATGAGAAGTAAATTCGTTTTGAACAAAATCAGAGCTTATTGTTTACCATAGGGAAAACCATATTTGAGTTTATAGTTTACCATAGCGTAAAGCACATCCGAGGTTATGGTTTGCCGGATCGAAGTGCACATCCGAGCTTATGGTTTGTCGGGTCGAATAGCACATCCGAGCTTATGGTTTAACATAGCGAAGAGCATGTCCCAGTTTATGTTGTACCATAGCGAAGAGCATATCCCTGTTTATGTTGTACCATAGCGAAAAGCATATCCCAGTTTATGTTGTACCATAGCGAAGAGCATATCCCAGTTTATGGCTTACCATACTGAAGAGCATATCCTAGCTTATGGTTTACCATACTGAAGAGCATATCCTAGCTTATGGTTTACCATACTGAAGAGCATATCCGAGCTTATGGTTTACCATACTGAAGAGCATATCCGAGCTTATGGGTTTCACTAGCGAAAAGCCCATCCGAGTTTGTGGTTTACCATAGCCTAAAGCGCGTCCGAGCTTATAGTTTACCATAGCCAAGAGCATATCTATGGTTATGGTTTACCATAGCAAAGAGCACATCTGAGGTTATGGTTTACCATAGCGAAGAGTATATTTGAGCTCCGGGTTTATCATAGCGAAGAGCACATCTGTGCTTATAGTTTACCATAGCAAAGAGCACATCCAAAGCTTATGTTTTACTATAACGAACGTTTGTTCTACTTATGTGAAGAGCACACCTGAACTAATGGTTATCCATAGAGAAGGGAACATGCATATGCTAGACTACTAGACGTTTTTAAATTAAACACTGTCCTAGACTGACGCCGAGATCAATCCATTTTCCTTGGAGCTGGCTAGATGTGTCAGTAAGATATATGCTAACATTTTTTTCTGGCATTTCTTGCTTGCGGAATTTCTTCCGGTTTCAGGCTTTCCCGCCAACTTTAATTTGAAAAAAAATAAAATAAAATTAATAATGAAAAAAAAAATCAATCAAAGCAATATCAATGGATATCTACTGTCCTGATTATCCTTTTATTTTTTCATTCATTATTAATGTTCCTGTTTCTAATTCTTTCAAGCCCAAATGCTTTCATACTTTAGAGGATATACTGACAGGCCTCGAGTGATATCCGAGAAATAAATTTTAATAAGCCGTCGGATTTCATTGTCCCTTTTTCTGTTCCTCACCAAGACCGTTTCTACATATTGCACTAAGGTCGAAACGTCGTAAACATGGACATAAAGGTAAGGACAACAGTCTGAACCGTGTAAATAATATAAAAAATACTTACGTAAAGTTATAATATATTATTATTCTGTCTTTGAAGAAAAAGTCATTACATTTAGAACTACTAAAGTCTTTAAGAGAAAACAGACTTTGCTCACATCGCGTGAGAGTAAGTTAATTATATATATAAAGAAATTTATGTCTTTCGTGACTAACTCATTTGATAAGCTAGATTTTGAACACACGAAAACGATCACAGGTAATGTATTACCAGATCAATTTGGATATTAATCAATATCTTCCATTTCCAACTTTGAAACAATTCATGTGGAAAAATCCCCATTCTTATGAAAAATAATTATATATTATCGTATTTTTTGTAAAAATATGCTTACACGGACACGAAACAGAAAAAAATATATAATTTAAGAAAAGGTAAGAACGAATTGAGTAACAATACACATTTCATAATATTTACTTTTTTAAAGTGCTCGATACATAGAAGAGTAATTTCTTATAGCAATATATTTATTATTGTTATTTATAATAAGTAGATTTTTTCACTGCTAAATAAGAGCAGTTGTGTTTCGACACTATCAATAATGCCTCATCAGGTGATTTTCGGTTACATGTGTTAAGGAATTATAAATATAGATATTAACAAAAAAACAAATATTACCTTTTCCCATGTTTTTTTTTTAGGACCAGAAGGATAATTTACCATATTTTAGCAATTCCTGCAGCTTTAAGATATATGTTAGTTTTAGTCATGATGAATAAAATGTCTTTTAAATATATCTGATATATACTGGAAAAACCGATATCTCAATGTTTAGTATAGAGGGGAAACCTTGAGAACGAGGACGATACACTCAGTTTCATTTCTCATTCAAGCAAAAACCTTTTTGGTAAGTAGTATTTATATCTAACCCATATTTGTATATAGTATATAAGTAATGCTCTAACTGTCCTATAAAGCAAAGAAAATGTATAAAAATAAATTTTGCTCAAACATCCCATGCTCGATAAGATGGTCCTATAATAAAGGCAACAATAAAAATTTATCTTTTTCTTAGAAAATTCAATGGCATTTTTCATATGTTTAGTATTAAATAAATTTATACAAATTAAAGAAATTTGGTAAAAAAAAAATAAAAAAAACTTGGGTATAAATTGGTTAAGCGAGTAGTAGATGAAGTTCTGGGTGGTTAGAATCGATAAACTAATAGAAAGTTCTCGACAACTTTTATGTTGTCGTGGAAAATTGTTTTTATTATAAATAGCCATGATATATATATATATATATATATATATATATATATATACTCTCACACCCTGATTGAGCACTCTGGAAGAATGTGAGATTTTGTAAACTATAGCTACTCCGGCATATACGCATCGCTCATTCAATAATGAATTGGAGCACCCTAGCTCTAGGGCGTGTTCATACGCGCAAAAAAAGCCTAGCTTCTTCTACCGGACGCTCGTGGCCTAGGAGTAGAATCTCCGACTGACGATTTGGTCGGGTTTCAATCCTGGTTTAGGAAACGATCGGTGTCTAAGCCATACTGATGAGCTGTGATCCACCGAAACAGATCTGTGTGCGGATGACTATATATATATATATATATATATATATGTGTGTGTGTGTGTGTCTCTCTTTGTCTGTCTGTGTGCGTGCGTGCGTGCCTGTGTGTTTTATTGTGCTAATATTTAGCAGCAAGGTCCTTGTTGTTCAGTGGTTTTATTGATAAAATATATTTTAGCAAGCAGGTATTTTAAAGTGCTCCATATCTAGATGTAGACAGGGCGTTGGTGGGTAGTGATTTTGTCTCTTCAATAGACCAGATTCATGGCGAGTTCGAAGTTTCGTGAGGACACCATTTCGATGGTCTCATTAGTCAGAGATTATGGACTTCTTTACATTAATTTAGAAAATATACAAGTCATTAAAATATTTCTTTCTCCGTTTTAGCACTTCACTGACTGAGTTTAAAAAAACAATAGTCAGCATTTGGAAAAAATTTAGTATACATTTGCATTTTGAGATTATTGAAACTAATACATTTTAAGAATTTGAAAAATCTGCATACATTAATACTTAGTATTGCTTATACATGCATTTTTTGTTTATTAATGTAAAAATTCCTTAACAAAATATGTATGTATCAAAAACGTTTGTGTAAATGCTGTTATTTTTTGTGGCTCTAAAATACTTAAAATTTATCGTCTGCATCACTTATATTACGCAAGTTTAGCCATCCCTGCAATATTCCCTGTGGAGATTGACCGAAAAAAAAAGAGCCGACTATGCTATACACGCTAATAATAATCTTATGCTGTAGCTCTACAAAGGGTACAGAGGATAACATGGACTGAATATGTGAACAACAATAAAGTTTAAAACAAAACAAACAAAATAAAAAAAATTATAGGTAACATCAGTAATAGAAAGTTTAATTATGTACATAATGAGGAAAATAAGCTTAACAAAATCTGGTACTCACAGGACAGATAGAGAGCAACAGAGCCTGCGTCAAACAACGCAAGGCATTATTCAGTAAATGAATAGCAGATCAGTGATTAGTAAAAATAACAGAACGGCATATTTTAAAACACCTACAAGGAATAGTGATTTGCTAAGCCCCATAATCGCCTACGTGCTGAGGCGACACGGCACATTCGGATCGTATTTTGAAGAGAAACGAACTCACGAGAAGAAATCCCAGTGGACTGCTAATCCATTGGGATTTTTTTTTGATCATTTCACCCCGAGCAAGGCGGAAACGCCACTGATGTGCAGGGGGTTACATAAATGTAAAAAGATTAATTAGAAAAGAGTGAGGAGTACATGCTAGTTAGAAAGGAACAATAGAAAGCTGAGAAAGAAGGTGCGATGACAGATACATAGGAAGAGAGAAAGGGAAGGTTATACAGGGGAGGGGAGAGAGCTAGATCCACCCGAGTAAAATACTCATACTCGTCGTAATTATGTTTGGATGTGCATTGGATATCGGCTCGAACGAGAAATTGGAGAGCCGAGATCGAATTTCAGTTAAATTCGTTGCATTCATTTACGCGAACATCTTCTCTCCAGCTATGGGTTAGATAGCAAGACAGATTGTGTTCTAAAGCCTTGGGTGGCAATCAATCTACTACAGAAAATATTGGCAAACTAATGTTGGGAAACCTTCTGCCCAGTCAGTAATGTCTCTTTTGAGACATGATCGACCAAGCGTGGATCATTTAACTGATTTTGTTGCCGCTGCACATATATGACGGTTCTTTTACATTCCCGTAAATGAAAATCGTTGATATTAATTTTTCCAGTTTAAGAGCGGTAATTGGGAGAAATATTCCTATTTATTTAAAGCCTTATTGCGAGTGACCCTCCTTGCTTTTCATGATGAAATTAATTGTAAAAGAAAAAAGTACAGTAAATATATCATATTTCAATCCTTTTTTCTACATTTTCTAATTCTTTACATTAATTTAGAAAATATATATATATTTTCATAACCCGTTAGCTCTCTCATCAAATTAATGAAATCAGGTTTTGTTTCAGCCAGAGTTGTATGTGCGTGTTCCCCACTTGCTGTTCACGGGCAGCAACAAAACAAGACGTTGTGGATGATACAATCCCTGCATAGTACTGACCAAACTGAAGCATGATTATGTTCATTCGATCGAACTGATTCATTTAGCATTATTTGACATAAATATAAATACAGGAATGCACACATACAGATATATGAAATTTACACAAAATTGTTTTCTATCCGAGCTCACTTTTAAATAACTGTCTAATTTACAAATACTAGCCGTGCTAATATCTTTATACTCATGACTATATATCTAAATCTAAACTTATTTATAAATGGAACTTTGTCTTTGTGTGTGCGTGTGTATCCGTTACCTATAGACTCCGAAGCGGCTGAACCAATTTTTTTGAAAATTTACACAGTTGTACTATAAGTGTCTGCGGGTGTTTTTAGCTAGGTTTTGTGTCGAGGTAACCCCGATAAATATCGAAAATTGATAATCGAAAAAATCGGTTTATAGAAAAAGTGGTCCGATTTTAATCAAATTTCGATACACTCATAGACAAAGACATAAGAAACGATATTTAGAAGTTTCACGGTTGCAGTTCTTACAATAGTGCAGAAAACCGATAATATATATAAAAGGCAAGATGTTTGTGTGTGTCTGTTTATCTGCCTGGATGTCTGTATTTTTTCAGCCACTTTTACTTCAATTTTTACTTCGGGTTTGGCGCTAAGTAGGTATAATTGGAGTTCTTAGTCTCAGCCATGATACCATTTATTCAGAGGACTTATTTAGCCTTCAAATTTCAGTTTACGACGAAAAAATCTTATTTGATATCGATACCAGGAAATCAAAATATGACTTACATATATTCATTTTTGTTTCACTCTACGGTTTCGCTTTAATTGGAAACAACTATTGCTTTTTAGTCTTTCGTGCCAACGTCCAAAGAGTCTGAACTCCAGGACCATGGATTAGTTTTAAAGCTTTCATTACACCCGAGCAACGCCGGGCTACACTGCTAATATATATATAGTCATGATCTCTAAGGCTACAATACGGCCGACTAAATCAAAATAAGCTCCCATCCCACATCCACTTAAACATCATATCAGCATAAATAAACCGTTTTCACTATTTAATTTTTATTACAACTTATCATCCGATGAAAAGCGCACATAGCAGCTTCGAAACGCGAAAATGTTTGTTTAGTGTTACTATGAATTTATAAACTATTATAAACTGTAACAACTATTACAATGTAATGCTCTACGTTGTATCGAGCACTCTTTATAAAAGTAAATGCATGAACAGCAGATAAAAAACCTACGAGCTATATAACTTTGTTACACGTATATATATATATATATATATATATATATATATATATATATATAAAGATAGATAGATAGATAGATGTGTGTGTGTGTGTATATATATATATATATATATATCCGCGTAGTTAGGTATGCGTGGGAGGAATACCTGTCTGTATGTTTGGATGGGAAAAGGTATGTCAAACTATTTAGATTAGCAATATTGACTTATCAAAATCCGTTTCAAAGTTAAAATTCTTTATCTGAATTAAATGAAAAATCTCTTTTCGACTAGTATTAGATGAACCATTCCTTAAACGATTTTCACAATTACATGAAGCAAATTCCACATTTTTTCATTTTACAGGAATTATTTAATCATTCTACATGCATGTAATTATAATATGCATATTGAGTTGAAATTTGGTATTTTTATCCTATTTTTCAAACCAAACTGTCACAAAATGTTAACCGCGTCAACTCATTTAGAAAACTATCTGATTTTTGTTGGCTGGCCTTTGTTTAGTGTCATATCAGCCTTTAGAAAGAATCTGTGTCTTTCACTGGCATATTTATCACATCTTTCTATTCAGAATTGTTATTTTCTTCTACTTCCTGGTACTCTTAAGAAGTTAGCGATCATGGCTCACTGTAAAATCTTTTTCTTTGTAATTCTTATTATTTTTTTCTTTTATATTATCTCTCTTTTAAATCTGTTTTATCATCCATCTACACAAATCCCCTTAGGTAGGTTATGCATTGTTTCCCTCTACCTCTCTGCTTTTCAGTAGGCCCTGTGAGTGTTAAATGTTCCAACCTTTCTTTCCTCATTATGTTCCTTGGAATTTTCATGATTTTAATTATTAGTATTATCCTTGTTTGCATTTTATTTAAAACTTATTTGTTGCTCACATGTTCGTTTGATGGTATTCTCAACATATTTCAGTAGAACAACATTTCTGTTGTCCTAAGTATTTTCTGTCCTTATGACGTATTTTACCTAGTATTTACATTTTCATAATCACGACTTTTCGATCAATGTACGGTTCAATCTTCTTCGCGTAATATACATTGGAATTTCGAAAATGCATATAATTTAGGAAGTTAATATTTTCATTTAAAAATAACTCAGCAATATTTTGCTCCTCATTTCCTTCTTTTTTGAGTATGATATCCTTAAATTTTAGTCTGCTACTTGTAATAATATTTATCGAAAGTAAATAGCACTGATGAACTGATTTCGTAATCCTACTGATGCTGTTTATGTTACCGTTGTACTCAGTCTGTTGGTAAAGGCATTAGTAGCTCTCCCTTAATATTTTTCATATGCTCCCTTAAAGTTTTGACATTATAGAAAGTATAGAGCAAATTTGTCATATGATCGTTTAGTTTCACGAGCTAAGATTTGGTTTCTATTTCAAAGTCAGGTCTATGTTTTTAATGGAGACATGTTTTCTCCACCGGCGAACAAGAGAATGTTTAACAGTCCGTGGACAATTTTACCCAGCGAAGTTAGTTTTTTTACATTATCATGTTTTCAGCGGCTGAATTCAGTGAACAACTTTGCCTCATGGATCCTGTTTTTCGCCTCTTTTCCGTTATTTATATAGTCAGTTCAGTGCCATACGTGATACAGGCTTGGGCGATCATGTCTCGAAAGAGACATACTGAGTGAGCAGAGGATTATCCCGCCGTAGTTTGCTATTTTTTCTGCGGTAGACTGTTTGCTAGTCAAGGCTATAGAACCCAATCTGTCCTCTTATTTAACCCATAACTTGAGAAAAGTATTAATAAATTAATACCTTTCTCAAGGGATAAATTGGGTTCTAGAGCCTTAGTTGGCAACCAGTCTGCCTCAGAAAGTAACCTCAACCTAGTGCAGAAATTATCTGTCAAGACAGATTTGTCTCTTTCGAGACATGAACACCAAAACGTGTATCACGTATGGCCCTTCAGTCACTCAAATTAGTATTGTCATCGAGTTGGCTTTGTTGACGGATTGCAAAATTTTTTAGCTGAATTCCTAGTCTAAATACAGTTAATTCATATTGCGCAAAATGAAATTCCATCAAATAAATGTCCATGTATAATCAAAAAATGAATCGTGAGTCTTATAATAGCATATATATTGAAACCTATAATTAACACCAGATTTTACTTCATAAACCTGCAATTAATAGTTTAATTTGAAATCTCAAATTTATACCAGTTATCTATTTAATTCTCTGGTAAATATCGCGGTTCCAAAGTGTGCATAATTAGCTTTTCGTCAGGTTTAATGGCCTAATTTTTATCGTTTATCTTCCAGCTCGATTCCGCTGTCAATACCAATCAGCTCGCCTACGAGATTAACAAATATTGGTTATCTAGCGACGGCCAATCACTCTAGCAGTGAAAGAGAACAGAGATATCATAAGTTTATATCATTAAGTATTTTATTCTGTTTGTGTGCTTACAAAGCTTAACTTTACTTGAGAAAACGAAACTAGTGCCGGTCATTCAGTAAGAAAGAAGGAAGAATATATATGTAAAATATATATTGTAAAATATATATGTATGTAAAATTTAAAAGGAACATATAAATAAAGACTAGAGGTATACTTATCTTAGCCGACGGGTTTCGGGGGAAATTTATCATGTAAATGCCTTGACAAAGTCCCTCAGAAGACAAAACGTGTCGGCTGATATGTTTATGCATATACAAACACACACACTCTCTCTATAGCTTCCCCCACACCATATCTGTGTGTGTTTGTGTGTGTGTATAAGGGAGCGATAGAGAGAAAAAATGCGTTAAGGGGAGTATATCTAGAGGAAAACGAGTATGCCACAAATTATTTACAATTCCAAATAAAAATTATGGTCTGTACTTATCCAACGAATTTCTCAAAATTTGTTTTAAACAACACACACACACACACACACCAAATTGTGACAGACTGTTTTCCTATTTGAACACAATCTTCATGACATGAAAATAAAAATCCCTAGTTTTGTTGATCTCACTGCCCAATTTTATATTCTCAGATTATCCGTAAATATACCATATATCATAACTATTTTTTATCATATATATATATATATATATATATATATATATATACCACTTCGGTTTGTAGAATACACGTTGAACCTATTCTCGTATTTCTTGTTAGGATTAGGTTTCTTGTTCTTTCAAAAGTTTCTTCGTTTACATTTACTCCCCAGTAGTCCCTCAGTGGTGCTGTTGCCTTGCATGACGGGTACATATATTAGCCTTGGTACTAAATGGGCATATCACTTCAAAGACAATAAAACTAACCAAAAAATAAGAAAATGATGAGGGTTGATAACTTGACAGTTCAGGAGGGAAAAGAAGAAAGAAGAATAGTAAAATAAGGAAAGGGAAAAAGATAAATAAGTCTAAGTTGGTCAGTATATTCTTTGGGGTCAAATTCCAAAACGAATTTTCGCTCTGATTAGTTAAAATAAACACAAATGTAAATTTTATACTGTCCCACATACATACACAACAAACCAAAGATTTTTGTTATTTAAATGTAAATCATCTGTACAACCAACATCAAACGTTGCCTGATGAAGTTCTCGAAACATAGAAATTTCCGTGTCGCTATGTACAATTAATTCATAACTATATCATTATATTAAGCACTATAATATTATTTATATTGCGCACTGTTTATAATAAAATAAGTGCCGAGGCACTCAAAATAATAAAACCTTGAATCATCTTCACCTGGAATTATATATACATATTATCAAAGATTGTCTGAATTATTATTATTGGCATGAGACACTTCAAAAATTTGCGAAACAATTCTTCAAACTTGAGAACTCTCAGACAGAAAAATAACATTTATGTTCACCCCCACACACATGTATGTGTATGCTTGCGTGATTTGGTGATTTCTCTTGATCACATTGTGTTCGTCTATGTGGATGGTATTTATATACAATGACGCTTTCCGTGTTTTATCGGTATTTAATTCAGAGAATGAAGTTTTTATCATTGAAATATTTCAAAAAGTATTTTGAAAGATTCTTACCCTGCATAAAATATGTTCATGTAATTTATATGTACCTAACATAATTTGACAGAAACGTTTTTATTTATTTATCCATATTGTGCAGCAAACATATGAATTCCTAGATATGATACACATAGATATTTAAATTTAGAAAGCGAATTCGCGTGAAAAAATATTTTCATATTTATTTCGTGCGTGGTTGGGGTGGGTCTGTCACCTGATCAAATTTGAGCAGGGCGTCTCAGTATCTTGTGGGAGGAGACTGATGTAATTTCACTAACCAATCATACACATTGATCACATTTACCAGGTTTCTGTTAACCTCCTCATTCTCCACCCAAACTGTTTAATGCAATTAAAAAAAATATTTCCAATTTCCACTAAAGTGAACTCTCTCATATTCTTACTTACAATTATAGAAATGCTACTAAAAATACTGATAGATTTTCGGATCACTTTTTCATAAATTTCCGATGATTATGTGGAAGAAGTATTCGTTCTTTAGACTGATTCCATTGGAATTACTTCATTTAATGTAATTGGCAGTTTCTCGATAATTGCGTTAACAAAGAAGGCGTATCAATGATGTTCATCGGTATTTGTGCATCGATAAATGTAGCAATAATCACATTTTAAAACAGCTAATTTATTTAATTATAATTTTGATTATGTACACACATTGTACACTCACACAAAGGTGTGTATATATAAGTAAGAAAGAAATCATTCACGATGAATTTTAGTAATATTAGGTCAAATATTAAAACGATATAAAAAAATTGATCGATGTGAATTTAATTTACAGGGCAGGTATTCCTTCATTTCATAGTTAAATCAAGTTTTACATTTGGAGATTAACATTTTAACAGGTTACTGGAACCCGCCTTGTCCAATCCCGGTCGGACATTATATGTATATATTTATTTTCAAAAAAACCTAAAATGAAAATAATTATTGCAGATTATTCTCAGATCTTTCCTATAAAAATAACTATTTGACTTTCACTTTCACTTTGTTTTCTCTCTTATATATATATATATATATATAGAGAGAGAGAGAGAGATGGAGATAGATTGTGTGTTTGAGTGTATGTAGCAGCTATATGATTATAAGATGTTGCCCATCAAATTTGTAATGGCCTTAATTCACCTGAATCCTTTTTGTGTCAAGAATGTAAGTGGTAATCATCGAAAACAAGTAACAGAGCAGCGACACACGCTGTCACACACTTATATATATATATATATATATATATATATATATATATATATATATATATATATATGGTAAATAGAGAGGGACAGAGAATGATGACCCATTTGCAATATTTCCCTGTTTTCGATTTAAGTTTCTCTCGGTTAATTCATAATCGCATACGAATTGCTTCACAGCACAAGAACAGCGATGTTATTCATTCGGATATGCCAAAGAGATATCGTAAAGTACTTTCATTAAGCGCAAATTTGAATGTTATCAAATTATTAAAGGAGACGAAGAAAATGTTTGCTGAAATTCCTAAGATCTACGGTAAGAACCAATCTTCTAACTCTCACATGACATTTACAGCATACTATTGTATATTTGTTCTTGTTTCTTGCAATTATTGTTGAGGTTATTTTTTTAATATTTCCAAAATTCTTTAGTGTATAGGTTAAACATAACTATATCCTCCAAAATTTAAATGCAACGGCAATTACCATCTGCCATCCTCTTGAATTCTATCCATCTGTTATTCTTACTTCAACCCCCACCCTGCAACCCCTCTTTTACTTTTTTGGTGTATATTTATATTTCTGCACACTAGCGGCCGTCCCACATTTCGTGGGTTAACAGATTAAATAAAAATTTTAAAAATATTAAATACAAACGCCTCAAACATTTTTCTCACACTTCACTCCTGTAGAACTCTCTTCCCTTTACTTGCTTCTCTGATATCTATATTTCTCCAAAAGTTTAAATGCAATGTCAATCGCCATAATCCTCATTTCTGAATTTTATCCATCTTCGATTGTTTTTTCTACACCCCTGTGCCCTATTTTCTTCTCACTCTCTCTCCTCATCGTAGTGTAATGATTATCAATCTTTTCCCACTAGAACCTTTTTCAACAACTAGTGAATTTAATAATCTCTGGGTACAACCTACCTTGTGCCACACCTAAGCGGTGTTTAGTAAAAAAAATCTCTCTAATTCGCCGCACATTAGTAGGTGTCCCTGCTTTGTTTGGAAGGTGATATTAAAAATATATATATAAATAAAAGCTTAATTTTTACCTAGTACCAAATATTGGAATATAGATATTTAATTATATTTAATTTGTATACTTCAATATCTGTTAGCTTATTATTTAGTCATATCAAACTTATAAATTGTGTTATTTTTTCATGAGAAAAATTAAATGATATTTTGAATTTAAATTCTTTGATATCTGCCTTGTGTGTAATTACTGTAATTTGCATACTATCTACATTTATTTTCCTGGCCTCAGGTGACTGTGTAACTCATTGTTAAAACCACAAAATCTCATCATGATTTTCTGGGAAACCAGATTTTCTCTCCTTGAAAATTGAAACTGTACCATCATCCATTTCTTTGTTCCCCATCATCTAGAGATTTAAAAAAACAAATTTGATCATTATACAGACAAATCATTGTCTCTTGTCACTGAAAATATGCATCATGTAAAACATTTATATATCATGTATAAAATAATTTTAATGCTGGTTTCAATTCATGTATGTCTTCAAACATTGTAAGTTTTGCAAAATATAATTTTCAACGCGTTTTCTTGTTGTTTCTTACAACGCTAAGAATAATTTCTACAAAAAAACACTTTAAATTTGTATTCAAACAATTGTTCGTCACAAAATATTGGAATCTTTTCAATCAATCATTAAATTATATTATGTATATTAGAATATTTTGTACCTATTTCTTGATCCAAATTTCAGAACTGTTTTATTTTTACAATTTTTGAGTAACATTTCGTTTGGATAAATCTTGACAACGATATACATCTCAAATATGTTGATAAATATTTTTAATAATCTAATTTGTACGAAGTGACGCATGGGATTTGTCATTACAGTTTGGAATAAGAAGAAACAGAGTTTGATAGGATTTTATGAATTCTAAATTGTTTTATGTAAATTTATACTTAAGCAAAATGTCTTGTCATTGGTGATTTTATTTTAGAATTATTTATACTTGGCAGAAATAAATATTTGTTTTCGTTCTTAGATGACAATTTTGATTATATTATGTACAGATTCGAAAGAAAATCTCAAAAGAAATAGTATGGCCAAATTTATTGTGTTGCTAATATGCAGATAAAATGTCGAAATTCTACTACCAAAGCTAATTATTCTCAAAACAGACATCTTGTATATTCATTGTTAAACAATATTTAACGCTGTAAAGAGCATGAGAAATTTGTGCCTGTAAAAACAAAAAAAATAAACATACACAAAAGCCGCAACACATATTCTAGCATATATCTGCACAGAGATACACAGACACGTATATATGTATGGGATCGGAAAATGTTCGTATCATATTTTGAGTAAATTTCAAAGACACTTTTTAAATACAAATATCATTGTGCTTCTATATATTTTAGAATATATTTGGTAGATTTATTACTACATCCACCAAGACATGGCATAATTCTGGGGATATAAATAGCAGTAATTTTTTTTTGTATGTTTCGTACTATCATAAAGATCAAATAAGTGCTGATCCGTAGTTTAGGACAGCGGTAGTAGTAGAACACATCAGTCAAGATTTTTCACGCTTTGCTGGATCAGTAGAGAAAAGTGTAGTACGGCTTTGTTCTGAAAGACAACATTATTTCGATTTAACAATTCAACAGATTTTGCTGCATTAAAACATTCTAACTAATGACATGACTGGTTTGAATGCAGCATCTGATTTAAGGTTTAAGTTCGTAGTATACAATGCTTTTCTCTTTCGGATGCAAATAGGAATAGTCAATGATAGCGTACTTCGGTAGGCCTAAGAAAGACATGACGTCACTTACACTTCCATCATATATATATATAATCTTACGTATAAAGCACAATTCAAGTTTTAATACTCTACGGGATCACCAATGTATATTACACACACACACACACACACACATATATATATATATATATATATATATATTGTCATCCGCAGACAGATCTGTTTCGCCGTATCACAGCTCATCAGTACGGTTAGACTCCGATTGTTTATTTACCCAGGATTCAAACCCGACCGAAATGGCGTCAGTCGAGTCACTCGCAGACAGTCCTGTTTCAGTAGGGTCAGACATCCGATTGCTTCATGCCAGGATTGAAACCTGACTGAATTACTTGTAAGTTATGGGAACTGAGTGAAGGAAGAAGGGTTATTTTAGCGTGTTATATACACAATGTGAATACACGCCAGTAGCCAAGAGTGTTCAAATTCATTAGTAAATGAACGATAACTAAACGCGTGAGTACCTACTATTTTTAAAGTCTATCATTTCTTCATAGTACTGAATCAGCGGTCGAAGGCGTAAATATCACACGCAGACAGTCCCGTCTTGCTGTATCATAGCTCATCAGTACACTAAACATCTGATATATATATATATAAGGGTGTACGTAAAAGCGCATAAACACACACGCACACATAATCAGGAGTGTGACTTATGATGCTTTCTGAGGCAAACTTTCACGAATGACAAATGTCGAATAACTATATTGAATCCATTGCCAAGTCCTCTGCTTAGAAACATTTTCCATCACTCAATCCATCTGGAATGTTTAAAAGACTAACATTTGTTCACGATTAGAATATGGCTGCCACATATGGTCTGGTGATACAGTGGTTTTTAGTGAGATCACTGATATAACCCAAAGAATCAGCAATTTTACTGGTCCTGGTCTGGCGTCTCGGTTTCCGTCACTTTCTCTCCACCTTAAAGTAGCCTCGTCCGGATTTTTTCTCTAAATGCACTCATAGTAACAGTTCACATGAATTCTTTACCTTAGTACCTTGATTTTCTTTAATTTAAGCACAGTACGTGACTGTTTGTTGTGGTGCAGTGTATATCAACTCAGAACAAGAAATCGAATGAAAATTCGTGTAATTCACTTGGGAAAGGTATTAATCGTCTCTTCACTTCAGCTATATCAGAACAGTTTAGGTTTTATAGCCCTGGTTATCAACCAGTCTACCGTAGAAATAATGGCTACTTAATGCGAAAAAAATCATCTCCGTCATGTTTCTTTCGAGACCTGATCACCCAAGCATGTATCAGATACTGCAATTAATTAACTGAAGATTTTGAGTTTGCTAGATATAACCATAAGATTAATGCTAACACTTTTTCATTTCTGGCATTTTGGGTTGTGGATCTCTTTTCCGGCTGTAATGACCAAAAATTTAAAAGGCAATGTCTTAATTTGGGTGAATTTGATTGGAAGCTACGAAAATATCTTGTCATTACTGAAAATGATTTTGCCATTTTTAAATTTAATCAGTTTTTTATCCTGATTTATTTTCTTGCTAACTTTATATACAAGACGTCCTTGCCCCTTGCCGGTTGAGTCAGTTAAGTGCCATACGTGATACGGGCAGAAGATTATCCTGAAGTAGGTTGCCATTGCTTTCTGCGGTAGACTGGTTCACAGCCAAGACTATAGAACCCAATCTTTCCTATTATTTAACCAAAAACTAAAGAAACGAGACTGATTAATAGCTTTCCCAAGGATATTTGTGCGCAAGTGAATGCGAGGAATTTAACTGGAATTCGAAATCGGCTCCCCGATTGTTAGTTCCGAGTCGATATCCACAGAAGCACAACGCAAATCCGGCACCACAACGCACATACCCTTGCCGGTTCAATGTTCCAATGAAACTGATTTCATATTCTAATTTAAAAATATAGGTAAAATTATTAACATTTTTTATTTTTTAATCCTGATTTAAAATCTATCTCATTACATAAAATCTTTTGCTAATGAAAAGAGCCTGATCTAGGTTATGATAGAATTTGTAAAGAATTTGTAATTATAATTAAAATTATTGATAACATTTAATCAACAAAAGGAAAGGAAAATTCCAATACTGATTTTCTGTTTTCATTTGGATTTTTGGATTTTTTTTCAGTACCAAAGTCTGATTCATTGAATAATCGCTAACAAAAGAGCAGAGATTTCGCTTAATTCACTGAGAGAAAAACAGATTACATTCAATCTGATACTCAATACATTGATCCCTTAGAATTGCAAATAAATAGAGCAAATGAAAAGAAAAGAAAACTATCTTCACAAAAGTAAACTGCAGATACGTGTGTGTAGCAGCGAACAAATGAATGGGGAACAACTCGTTCAGAATCAGGGCAAGAATTCGTAGAGTTAGGTTTTGTTAGAATTCGCCTGTTTGAGAATATGGGTTAAAAAAAACCGCAATTTCTACTCCAACAGCTTCTTTTCTCGCACTTCCCACCTGTGGAATTCCCTTCCGCATGATTGCTACCCCGACAGCTACAACCTCCAGGAGTTTAAATGTAAGGTCGATAGACACCTCCTAACACACTAACTCGCACCCATTCTCTCCAACACTCTCCCTGTGTACATCCTAACTCGTCTATCACCCTCCTTCTGACATTTCCTATACCCAATCGCTCTGTGTAACCCCCTGCGCTATAGTGGCAGTGGAATGCCATGCTTGGGGTGATATGATTAAAAATAATACAAAAATAATTTTGACTCAATATATACAACAAATATTCTTATGTATTTGGGACACTTTGCCATAAATTTGAGCTCAGGAGGTTTGCTCGGAGAAAGAATTAGAAATCTGAGGTATATTAATTTCATTATGTCACCAAACAGAATTCTACCATATGAAAAACTTAACTCCTAGTTATTCTATATAACGCGTTTCTTTTCAAGATATGGCTAGTTATTGCTCTCAAAGGCTTTCAAACTCTTGTGAGTCATAGCAATGTTTCTTCATTTGGTAAGGCTCGTTTTGCGATTCATTCATACATGTTTGTCAAATTGGTGACTCGCAGCCTATGTATCATTCACTCAATATGGTATGTGAGAGTTATGTTTTCCAAACCTCCTTCCTCGTTATTTCAGCGGTCACTTCCTGATTTTCAATGTAAGTGTCCTTTTACTTGATGTGCGTTGTGGTGCAGTGGATATCGACTAGGAACGACAAATCGGGGATCCAAGTTCGAATTCCAGTTGAATTCCTAGCATTCACTTACGCGCTAATACCCTTCGGAAAGGTATTAATCAATCAGTTCCCTCCAGTTATTGAATAGATAATAGGACAGACTGGCTTCTATAGTTTGGCTGGCAACCAGTCAACTGCAGAAAGTAATGGCAACCTACAACGGGATAATATTTTCGAGACATGATCGCCCAGGCGTGTATCACGTATGGCATATAACTGACTGACTGAATGTTCGTTTACTTGTCATTTTCTTTATTCCGTTCTCGGGAACCTGGAGAACTTCATTTACGTTGCCTCCAGTTATCTGCTTATACGCTTGAAGATTATCCTCACTGACTCATAGAGAATGAATAACATATAGCAAATGAGCACTCCTTTCTTTGTTTTTAACAGTTTTTGTTTTTTCAGCACTTTGCTTAAATTTTCGAATGTCACATTGTCTGTTTGAATTTTGGTATTACATTTTCTATCTGTTAATAGGATCTCCAGATATATGAAACTGTCTATTTTTGTAACGAAAACATTTCCAGTTAGTAAATTTAATTTTTTTTTCTCTTGCTGATGAACATATTTTCTATATCCATGTAGTTTAGGGACTTTTCTCTCGATTTCATTTATTACTATGTGTAGTGGTTCCTGTAATTTCATTTTTGTATTAGCCGTCAACATAATGAAAATATCGTATATTATATTGTTAAAATGATGCCATAAATAATAAATTATGTTAGGAAGCAATAAGTAATGTATTGTTTTAAGAACCTTAATAAAGATATAATGTAACTCAAGTAAGATTATTTCTGATTATACAGTCATAACCTCTTCACCTTTAAGACGTTGTTGTGGATCGTCGTCGCCAGTTTGTTGCGGAGTTGTGGCAAAAGTTATAGTCAGCGGTTTGGTCAGGAAATATGAGACGGAACAAGAAGTTAGGTTCAAAACAATGTATTAGTGAAACAAGATATTCAAAGAATGTTTTAATAGTGATTAATAAAGAAATAAGTGCGAAAGTATTATAACGCTGCTTATTGCCTATCTAGTAGCTGTGGTCCACCTGCTGTTAGCTGAGGTGCTGACCTGTATATTTAAAAGAGTCACATCAGAGCTTAAAAAAAGAATAGTGCTGCCATATATGAGCAGGAACTGACAAATCATCACTTTCCATTTTCAATATATATATATATATATATATATATATATATATATATATATATATCCCGTTTTTAAACTAGTTATTTTGCTACCTAGTTTTCTACCATGAGTGGTGTCTTCAGGCGATTTTTAATAAGTTATTAAAAATCGCCTGAAGACACCATTCATGGTAGAAACCGTGGAAGCAAAATAAGTCGTATAAAATGGAAAATATTCAAAAGTTCTACAATATAATTGTATAGAACACATTTTGATACAAAAGTGTACTGGTCTAACCATATTAGAATCAAAAACTATGTATTAAACAATCAATTATAATATATAAATATAAATATAAATATATATATATATATATATATAATATAAGGATAATATATATTATATATATATATATATATATATATATAATATAAGGATAATATATATTATATATATATAAATATATATAAGGATAATATATATTATATATATATAAATATATATAAGGATAATATATATTATATATATATAAATATATATAAGGATAATATATATTATATATATATAAATATATATATATATATATATAATATAAGGATGTGCATTCTAGTGCAGTGGATATTTGCTCGGGACGAGAAACCGGGGAGCCGAGTTCGAATTCCAGTTGAATTCCTTGCATTCACTTACGCGGAAATACCCTTGGGTAAGGTATTAATCCGTCTCTTCCTTCCAGTTATGGGTTAAAGAACAGGACAGTTTGGGTTCTATCGGCTTGGCTGACAACCAGTCTACCGCAGAAAGTAATGACAAACTGCTGCGGGATAATCTTCTGCCCAGTCAATCATGTCGTTTTCGAGACATGATCGTCCAAGCGTGTATAATATATGGCACTTAACTGCCTGACTGACCGAACCTCAACTCAGCTTCATTTCGCGAATAGTAACTTTGTGGAACCGATTCATAAGTGGACGTTTTCACGATCAGTAGAATACTAAATTGTTCAAAGCTAGGGTTAAGCTTCGTCTTCCTCACAAGTCCGCATAATCTCTGCCTCCTACTCTAAAACTAACTACCTCGAGTGGCTCGCTGACCTTGTACACTTTGAATATCATTGTTAAAAGTAGTTAGCAAACCTAGCTAAAGAGACTGCTTTTTTCATATGATTCCTTGAAAATTTGTGCTGAATTCTAGAACCGGTTATTACAAGGTTTTATTCGTCATCAATAACTGTTACTTCAAAAGCTAATTGGTGAAACCAACGTACAATTATAAATTACTATTGTTTTTTTCGCAATTTTAAGAATATTATATGCAATGCTAAAAAAGTACAGCTCTGGAAATATAATCTCAAAAATGAGAGAGTATTCTCCCATATTCATTATGCATAAACAATTGTTCTCTGAAGCTGCTGATATTTCTGTAACTTGTAACAGTATTAAGCTTCTATCTATACTAATGTCTAACAATATTTAATGTCTAATAATGCTTAAAGCAAATTGACTAAAGCAAAGATTACCTCTAGTAGTTAATAAATAGAACATTAATTATAATATAACGGCTTTTAAAAAAATAATAAACAGTGTACTACGTATATTAGACTGCGTATTCAAAAATATGTCTCGGGAAATTTATAAAATTGATGATGAGAAAATGATTTGCTTCAGATATATTTTAGATATGGGCGTTCAAGAGAGACTGAAGAAGAAACTGTGCATTGCGTTTAAGGGAAAATAAAGTTTTCTGATTTTGTCTGCAGCCTAGGATCTTTAAGCACGCGGGGCGGAACGGCGATCTGTCCTACAAATGTGCTCCGATCTTCGAAACCAGACAAAGCCCAATATATTTAAATGGTCGATTAATGTAATGTGCACTGTTTGCAATAAAGACTTTTATCCACTAAGATATCATCAAAAGGTAGATTGAAATTAAACCCTTCAAAAATTATATATAGTGTTATTACAATATATAAATGTAACATCTTTGAGCTAACTGATATTCAGCGCCGCCGGTTCAGTGCTTCGCAGATGAATAGTTTAGTAATTGTTCGGTCTACTCTTCAGCGGATATCATCCACTGTCTACAGATTTTCTTGTTTCTTTATTTTTGTATTAAGTTAAAAAATGATTTCATTAATATTAGATTGATTTTTTTTCTTTGTGTACATGTACGATGTTTGCATAATTGTTTCGTTCATTATATTCTCACCCCCACATATAGCTATGTATGTATATTGAATGAAAGAAGAGAAATTATGACCAAGTGTAGATATGCCAAAACCTATTATTAGATTCATATAACCATGAATAAAAACGTTATAATTTGTTGTAATTTGAAAAATTGCGCGTTCAAAAGTTCCCCGTTAAGTGAGCGTTAAAGAAAATCATCGTTGCGTAAGCGTTCTTAAAAAAATGTAAACGGCAAAATCAGTTATTGCAAATCGCCTGAAGACACCACATGGTAGTAACCTAGTTCGTACAATAACTCGTTTACAAATGAAGAATATATATATATATATATATATATATATATATATATATATATATATATATAGTCAACACCAAGCGGACCTGTGATGACACAAATATCCACTTTTAAGCTCTGCCCCTGATATTGGACATTTACACACGTAAATGAGGCAGAGCTTAAAATTATATATTCTCATCACTAACACACACACACATATATATATATATATAGAGAGAGAGAGAGATGAGAATATATTTATAAGATAAAAACTGGTCAGACTTAGAGAATTAACATTGTAAAATCTGCAATAAGAATGGCAGAAACGAGTTTTGAAGTTACAGCATAATGATTTCTTGTAGAATAAATTACGTTGTTTTTCGTCTCATTTTTGCCGCTAGGAATTTATTTGTATGTAAAAGACAGGAAAACAAACCATTCAGATAAATGCTTTTTTTTCTCTTCATATACGAAACTGCTCATTGAAATCATATAAAATAAATCTTAGCTTAAGGACGTTGCTTGGACAATGAGTCGGTGTTTTGCGCTTCTGTATCGCGCCAGTCACAGAATCAGGAGACGATATAGGCGAGTTTACGACGCGATAGATAAAGAACTAAATTCGTTCAAGGCTTTAATTACGACAAACAGACACGTTGATACACTTAAGCAATTCTATTGAAGTCTTGGCACAGCGTTTGTTAGATGTTCAAAGAGTGACATATTAAATGACCGTCTGATAGTCTGTGTTACCGTTGTCAATATCTATCGTTTATAAGCGATTCAAAGTCTCTAAACTGACAAGAGAGATTCATTAGTGACACCAGCTGGACACATCGGAAAATAGATTTATATTCAACATGATTATGATAATATTATCTGTTTCTTTATAAGGAAACACAAAGTATGCATTTATTGAATAGCTGGTGTTGCTGTTGGTTGCCTTTTTATAGTATTTCTCTTCAAATATTTTTTTCAGAAAAATGTTTATCAAATCTAGTAGCCATTGTTGCTCTTTCAGTTGGAGGTTCTTCTAAAACTTTTATTAGAAACTATTATTCTAAAAATTAATGTTTTCATTATGTCATCATTTCCTCTTCAAATTACTTATGATATTTCTTTCAGGTTGATGTTGCTGGAGTTTGTCAAGTTATATAGATTCTCTTCTTTGATTTACTTCCGTTATTTATTTATTTGTATTTTTTTGTGATTCTGTATCGCAAGTCTACAATGTTCAAAGAAGTGTGATCTTTGCCAAGATGCACAGGATTCACTCGCTCAAAACGATGTTAAAACATTGATCTTAGACATCATTTGTATAGAGCTAACTGAATATTTCTGTGCAAACTTGGCGCTATGCGTGACATTTATATGCAAGACTCCAAATTACAAGGACAATTAAGAACATGATTGAAGTTTTCTGGATTTAATGGTTTGGTTTTGTATCATTTTGCTTTAGTGGGTGAAATTATCTCTATCTGTTGCTTATTCAGTTTCCTTATAAATTAAAAAAAATATCTTGTGATTTATCCATACAGGCAATATTTGAATGTGTTTGGAATGTCTGCCTTCCTAAAAATCACAATATCTAAAATATCACTTTTTATTTTAGTAAGATTATAATATCTTTCTTTTTCCATATTTCTTCTCTCTAAGCAGACATACATATATACATGATCACACACATTGTATTTTATCTCTCTTTTTCTAACGAGAGTGACGATTATCGTCGCTGAAATTAAAACAGAAAAACCGAATTTAATTCCGCATCTTGGTTGTTGCATTCACATTTACATTAATAATTTTGAGAACCATGAATCCAGCTCTTTTCTTCGAGTTACTTTTTAAATAGCAGTTTATACTGGATTCTCTGTTATAGATAAATATATGTAAAAAAAAAAAAAGCCAACGTCAAACTACTGTATTATCTTTAAGAGCAAATCAGGGTAATTAAAAGGCAATAAAGAAATGTTACCTCAGGAAAGACATGATCAATGACTTCCTGTCTTTCACCGCAGGGGTGGCTTAATTCTTATGTCTTGTATAAGTATATCATTATTATGGAAACCTCCTCAAAGAAAACGTCATTTTTACAATCTAAAAATATTCTCCAATTTTAGAAAACATGAAAACATGATTGACTGGGCAGAAGATTATCCCGCAGCAGTTTGTCATTACTTTCTGCGGTAGACTGGTTGTCAGCCAAGGCTATAGAACCCAAACTGTCCTGTTTTTTAACCCATAAAACATGATTCCGTACATTTTTCCTACATTTTCCTTAACTGTAATTTCATTCTTTTTCGTTCATTTCTTAATTACTTCTTTCTTTCATTTATTCCTTTTATGTTTCTTTCATTAATTCTTTCATTCTTTTCTTTATTTCTTTCATTTCGTCTTTTTTCTTTCTTTCATGCCTTCCTTATTTCTGTCTTTCTTGTTGTAGTTCTCTATATTCTTATAGAGACCCAAAACAAGAAAGACATAAATATGGTTGTTTTTGTTCTTAATGCTTTCATGTCGACTTCAAAAATTCTTATTTAGCATTAAATGACCATTCTTGATTCGTGTCTGTTAAAAGTATACATTATGGCAGTATAACGAATAAATTTTTATATTATCATTTTGTGGTATGTAATTTACCCGATATAATTTTTGCTTATAAAATTTTTATATGTAACTTAAAATCATGCATTCAATATGCTCTCATTTTATATATGTTTGAATGCTCGGCCAAAAAGACCTCCGTTTTTTTTGCATATGCAGAAAATAAAACAAAGTTTTACTTGTTATAACGGCTGGTCACTCGTATTCGATGACATCCGTCTACTATTGGTGACGCCTGCTCAGGCGCACTTGGGTTTTGTTCAACGCTCATAGAGGTCAACTGTGGTTCACACTACAACAATTCTGAACTGAGCTTAGTTACAGTTTCTGGAAGAAAGCTAGTTACCCCGCATGAGCAACAGTCTGAAAAATGCCAGGAGACTCAAACCCTCATTCACGGTGACTTATGACATCGAGCTAGCCCAACCATGGACGGCTCCTGAAAGGGAGCTGTTTATCCAGTTTCATTCACAAGACTTAGGTCAACCGGTGGTATGTATTTCAGACAAATTTCCCATACGCTTGAATTGCCTCCTTCAGAGCGATAATATCAAGAAGTAAGCTTCCTGAAAAATAGACGCAGATTTCATGTTCAGAAAGCAAACATTTTAACCAATCGGCCACGCACTATTGATTGTTATATAACTATATTAAAAAAACAATATATCAAAACTTTCTTAAGTGAGTTTGTATAATTCTTCTAAAATATACAATCTTTTTCGCTTATTTTTCCTTTTGAAATTTTAATGTCTAACTACCATCATTTGTCTTCAGTGCAGGTCAGACATGATTCTATAAAGACATTAAGTTGAAAAACTAATCTTTTTTTTAAATTGATATGACACTATTTGGTGTCTAGATATATTTCATCTTGATATCATTGTATGCGAACCATTGTATGAATATAAGTGCTTCAGTTCATTTTAAGCATTTACGTTGAATGTAACAAACAGTTGACGTTTTCTGTTTGCGTTCGCTTATTTTTCAAATTCTTTTCTACATCAGAAATTATTTTTGTCTACGCTGAACAAAACGGCCTTTTAATTCCGTCTGAAAGGGTTTTTCTTAGTAATGTAACCAACTCTTACATTTCATTTTTTTTTTTAAGTTCGGAAAAAGATAGGAAAAATGGATAAAAATAAAAATAGTTTTCAATGAGTCGTCTTTGAATATGTGCATATATATCTGGATGCGTCAAATGTCAGAATATTTATTTTTAATGGATGAACATGATAGTCATATACGCCCATCTTTTAGGTATTTTTGTCTTTCTAGACTCTAATATTTTAATTAATATATTTGGGATTTCAGTTATTTAAAATTTGTGCTTACAGCACGATATGGGTGAAGAAATATATACGGTGAATATAAACATTTTGTAACAGTCGTCATCACTCTGCCAGTCATGTGTCATATGTGATAAACGTTTAGGCTATCAATGAGTGACTGGGCAGAAGATTTTCTCGCAGTAAGTTGCTATTTCTTTCTGAATTAGACTGGTTGCTAGCCAGCTAAAGAACACATTATGTCCTGCTATTTAGCCGATAGAGGGAGGCGAAATCGATTAATATTTTCTCAAGTGTATTTGCTCGTAAGTGAATGCAACGAATTCAAATGTAATTCGAACTCGGTTCTCCGATTTCTCGCTCCATGACGATATCTATGGCACCACAACGCACATTCACCATATCGTCATGCGATCTCGTAATTCTCTTTCTTGACTATGGTGGAGATGAGAAAGATGATTGTGAAAGAAAGGGTTGTAGAAAGTGAAGTCAAAGGTGGAGTCCGACGAAGCTACTACAGTGAATTTGATTTTTGGTGGTCAACTAAGCGCAAAGAAGCCCAAATACTTGTTCATTAATATTTACTTTTGACTTTGGTAAATGCCAATATCATTTTAGCAATCAATTAGTATTATTGTCGGTGGGAATCTATTAAACTTTATATTCAAAAGAACACCCAGTCTATGATTAAATGGGGTAGGAAATGGCTCGTAAATTTTATTGCCTCCAGGAAGAAGTTGCTGTCATTAAGCACCACAAAGAAACATTCCTATTTACAAACAGAATTAATAACGCTAGTCTCCTTGAGAGCAACACATTGCATCTCTTTGGCCTAACTATCAAATGACCTTAAATAGAATTACTACATTTAATCCATAGTTGCATCTACTGCTTGGATGTTTGGTTCAATGTGTTGGGTCAGGACAATATCATTTATACACATTTATAAATCTAGCATTCATCTGTGCAATGAATACGCTTGCTATATCTGATCGGGTGCACCTGCTATTCATTTTGAGGTTCTCGACAAAATCCAAAGAAGGATATGCAATATAATCGTTTGTGAATTGGTAGCTTGCATTCAGTCAATTTCTCACCGACGTGATATGGCCTCCGTTTTTTCATTTCAACAGGCATTTTCATGGTAAATTCTCTTAGAGCGTTTTACCCTGGTACCGCAAATATATGTATTTAATTAGGCTACTAGATTGGTATCAAAGTGTCCCTCTTTTGGCTAGTTAAATGTAACTGTCTCTGCTACTTTAAAATATTCTTTTCTCACAATTCCTGTTTGTGAAACTAACTTGAATACGATTGCTTCCCTAATGTATAAACCTCAAAAGCTTTAGTTGTAACTTCCATTGCTATGATCTTTCTACTTGATTCCCATCCACCTCTCATTCTTTCTTCGAAATCCGCTATACCATTTTTTTCTCTCACTCAAGACAAGAAAATATATCTGGAAACAATGGAGAGAAAACTGTATTGTCATATGATGTCTGTCTTTCAATTTGACAATGACTGCTGAATAATCTCATCAAAGATGAAGAAAAAACTTTTTTGGAGAGGATGGACACCAGAAAACACAGGTACTTAACGTCAGCTTTTTTCGGGGGGAAATATATTGAGCAAGTAGGGTTTGGAAAACCTCATGCTCCCGGGATGGTCAATAGAGACAAGGAAAAGCAAAGCATGGTATACTTGATGGACTAAAACAGATGGTTGCTGGAGTCGTGATTGTGTGAAATAACAAGTGAAAGTGTATTAAGAGCGACAAGTGATAGGCAGAAGTGAAAGAACATGATCGCTTACGTCCTGAAGGGACACAGCCCCTAGAAGAATTTGTTTTGTTTCCTTAGGCTTATTACTTGTCCTTTTTCTACAGGCCGTGTCCATTCAGGGCATTGAAGATCATGGTTCCTTCACATATTTTAGCTCATAAATTTTGGCATATTTTAATTACACCTTGCTCTTACATCATCTTTCAAATACTTCTTAAGTAGGTTATATACTGTTTTACTCTTTTTCGTTTGCCTCTCTAGTGAGTAACATATTTTTCAAACCCTGGCTTTTTATAATGTGATCTAAAAATGTCAACTTTCTGTTGTAATGTGTAAGTTTTCTTAGCGCTTCCATTTTCTATAACTTTTTTTTTGCTCATATGATTAGTCCATCAAACTTTAAGCATTCTTCTGTAATAATGACATTTCTGCTGCTTCAAGTCTCTTCAAATCTGAGGAAAAATCAGTCCGCAATTTTCTACTCCATAGGAAAATTTAACGATTCTGTCGTCTTTTCTTTGTTTCTGACAATATGTTTCTGTTTCTTGATATCATTTCTTATTTTTGTAAGGCATTTTCCCTTTCCAAAGCGAATTCGGATTTCAGTGACTAATTTTCAGTCCTCTTTTAAAACACTTCTCCGATATTAAAAACATTGAATTTGTTTCTTTTATTTTTTATAATGTTTATCTCTAATCTGAAATTTGCATTTTGGGCTCTTTGTTTTACAGACAATACTTTCTGTCTTCTTGCAATTGACTTTTAGTTTCTTTTTCTCATTTTTTCTCATCACCGTCTATAGGAGGTCTCTTAGATTCCTTTCTCATTCTGCTATAGCTTACGGCCATATCATGTTGAATACACCGGTTCTCGCTCAATCATCGAAGTTAAGCAACGTTGAGCCTGGTCAATACCTAGATGAGTGACCGCTTGGGAATACCAGGTAATGTAAGCGTTTAGTGACGGATGTGCGTTGTGGTGCAGTGGATATCGGCGAGGGAAAAAGAAATCGGTGAGCCGAGTTCGAATTCCTGTTGAATACCCTGCATTCACTTAAGCACTATTACACTTGGGAAAGGTATTAATCCGTCCCTTCCCTCCAGTTATAGGTTAAATAATAGGGTAGGTCTTGTCGACTCCGCCTTTCAAAAAACAAATCCCAATGAATCTTGACACTCGAATAGAAAAAAAGTATTGCTAGACACACAACTTATATTAAAAAAAAACACAAAAAATTGTTGAAAAGAAAAAGGTATTACAAGCAAAAAATAAATAAAATTTAGTTGGCAATAAATGACCCGCCGAGGTTTATATGCCATAAAACAAAACAACAAACCAAAAATCTTTCTGCTATACATACGGTGTTATTTTTTATTGATCTTTTGGCATTGATCTATAGAATAACAACTGTCACCTCCATTAATAAAACCATATTTTGAGTTAATATATTTTTGTCGTAAAGACATATCTTCTCAGCTGGAATTTGATCAGCGTATAGATACCATTTTTGTCTGTTCCCGTTTAGGAATGAATCCCAGATTCATTTTTAATTCTACTTTATACGTTTAACGTCTCAGTCTGAAATTATTGGGTTTCCGGTTCCTTATTATATATTTCTCTTCAGTTCCATTACAAATATACCTCCTTGTTTATTAGTGGTCTTGTCGCTCTGCTTGTAGCGAATTAACAAAAAAACAATCCTTTGTCACTTTCAGATGTAGCATCAAAATCATTTTTATAAATCAAGGAAAAATTTCCAGCATTCCTGCCATAAAATCTAACGAAATTTTCCTTTCTTTTGTTTCGAAAAACTTAGAAAGCAATAATATTTTGTTGAGATAATCAGTATTATCATTTCACTCGTGTAATTAGCTTAAATGATACAAATGGCTTCATTGTTGTCGCCATGTAACAGACATATTAAAGATTAGTCGTTTGCTATATAAACGTAAGCGTGTGGCGAACAAATCAGAACAAATATGAATCAGTTGAGAGGATGACAAAAATATATAACAATTCAAGAATTAATAAAGAGATATCTTAAAATACTGCATTTTCGTCTCGGGTGCGAGTTGATGCATTAAGAATTCTTGTATATTGGACAGCAACGATTGACGTCACTGATTCCCCTGACAATGCAATTAAAAAAAAAATAACAAGACTCTCACAACTAAAATTTTAAAAGAAAAACTATGAATAAATTATATTTTTATAAACAACACATAAACAACAATAACTTGGCTGCATCTAAGTATGCTGATATTATAATCGACAAATTCTACTGGTTCGCTCTAATGATCGTCTACATTACGTTCAATAAACCACTTTTCAAAGGAAGGTAGAAAATTGTGAATTAGCCACTGCATTGAAACACGTTAGATGTTTTACTCTTCTAGAATGTACATGGAATAACAGAAGGATTGAGGCGTACGTATATATATATATATATATATAAAGTAGTTTGTAGATATTTGGAAAACTAGGAAGAGTTTAGTTGTTGTTTTCTCTTTTTTGGTTCGCTATTCATAAGTTTTCTGGGCAATGTATTAGGAGAAATGTTTACGACGTATTCGACGACGGAGATGTACGAAGATCAGAAAATCGTATCATACGAACAAGTTCTCGGGCGGAAGAACATCAAAAGAATGGATCTCTTACATTGAGTTAGCAGCCCAGAAGAAGGTGGAAGCTAATAACTCTATATACATGATTATTGATACGTATTTGTGTACAGCTATATATATATATATATATATATATATATAATATGATTGTAAGGTTAAGGGAAAAGAGAATTATATATATATATATATATATATATATATATATATATTCAATTTTCTACTCCCTTAACCTTACAATCAAATACTTCCTATCCAGCATGACATTTTTCTATTGGTTCGTTGATTCAAACTCTCAGAAAATCCCCCTTTAATTGTCTCGAAACGAATTGTGTTGTTTTTAAGTTTCTATATATAATGGGTCCTAACACAAAAATGTTTCTCTGTCTAACGAGGTGCTTATAAGTTAATAACGAAATAACGGCATTTGTGCTGCAGTAAAATATGTTTTTATTACAAACTTATAATTAAAATATGTCCATATATTTATATTCAGGCATCATATCTTCATTAAAGCCTGATTCATTGAATGATATAGACATAATATATCTATTGTTTTATAATGAATCTTTCCAGTTGCCTCATCAGTTTCTTGGTGTCAAGATAGATTTCATCAAGGAAGACGACAGTTTTTTCCTACCAAAGTACTTTAGAAACATTTTAAGATATTTCTCAAGGATGAATTTCAAAGACAAACTTATTGTAACTGTGTTAAAATGTGCATTTATTTGTGATGATAAAAAAATAAACACTTTTGAACTGTGTTTTTTATAATTATTTTAAAATTAACCATTGCTGCTTCAAATTGTTTTTGCAAAACTATCGTCATAATATTACGGAGCTGACAGGAAATTGGTAGGAATGTAAAATGGTCTTAAGTGTTTGATATATGATGTTAACATGTTGCTGCGAAGCTAGTATTACATTTTGTTGAGTATTGGTTGGTTGCTTTTGTTATAGAAGGATTTGGAAGTTTGAAGTTTTTGTTTATTATTTTATTGTGCAGTATATTGGTGTTTTCAACAGGTGTTTTTCCGCACTAATGAATGTAAACAAGAATGTTTTTTTTTTTGCAATAGATTCAATTGCATAATATTTTACGTCGGCCAGGCTGCATTTTCGAGAAAAAAATAATAAAGAGTATATGCTTTTTGGCAGGGTTGGAAACATCTATTTCAAATATGGTTAACATCTATAAATAGCGTTTGAAATAACAATTTCAGATAATAAATAAGGAATTAATTCCTTAGAAAAATAAAGCTCTTTTATAAAAGCAAATACAACCTGCTCATATCATGTTTTGAATTTAGAAGTATCCTCCTTTAAGACCTTTTGCCATCCAACCGTATAAGACAAAGCCTCTGCTAACAAGTAGTGAATAAAAGAGTCGGATTCATACCCATTCAATGGGTAATTGCACACATTATATGACTATATATATATATATATATATATATATATATATATATATATATAGTCAACCGCAAACAGATCTGTTTTGCTGTATCACAGTTCATCAGTAGATATCTGATTGCTTTTAGGCAGGAATGAAATCCGACCAAATTGACATCAGTCGGTGATTCGACCTTTGAGATATAGGCGCTCGGTTGAAGTAAGCAGACTTTTAGCGTTTGATATACCATGTAAACATCCACCAGTAGTTAAGAGTATTGTAATTTTTTACTGAATGAACGATGCGTAGATGCTAGAGTAGCTACTGTTTTTTCAAAGCCTACCATTCTTCCAATCAGGGTGTGAGAGCGCAAATAATCATCCCGAGACAGATGTGTTTCGCTGTCTCACAGCTCATCAGTATGATAAGACAACTGATTGTTTTAGCCAGTATTGAAACTCGACGATATATATATATATATATGAATATAAATATTGAAAATGTAGTTTTGAGTTATATATTTTCAGGTAAATGATGTCAATATCACAGAAAGATTATAAGTAAATATAAAATATACAAATAGATACTTACATAAAAACCAAACATTCAAACACACACACACACACACACACATTATATATATATGAAATGATTTGTTTGAACATTTTTTTTATCGATATTCGTGTTTAAGCAGATATTCTGTTTATAATCAAAGTTTATTTGACTTCCTTTAGACTGATCGGCATTCGTGGTCGAGAAGTCTAAGACGCGCCAGATCACTTGGTTGTATTCCCTATGTAGATAGGGGTGGCAGTTTCGAATCCTGCTGAATGACACACATTTTCTTAACACAAATTTATCATAAATAATCAGGCCTGTAGAAATACATATATAATACTGCTTGATTATAAACAGAATATTTACTTAAATACGAGTATCTTTCAAAAATAATTTTCACACAAATCATTTCAAATTGTCGGCTGTTTATAACCAAGCTTCTTTAATCTTCGTTATATCTCTCTCTCTCTATATATATATATATATATAAATTCAGTTTATGATAATGCTAAAGATGCTTCTGTTTTAAAGGAAAAGCTTTCACTTGAAACATGACATTCATTTTCATACGCAATATATCATTAGTAGATTTAATGTTTTGCACCTCCAATAGACAAATGATACGTCAGCAGACCACTCCTTTTATTTACTATAATCAAGGAGATGATGATCGAAACGAGTTGTGATGATAATTAAATGACGGAAGAAGGGCATTATATAAAAGTCAGAATCTGAGTAATGAAGCGGTAATGCTTAAGCTTACTATATTGCTATGTCTCACACACATTTCTGTTTGAAGTCGAGTTGCAAGCCGAAGCAATTCATGAAGTCGGTTTTAAATTAAATCTTGATGGATTAGTCAATAAAGCTATTTGTGATTCTGCACGGGGTACGAAATAAAAATAGAATCTTTCAGAGTAGAGAAAAGCAGTAAAAGCTTGCTGATATATGGCTTCGTTCAATGTTATGACAGTGTGGACAGTGCAAGCGGTAATATTTTTGAGAGACGCTTTCTCTGATGTGGTAGGTAGCGAGCCATTACGCTAATTCAAAGATGAAAACAATGATTTTAGTCTTTATTTAGTTCTGTAATATTTAAAGTCAGGAAATATCCAAGAATTAGATTATATAGCGCGTTTATACTAGATATATTCTAAGTAGCTGAAAGTGTGAATACACCCTTTAGCAGATTAACTGAAACAAAACTAAGTATGTCTTCCTAGGATGTTACACTTTCCCTGATCTTGTATACGGCGTCTTCTAGCGTTGTTAATCACTTCCTACCAAATTTTCTTTTAAGTTTTGAACTGATGGATCCAGGATTTATTTTTTCATGACAGGCCTGACAGTTGAAAGGTTAACTCCAACAGTACCTACAAGGCTTGTCAGTGTGTTCGTGCAGCGTGATAATTTTAGTAAGCTTCGTTGGAGTAACGTTCATCGCAGACAATGATCATCACTGGTGCCTCCTAGGTATGAATTTACACGAGCTACTAGATTAGCAACTAGGCCACACCCTTTTACCGTGAAACTGATAAAATGTAAACGCAATTTCTACTCTAACAGCTTCTTTCACGCACTTCCCACCTGTGAAACTTCCTTCTATATACTTGCTTCCCCGAGAGCTACAATCTTCATGTATGTAAATATATATATATATTCTAACAAAGTAGTGGAACTCGTAGGTTTCTTTAACTGATGTTCATGCATTTATTTTTATAAAGAGTGCTCGATACAACATAGAGCGTTATATTGTACTAGTTGTCACAATGGTTTATAAATTCATAGTATCACTACACAAACATTTTTGCGTTTCGAAGTGCTATGCGCGCTTCTCATCGGGTGAAAAAGTTGTAATGAAAATAGAAGCTTCGAAACGAGAAAATTTTTGTGCAGTGATACTATGAATTTATAAACCATTGTAGCAACTAGTACACACACACACACACACACATATATATATATATATATATATATATATATATATGTGTGTGTGTGTGTGTGTCATGCTTGCAAACACACACACTGGAAATACATTTTGGAGTAGACGCTCTGTTTATTTTTAAGCAGTACATTTATTTTCTACAAATTTTATTAAAGAAAATATGCGCTTTCCATTAGATTTTTTTTTCTTTTATTGGCAATCGAGTGGCTCGTTAACAAAAAAAGATGAGCGCTTTTATCATATCATTTTTCTAATTTGATTTTAGCTCTTTCGATTGTGTTTTTCTCTTATTTAATTAATTTTCACAATGAGCGATTTTGACTCTGATTACGCAGTGCTTGTTTGATAATTGTGTTATGGTGTTGTCAGAATCAGGTTTTGTGGTTACTTTGAACAGAAAAGATATTAATGCAGACCATCAATATCAATAACGAGTCGAGCAATAATAATGCCCATATCTTTTAAGTATAATTATGATAATGTATTTGAATCGTTATGTGAATAATTATAGTAATCATGATCTTATCAGAGATTGACTAATGATAATGGTATTACAAAAATCGGGAGGATAATAAATTTTGTATTAATATGTAGGTGTATTATTTTTTATTGTTGTTGTAATAATAGTATTGTTAGTAGTAATAAAATTTCCCCAAACAAATGATCATCTTGTATCTGGTTGCACAGTCATATCACCCAGTAGTTATAAATTTCAGTATCGAAGAAGAGGAAAAAACTTGAAGCAGCGGAAATGTGATTCTACAGAAGGATGCTGCGGATATCATAGACCGAGCATGTGAACAATGATAAGGTGTTAGAAAGAATGGCAACGAAAAAATAAAATTAATAGTGAGCACCAGGAAGAGAAAACTGAAGTTCCTGGGACATGCAATGAGGAAGGAGGGCTTGGAGAACTTGATACTGACAGACCAGATGAAAGAAGAAGAGACAGAGGAAGGCATCGAATAAAATAATTGAAGAGCCTGATCAGGTGGATGACGGAACGGGTGTTGCGAGGTGTAACAGGAGAAAACATAATAAGAGCCACCAGGTATAAGGAGACATGGAAAGCCATGATCGCCTACGTCCTGAAATGATAGGGCACATAGAAGAAGAAAAAGAAGAGGAGTAGCCCACGATCTGAATAGGAATATATGCAAGTTTTAATTGGAAGGAAACAGCAAGAAACTGATATGAACATCAACCAGACCCGCTTAATTAGATAAGACCTGTAAATTTTTATATGACTTCAGAAACATGATGTTAGTCGTCTCGATATCGTGATCAAAACCACAAAAACTGAAAGTTTTGTCTTGTTTACAAGATAGTCCTTGTTGATTGTCATGAATCATAAAATAGAAAAAATATCAACAAACAAGGCTGTAGAAGTGAAAATCTAAAAAGATGTTGCAAAGAAGGATATCAATGATTTGACTTATATTTGGAGACATCAGAATGATTGGAACAATTCAGATAGACTTATTGAAAAAAAATTTCTGGTAGATCATGCCTTAAAGAAATAAAACGACTGTACTCAGAAATACAGCAACCATATTACGAAGAGCTTTAAATATGTAAAACGTGTGAGTTCTTAGTTTTAATTTGTTTGTGTGTTTGTTTTGCTTTACAAAAATAATCAGTAGAAAATGTAATGAAAACATTTCTAACCATAGGTCTCTGGTTGCAACCCGAAAGGAAATATGTATGCAACATAAATCCAAGGAAATACTACTATTGCTACTACTAATACTCATAATATTAATTATTTTATTTTAATAAAAGTAATGATTTGTATTCCTTATAAAAAAGCACATAAGCATGCAAGAGAACTCGTAATGATCTTGGAAAATATCGGTGAAGTAAATGCAATTGCCACAAAATCAGCAGGAAAGATGCAAAAAAGCAAGGCCAAAGCAACCAGAATCCATATGAAGCCAGAAGCATCTATTGTATTGTATTATCCGATTTGCCTTGATAGAAAAATCTCAAAGGATGCTAACATCAACTCCATCAACTCCAGATTCCGGTTAATGTTCATAACATTTTGCTACTGTGTTCAACCTGTGGTTATGATAGATCTTTCAATATAATTTTTTATCACACATTTTGTATTCATTTCTTGCAAGTTGTTAATGGAATCAAAATATGTAGATCAATCTGCAGGACACCAGTGTTGAAAGAATTCCGAATTTAAAATTAAGATTAATGGATTATTCTTACATCACAGAAACAGGGCTTGCTTACATGTTACCAATCTGATATTTTGCATAATATCACGGATTCAAAATTTAGGTACTCGGAGCAATATTTTGGGACTATTAATAATTTATTTCAGGATAGTCAATATTCCCACTCAGTAAGTACAAAAACCGTTATGGGAAGAGAGTTAGATATCTGCATATGAATATTTGTCATACCTACGAGCTAAAACAGCTGAAAAACGGCTATCAGCATCATCCTAAATCAGTAATTAATGAAGCAGTTTTTACTATCGTCCCAGGTTTCTTTTTAATACAGTTCAAACAATACAATAATTTTTCCAGATATTAATAAAAAAACGAAAAAAAATCTCTATATTGATAGACATGATTCACGAGATGATTTAAACAACTATGGTGATCTACACCCGCATGGAATTACGAAACAAATGAATGTCAAATATATTTTCTAAATAAAGATAAAATTTACACTATTTAAATTATTCATACTAGTGTCCTGATCTTTGTTGCCAACAAAGATGTGGACAATAGATATTTAAATGTCTTGGATCAAAGACCAGATCATGACATTTTAATTGGGAAAAAGCGACTAGTATAGACATTCTATTACAAATACTGTTTAACACTTGATTTGATTTATTGAGAACGTCATAAAATCTTTCATTATATAAAGTCGATTGCATTCAGATAATATTTTAATCGCTATCCGTATTAGCTCGTCAACCTGGCCTTGACGCATCATTCAGTGAGAAATTTATAGCAAAAATAGATTTCTCATTATATCAATCATAGTACGAATTTTATATGAATTGCGAAAATGTTTCATGTTTAAGTTTAAATGAATTTTGTTTAACGGCATATGAACCTCTGTGGGTTATTTAATACCAACAAAGTGGGAATTTAAGGTATTTTTAAAAAATGTTCGGGTATAGTGAGAAGGTTGATGTAGTCAGATTTTAATGATTTTTATTCTTTTTTATTATAGAAAACTAAAAATGTCTTCATTTTTGTATTAAAAATGTTTTACTGATAATCTTTTTCTTTTCAATATTTTTCTTTCTAAAAATGTATATTTTTCTATAAATGTCTATTTATATATAGATATACTACTATAAAAGTATATTTTTATACATTCATAATGTTTTGACCCCAGTTTTGGGGTTAACTAATTGCCCATAGCTGAGACCCTATCACGTGCTATCACTTCAGGTCAGAGTGGACCTGGGAACAACAGCAATGTTTTCATGCTCCTCACAACGTCCCCATCAGTAGCCTTGCTGTCCGGTGCAGTTTAATGTCATTGCCAGGACTAGTTTGAGATGCACTTTTAGTTTGTTCTAATATTCTTAATATACCGAAAATACTGCTTAATATCTTCAGACTTCAAAATTTAAAATTATGACAGAAAAATGCACTAATTCCGAAAATAAGTAATATCGTTTGTATGCTGATATCTCAATTCTTAATTTAAAATCACTAGTAGCCGCGTTGAATATATGTAAAATAACACATTAATGGAGAAAAATGTTTCTACGTTAGAATTACATACTCATGTTGCGTATGTATTAACGTTATATACTAGCCAATTTCATAAAAAAATTTATTCTTTAAAAAGTCATTTTAAAAATGTCGAAATTAGTCAACATACGAGACTTCAGCATTTATAAAATTCTGCAATAGATCGACGAAATTATTTACTTATAGTTGATAAAAGTGATTGTCTGTGATGCAACGAAATATTTGAAAGCTTATTCTACTTCTGGTTTGGACGTAAATGTTTTAGCATTTAAAAATATTATTCACTGCTTAAAAATAATATGCAGTAGGTAAAGGTTCAGGAAAATATGGAGGATGTGGTGACCTCTCGTATTTCAAAGACTGTGAGTTTTTTCCTCTTCGTTTTTACAACATGTGGCCGCGAAATTTCCTGAAGCACAATTGGACAAAACCGATTCACCAATGCAAGTCTCATTTTTTGCGGGATTGCATGCATTTTAGAAAGTTTATTGCAGTAAAACTCTGCATTAATGCTCTGATTGACTTCCAGAAAGCTGTAGTAGATAACACCAATTGCAAACCACCAGACAGTCAAAATATTCTTTTGCTGAAACTTGGGTTTTGCGAAATGTTTGGGAAATTCATTACAATCAAGTCATTGAAAGATCATTTACAGTTACCATAAAGTATCCACTTTTCATCACAAGTGACTACTGAGTCAAGAAAGAAATCATTGGTGTTACACCAAAAAATGATTCGAGCACACTTCAAGACGCCTCAGTTTTTATTTTCATTGAAATCTTAAAAAACACATTTATCTAGATTTTTCTTCTTGACAGTACTTATCAAATGATGTAAGTCTGATTCCGTGCTGATGCCAAGCCTCTGGCGTATTCCCCAGGCACTTTGACGTGCGTTTTGATCAAAAACTACTTGCAGTTGTTCGTTGTCAAGATTGCATAACCGTCCTCTGCCTTCTTCATCTACAACGCTCACATCACTAGTAAGGAATTTCTGGAACCACATCGTTCTGTCCAGTGAAATGTGGACCCATCTCTTCATGCTCTGTTGATGTTGGCAGCACTTTGAGAGGCACTGTGCCAAATTTTGAACTCTTGCAAGGAAATTAAACGACAATCATTTCCTGTCATGTTTATAATTAAGGGCTACTATGCTTCAAGAATATTTCTATCTGAAAACAATTTGAAAATTATTAAATGGCACACATTATGTATACCGAAAATCATCTAATCTATAGCTTTTCAAAATACAACATTTCGAGCGGCCATTATTTTTAAAAACAACATAATATATAAGATCATTGACTAGAATAAACCCTTCTTCTTAATGTACTGTGTTTCTTCAGGAAACATGGATATACATTTATCCCTGTCTCTTGTGTCTCTTAATATTTGTCCTTTTGATATCTATCCCAAAACCCGTTCCGCCATTTATTTGCTCAATCCTATCAAGTATGCCTCTCTCAGCTTTTCTCAGTCTATCTTTTCATCTATCTGTTCTATGAGTATATGATTATCCAAAACCTTTCATCATTACGTATCCCAAGAACCTCATTTATCTCTTCTTCTTGTTTAGTATAAGTGTTCTTCTGGTTTGCATCCTTTCCAAGACCTCGTGTTTGCCCATGTGCTTCGCCTATGGTAACCTAACCATCCTTCTGCAGAACCACAATTCTGCTGCCTCGAGCCTCTCCTACATCATTGAAGAGATTGTCAAAGATATGCTGACGTACAGTAGGACTGATATCGCATAGCAGTTCTACACTCTTTTCTTTGTTTCCACTGAGATTTTCCTCTCTCTCAGTAATTTGGTTAGCGTTTGAAATGCGTCCTTGGCCAGGCCAATGCTTATTTGGATTTCGGTGCTAAACATTCCATTCTTAGTCAGAACGCTTTCAAAATAGTTAAATTTCTTTACTTGTGTTTTATTAGTTTCTCCGACATGTAGTTGCCTTTTTAGGGTCTTCTTTTTGCTGTTAACGATACATTCATTTTTTTACTATTACCATTCAAACATATTTGTAAAAGGAATTTTTAGACGTTTATATATTATATATATATATGTTTGAATGTTTGCGGATTCAGATATTACCCTTTTAACTCTTCCAAGTCTACACTTTGAAGACCACACCTTGGAGATTTTCCTGTATTTATCTCGAACGTATCAGAAGATAATGATTGAATTATAGATATCATTTGGTTAACTTGCACAAATTTTTGAATTCACACGAGAGAAACGATTCGCCACTACTCTTTTAGCAAATGAAAGGAAAGCAATTATTTATGATATTTAATCATAATTAAAAAACAAAGACACTTTTGAAACAAATACAAATTCCAACGCATTAGTTGTATTTTCTCTTAGAGCAAACGTCATTATATTAATATGCATTGAATTTATGTTAACATTTTTTTTAAACTCAGTAATTTGTATTTAGGTTACAGATGTTATCGAAACTTTTTCAAACATGACAGAAATAAAAGAATTTTTAAAAATAATGTTATAATGCTGGTTCTGTGGTTCACTATTTAATTTTAAGCTTGTGAAAAGAAATAAAAGATTTACATTTAATTGAAAGCTTTTTATGTATTGTTAATGAAAGAAAACGTAATATTCAAAGCAATCAGCCAATTGAATATATTCGGATTTAATTACTGAAGGAATACATTGGTATCTTCTTTTTACGATCACAGCATTGAGGAAGTGATATTTGTTAGTACTTCTTTGGGGCGTAATTTTTGTTCGACGATAAGTAAATTATAAAGAAAAAAGAAGAAATCAAACCACTGGAACAGTTTGTCTCGGTTAGAAGCAATAGAGCATGTAGTAGAATCAACAGCGTGAATAGTTTATTTGTATTTAATTTCACTTCAGAAAAAAGTGAATCAATTCTGTTTAATTTAACAGAACTAGAAAAATAAATATTAACATGTTTTCTCCATTGCAGCCATTTTCTGAAATGTAAATAGGTCTTTCTTTATTCACTGGAAACTAATAATACCCGTGCTGATGTCATTCGATGTTTTTGCACCGATATAACAAATATGAAGTCAATAAATATAATTTGGCAAACATTTAGACATCGGCTGATTCTGCATTTAATATACGATATTAAGGAAAATATATTGTATAAATTAAAAATTGCAGTTCATGAAACAAAGCCAGAAATTCCAAATATTTGGCAGAATTTTAGATAGGGAATTAGAAGAAAATGCTACTTATTAGATGCTGATTCTATAATATTTGCACGGCTGCGTGGGTACTTGTCCGTATATATCCGTTTTGTATAATTAGCCAGTGAACTCTCTTAGGATGGCTCACTGGACGCCGAAGTAAATTACCGTTTTGAACGAACAAATCAAGCACTCATAAACTTTGCAAATAAATTAGTCTGATCAAAACATCTCCTTAAGCACAATGATTTGTATCTACGAAACCGTTGTCCAGACCTACCATTTATTTTCCTCTGAAGCGTGGACCACCTGCTGAATGTACATAAAAGTCTTAAAGCATTTTCAACAACAGTGTTTGAGTCGTATCTTGGACATTAAGTAACAGTCTTGTACACTAGACACAAAAGTCTTTCCGCACGCAAACATAACCAACAAAACATGAACTACTCCGTAATCAAATGTGCTGGACAGATCATCTGACACTTATGGAGGATGATGGCATACTGCCTAAAAATTCTTTTTTGGTACAAGGTAATCAAGGTAAGCTAGCAGAAGGTAATCAATCTGCTCATGATCCAAGCAAAAAAAAAATAAAAAAATAAAATAAACATACAAAACAAAAATGGTGTTAATATTGAGAAGTGGGAAACTGTTGCTGAAGATGGGTTAAGCTGGGGAACGTGATTTGAGATTTCCAAGAAAAAGCATTTCATTAGGAAAGGAGAAATAGAATCTATCCCAGAGCTGTTACAACACCAACACAGTTGAAATATTTGTGAAAAAGTTACCTTTTCCGTGAGTGGTTTATCTAATTATTTACGATCACACCAATGATTTTTAATGGCCACGTCAGTAAGAGATGTTTTAAAAGTGAATTTGACTTTAAGTATCAATTACCAGCAGATAGCAGAGCGTTAGCGTGGGTAAATATGATGGAAGTAATAATTATAATAAACGAAAAATCTGCTAGGTGAAGAGGTGGTCTTCTGCAGACATGTAATAATCATCATATCAAGTTTCATGGTACCGGGAATTATCAACTCAAAACAACTTAGCGCTTAGTCTTATTTCTAAACTAACCTGGGCAGATAATTAAAATATCATATCATTTTTTTATGCATATTTATTATATTAGATATTTAGTATGTAAGCAGCGTATCTGATCGAAACCAGAATGACGGAAACCATAAGAAATCAGCTTTAACATTTTTATACTCTTTTCTAATAATACAGAGATATGGAATGTTGAATGTTGTGTAATGAGATATCGGAGAACTGAATTCGAAAACAAATTGAAATCGTTGCATTCACTTATGCACAAATATCTTAGGAAAATTATTAATCCATTTCTTCTCCTTCCGGCTATGGGTTGAATAGCAGGAAATATTGGTTTTTGTACCATTGGTTGGCAGCAAGTATGTCGCAGAAAGAAATTGCAATATACTGCGGGAAAATATTCTGCCTGGCCAGTTATGGATAGAAAGAGACAAACTCGCCCAAGCGTGTATCACGTATGTCAGTTACCTGAATGACTGACTGACTAGCAAATTTCTTAATTTGTACCAAACAGACCAAGATCATCAGGCAAATATGTTATAAATGTTCAGCAGTAAATTTTAAATAAAATCATAAGAAACCGTACAGTGAACGAAGCCAAACGCGAACCAACGATTTATGACTTGGTAGGTGTAAATATTATGCATGCCCTATATATGACTCAAGAAACAAAAACAGCTTGGCCAAAACAAATAGAATGAACCGGAAGCCAAAATATGTATTCTATTATTGTATTTTTCGATCTGTGATTCTAGAAAACACCTAGAGGATGGGAACATCTGCTTCCTCAATTATAGAATTAGGTTGATATTTATAACAATATGCTTCGGTATTTATCCCATGTTTATGACAGCTCTTTCAATTATATATATATATATATGTGTGTGTGTGTGTGTGTGTGTGTGTGTGTATAGGTGTGGAAATTTATAATCAAAATTGTATTTTATTTATTATGAGTCTCGGAACGAGAAATCTGGGAGCTGAGTTCGAATTCCAGCCGAATTCATTGCATTCACTTACGCGCAAATACCCTTGGGAACGGTATTAAGCCGTATATCCCTTCCAGTTATGGGTTAAATAACAGGACAGATTGGGTTCTGTAGCCTTGGTCAGCAATCAGTCTACCGCAGAAAGCAATGCCAACCTACTGCTGAATAATCTTCTGCCCAGTCAGTCATGTCTCGTTCGAGACATGATCGCACAAGCGTGTATCACGTATGGCACTTAACTGACTGACTGACATAAATTAAATCGCTTTAGTAAAGTTGAAGACAGAATTGCTGAAACCAAATAGTAAATGATTAACCCTCTAGGGCCATTCGTATCATATTTGATACAGTATTTCCCTATAAGGAAACATTTGGTATTTCCCTATAAGGAAACATTTGGTATTCATTGACTAAGCAGTCAGTACTGCTTTCATTTGAAATTTATAAAATATTTCTCTTAAAAAAATTTTCAGGAAAATATTTCTTTCAAGGCTTGTTTTCATACCGTATCAAATATGATACGAATGGCCCTCGAGGGTTAATATGTCAGATATTTATTTGTTTGTCTGTGGCCTACACAAGACACCATTGAGCTTATGTCATTCCACAGGTATGTCATATACTTGAGTACAAACTGCAAGATTAAAATATTTCCACCAAGCACGGTGTTTTACTATGGAGCACTTATTCTTAACATTTTTCAAATATATTTCTCCCCAGCGCGATTATCTTCTTCCGAGGTTTTAATTATGGATGTGCGGGTGGTGTAATGATTGTGAATGAGTAAATGGAAAGCATAGTTCGCATTCACATAAAGGTCGTTACATTTAAAAATAGCCTTGAGAAATATAAAAATCCATTTTTTCTCCGCAGTAGTGCAGACTAGGTGTTTTAAGCCTTGGCTGGAAACAAGTCTAAGAGAAGGAAAATTCTAAATTCAAATCAGCTTAGGTATTTTTGTGTTCTGTCGGAAAATTCAACAAATTGCTGTTACTGTTACAGTGCATGTAATGTCCTTAGGGTTTTAATGCATTATGAGATTTGTGATGGTGATTATGAAATACACGTAATGGTCTAACGGTGCTAATGGATAAAGAGATTCGTGGTCATGATTAGGAAATACACGTAATGCTCTTTTGATCCTAATGGATTATGGAATTCGTGGTCGTGATTATGAAATCTATGCAAAAGTTCCCGGAGGAAGGTTTACTTGAACAGGTAGATTTATTTTCTGGGTTAATAGCAGTATAGCCCGGCGTTGCTCGGGTATAATGAAAGCTTTAAACCAAATCCATGGTCCTGGAGCTCAGATTCAGCCTAAAGAATATTTGTGTGAGGTCTGGTGAGAATCATAGAAAAATTGTTGATTTGTATAAAGGACATACAGACAAATAAACAGACACACACACAAACATCTTGACTTATATATATATATATATATATATATATATTATCGATTTTCTGCACTATTGTAGAAACTGCAACCTTGAAACTTCTGAATATCGTTTCCTATGTCTTTCTCAGTGAGTGTATCAAATTTGATTAAAATCAGACCACTCCTTCTATAACCCGATTTTTTCGATTATCGATTTTCGATATTTATCGGGGGTACCTTGACACAAAACCTAGCTAATAACAGTCGCAGACGCTTATAGTACAACTGTGTGAATTTTCAAGAAAATCGGTTCGGCCGTTTCGGAATCTATAGGTAACGGACACACACACAGACAATTTCCATTTATAAATAAGTTTAGATAGATTTAGATAAAATTCAAACTAACACTATTATATCTCTTCTTGTCCTTCCTTTTGTTATTTTCCTCGACCGTTACACCCTGCCAATACCTCATAAATAATTGCTTAATTCATTTTGATCGCGTAGAACTATGAAAAATATACTACTTGGTTTTAGTGAAAAATAAAATTGTACAAAATGGATGCAGAAAGCGATAATTAGATTTAGTTATGAAAAGAGATGCTACACATTCAATTTAAACAAAGCCGAGAAGCATTTTTGTTTTATTGCCGCCCGCCGCATGTATGATATAAAAAGTCAGTTTGAACCTGAGCGCTTGCATCCGGCACATGTTCGAAAAGAGCCCAGACCCCGCAACCATCGCAGACAAAGACACAACTAAATCGCGCTCTGTTTGAAAACATATACACAAATGACAAATTAAATGTAGCTTATTCGCCCGAGACAGTCAAAAGCCTGAAAAGCAATGGTCGTCTGAAATAAAAGAACTATTTTTCGGGCGCACAGTTTAGAATGACAGAGATTTACTTAGGCAATCACCCAAAATCCAGATACCATAAATAAATAACATAATCTGCTGAATTATTTTGCCATTGCCATTAAGAGAAATGTTCGTAAGATGGGGATTTGGTTACTGATTAATAGTTAGGGCTAAAATATATACCTACTAAAGTGTATTTGTATTTGGTACTAAATTGTATTTTGCTAGTGATAAATAAACATGGCTTAAGTATTTGCTACTAACGCGTATTAATATTTGATAAAATGTGCTAAACTCACGACAGTATTCCGAAACAAACTTGAAACCCCGCGACGCCATCCATACAATGTTGCAGCTGTTGCTTAATTCTCTGTTTAGATATTCAAATTATATCCAAGGCAACAGCTGACAGCATTTGAAGTGAGTTCTAAAGCGACACTTTTGAAGAAAATTTGAATAAATTGTCTCTTTCTATGTTCCTTTCAATCATTTAATTAGAAATCTAATGAACATAATGGTGAATATATGAGTAGAAGCACAAAAGAAGGAAACATGAATAACAATAACAAAAATAGAAATCATAAGATTTTAACGGATCGCATAATAGGATTGAAGAAATATTATAATTATTTATTTTGTCGTACTCTCCACAACTTCCTGTGCTTTGTAGCTTTCCAAGTGTGGTCCTTTTGTTATCACTTTTTGCCAAAAGTTTACTTATGATAAAGAGGTCAGTTATTGACCTTCTTCCTCTTTCCAACACTACTGTGAATGTAAAAATTCACCAGTCTTTTTTTCTTATTGCATAAAGAGCAATTAATGAGAACAAAACTAGTGAGCTTTAAAAAAAAAGAAAACATTTATTTAACAGTAAATTCAGAGCTATGGCATGAATAATGACAATAAGAACGAATCGAATATTTGCTAAATACGGCGTTAACATCTCTTATAAGTTTGCGCAAGATAAAATTTTGTCCGGGTCATAGGAGAATAAAACGAACAAGATTAAGAGTATTAATACCACATCCCACACCGCTTTATGAATAAGACACGTTGCCTTTGTAATGCGCATGTGCATACACATTGTCATGCTAGCGTCTGTATTTCAACAGTATATCCCCTGTAGTGCAACAAGAGAGGTGATGCCGTAACAAAGGAACCCATGGACCTTGCAGCACTCAAAGATTTGCCATCAAAAGCCGATATATCACAACGAGATGAAGTGTATGTACTGCACTTTGATCGCAACTCGAAAGATGTTTTCTGTTTTCACAAACCTGCAATGATTTCATAAACCTTAAAAAAACAAATAAATAAAAGAATCAATTCGGATAGTACTTGAAAATTCTCAGAAAAGACTAACTTTCATTATTACAGAGTCAAGAATTTTATGTAAAATAATGTATTGATAACAAACCTATTTCAAATTTTGCAAAGGTGACTATTGTCTATTTAACTGTTTACCTAATGCAATGTTCCTAGTGTTTTTTCTTCTTTTTTTAATCATTTCATACCAAGCAAGGGGATAATGTCACTAAGAAGCAAGGAGCTGCTGGGAGTGTTCAAGTTTCAGTTTTGTTTCAGGGCATATCAAACAATGTTGGTTATATCATACCAAAAAATGAGGGTTTTAATGTATATTTTTTAAACGTTTGCTTATAGTGAGAACGGTTGATTTAGTCAGATTTTAATTATTTTTTATTATTTTATAAAACTGAAGTTGCCTTCTAATTTTGTATTCGAAAATGTATTGATGGGAATATTTTTCCTTTAAAAATGTGTAATGACAAAAGATTTTTCCTTCAAAAATATATATTTTTCTATAAAAGTCTATGTCTATTCTTATACTTTCATAGTGTTTTGAAAGCTTTTTGGGGAAATAACTATTTTCCCATAGCTGGGACCCTAAGAGTTGCTACCACTCTTGGTCAGAGTAAACGTGGAAACAACAATTAAGATGTGGTTTCATGCTCCTCACAACCTCCCAATCACAATCCTTGCTACTTGATGCAGTTTACCGTCTTACCCAAGACCCTGTTGGAGTGAAAGAGAATGAAAAAGACTCTATAAGGAATCAAAAACCAAAACCTAATCAGGAAACAATGGAACAATTTCTACAATTGCTCAAAAGGACAGAAGAAGAGTGTGAACTCGACTATAAACGAATCTATCTACTTCTAATGAATTAAAAATTATGCAGAATAAATATAAAAAAATATTAAATAATGTTTTTGAGTTTACGCGTTGAGATTAGAAGTACAGATTTGAAGTAGAAATTAGAAATATCCGTTGACATAATACTAATGAGCAGAGAACTGTTAAACATATCCACCGGTACGAAAAGTCAAAAAAGACGAGTCTGAATTAACGATAGGATGAATTATTAATTCCTCTTGAAGGTAAAAGACAAATAGGAAATCAATTTTCACTATTAGGCAGAGTCGATAGTAATATACTTAAAGTATATTTTAGTAGGGATCAGAATACTACTTTTAATCAGATAATGATAAAATAGAAAAGTTGTTTATTATTTACATTGTTCAGACTACTGTCCTCATCTTTATGTATCCTCGAAGCCTCGTGGATAAATACGTTGGTTACATACAGTGATTTTACCCAGAGAGTTGTGACTTCAGGACCTGGCTACAAATAACTTTGAGAGTTGAGTTACAGGGAGATGACTAATAAATCAGGAAGCGACCCGAATGATCAAATAAAGGGTTCAGTTCAATATTCCAATCACCGGAAAATGGCTAGAGCTTGCAACTCGAAACTTCTTAAATATAAATATGGCTATTAAAATGTGGACAACATTACTTTTTATGTAACTATTATCTCTTCTCAGAAGTATCAGTCAGTTAAGTGCCATACGGGATACACGCTTTAGGCAATCATGTCTCCAAAGAAACATGACTGACTGAGTAGAAGACTATCCCGCAATAGGTTGCCCTTGCTGTCTGCTGTAGACTGGTTGCTAGCCAAGGCAATTTTCCTACTATTTAACACATAACTGGAGGGAAGAGACGGCATTTTTTCTCCAAAAATGCGTAAGTGAATGCAAGAAATTCAACTGGAATTCAAAATCGGCACCCCGATTTGTCGTTCGTAGTCGATAGAGAAATAGAAATGTTTTTGTCTGTTATTACTTAGATGTATGTGAGAAAAAGAAACAATATTGCAGCAGTTGTCTCATGGAATGATTAAAACTTCTAAAAATGTTAGTCGTAGTAAATAACAGAGAAGGTAATATAATCAATGTCATAATCATTTAAATATCGTGTTTATTCAGGAGATGGGTGATTATGATTCCTTACAAATTGTCCCTTGCGTCTCAATGAAACATTAACGTCGTTAAACCCTTCATTTATTTCTGCCATTCATTCGCACTTCTTTCACTAAATAAGTTTTCAGTAATAAGTTTTTCGAGATCTACCTTCTCATAAGTCACATAAATGCCATATTGTGAACTCGTTTAGCCGATCATATCTCTTTCGATTTATGACTAACGAAGCAGATTTTATCGCAGTTGGTTGCAATTTTTTCTTCGCTTAGCTACTTACCAAACAATGCCCGAAGCCCCAGTGTTTCCTGTTATTCAAAACATAGTTGTGAGTGTAGTAGTGATGAATACAATTTTTTCCCAAGGGTATATGCACGTAAGTGGTTGTAATAAAGCCGACAGGAATCGAAACCAATGTTCTGGCCTGTTTGAGAACTTTTCATTTTACATCTAAATCGGTAAAGGAATCATTTCTTTTATCTTCAAGAAAAATGGAAATCATTAGATAAGTGAGGAGCAACGTATTATTAAACCAGAGGCAAGAACCTACAGTAAACTGTATTAAAGAACTAACCTTATAATCATGCTAAAATTACAAAAGCTAAAGTAAAGATCTCGAGAAACGATAAAGTTTGATAGCATTAACAACTATCTTACCTAAAATTTTCCTATATTTCATACTACAAACTGTGATCTAATTAAAGTTTTATATAAAAAATAGATTTCCTAAATTTTAAATTAAGGTTAAATATAAAACTATAGATTAGTTATAAAAACTAAATTTAAATACAAATATATTAGTAGACGTATACTTTACTAATAAAGATATGTTTACCAAATAGCAATTCCTATCCCCTTTTTAGAGCATTCTCTCCTATTCCTTCTACCCAATATCAGTCAGTTAGATAACATACCGTGATACACGCTTCGGCGACCATGTCTCGAAAGAGACATGACTGACTGAGCAGAAGATTATCCCGCAGTAGGTTGCCATTGGCTTTCTGCGGTAGACTGGTGGCCGACCAAGGCTATAGAACCCAATCTGTCCTGTTATTTAACCCATAATTGGAGGGAATAGACGGATTAATACCTTTCCCAAGGGTATTTGCGCGTAAGTGAATGCAAGGAATTCAACTGGAATTCGAACTCGGCTCCCCGATTTCTCGTTCCGAGCCGATATCCACTGTACCACAATTTGACAATATAAGATAAAGAAGTTTTCATGTACTATTTTTACTCCTTGATGAAATATTGTCCTTTCAATATCGAAGCAGATGATATTTTGGATATTTTGTACATGTTCTAATATATATATATTCTACTCACGCTTTTATCAACTGAGTCTTATATCCTTAGTGAACCTGAGATAACGTGGAATTAGAACAATCTACTCCATGGCTTATATAAATGTTTCGGTTTAAAATTACAACACATATCCTCTGAAAATGTATGGAAAACCATTGGGAAAATCGTGATGAATGTGACAGCAAAGAGAAGGATATTATTCCAGCAATGTGAATATTGCAAATACTGATTACCCGCATTTGAAGAAAAAGAACAGGGTTTGTCCACGTAAAATGAGTTATATTTTTCAAGAAACACACATTTCCGTGTGTGTGTATATATATATATATATATATATATATATATATAACTATTTTTCGAATTTTAAGAAGCAAAGAATATAACCATGATATTTTCGACTCTTTGAAATCATGTTATTTCACAGAAAGGAAATAATTGGAATTTTTACAATGATTTGCAGTCGCGTACTTTGAACACCATCATACTACAAAATCGTCTATCGACGCGTATAATAAAAATAATAACGTTATACGATCATGTTAAAAGGTCAAATAAAGTAAAAACTGTTTCAATTACGTCATACCTGCCAAATAGATGATTCGAATGCACCCTGTTAAATATAGAAACATGTTAAGTTAATTATAGATGAATTATTTTCTGGATCAGTTCTAATAGAAAATGTCAGCGATGACCATGAGAAAATCAAATATAGTTCTCTGGAAGAGGAAGGATGGAGAGAAAATTAAAAAGCAATGAGAGGAAAAACAAGTTAAAGAAAAG
>JBBBDQ010029185.1:92500-252500 GCA_037127315.1 Ascarosepion bandense | reverse complement strand
TTTTTGTGGACGAGAAAAAGTTTGTGGTAGACGAAGTCACCAACCGCAGAAACTCGAGAGTTATCGCCATTGATCCTTCTTGTGTTCCTCCAGTCATGCAGAGTAAACACCCTGCCTCTGTCATGGTGTTTGGAGCTATTGCTAGCGATGGGAAAGTCATGCCCCGTCACTTCATTGAAGTGGGCCTAAAGATCAATACGGTGGAATATCTGAAGATTCTGGAGGAAGTTCTCTTACCCTAGATTAAGAAGAACTATGATCCCAACAAAGTGATATTCCTCCAGGACTCTACACCTGCTCATGGATCAAAACCAGTGCAGACCTTCTTGAAGAGAGAGTTGCCGTTTTTGTGCCCTCAAATATCTGGCCCTCTAGTTCGCCAGATTTGAACCCCTGCGAGTATTGGTTATGGGAAGATGTTGAGAAAGTCTCTAATGCTCGCCCCCATAACAGTGTGGCCTCACTGAAGACCTCCGCGAAGAGCATTCCGCGATATCAAAAAAGAGTCAGCGGTCAAGGCCCGTCGTGCTTTTAGGGCTCGCATTCAGCAAGTTGTGGACGCAGAAGGTGGACGCATAGAATAAAATGTTTGTATTTAATAAAACAGTTAAATAAACATACACAAATCTTAAATGTCTTCAAATGTCCCTTCTTTATCAAGGTTTAAAGTCTGAGATCTCAAACTGCCAATTTATCGTTTACACCCTGTATACACCAGTGATTCCAATAAAGGGTTCGGTTCGAAATTCCTAGCACCTGAAGGTGAGGACAATAGTCCGAATAATGTAATTAGTATACCCCGGGATTCATACAAAAATCATATAAAAGGACCAGTTTTCGTACGGTAACCGAAGTTTAAGAACGTCGAAACTGTTCATTAACTTGATAGGTGACCGTTTGGGAATAAAAGGTGCTGCAATTTTTGCTGTGCGGTTAGTGAAATGATTAACAGCTCGGAATTTAAAATCAGATAGAAGGGTTCAAAATTCACTCGATTTCGTTATATTCACTTACGCGCAATTACACCTGAGAAATAAGAATGCACGTCGTTTCCCTCTATGGGTTATCAGTTGGGCATTTATCAGTAAACTTTATAATATTCCAAAAAGGTCTTACAATCTAAATATATTTCCTGTCTTTAAATAACCTACCAAAGGCTAACAAGGTAGAGAAAACAAATCAGACAACCAATCGAATGGCTACGTCTGGTGCAGCATATTGTATGTTCAAATTAATTGTCACATCATCAGTTAATAATCCCAATGGCATTACAAATTAGGAGAAAAATTAACCATAATTTGGTCCCATCCCAATGGTTAATGAGTGAATAAAAGTGTATTTTGAGTATATATATATATATATATATATATATATATATAACAACGAAGAATAAAATTGCAACGTTCAAAATATTAATTGAACACAGGGCTGAACATAAAAATAGAGCAATAAGCATATATTATTTAATCGTTACATTAGAACATGTAAGTAACCACAACCAAATTGTACATTTGGTTTAGACATTGAAAAAACAAGCCTTTTTTTATTCAATGACGAAAAATGATATAATATTTCATGTTGCTTACTTACATCTTCTAATGTAACATTATATATATATATATATATATATATATATATATATATATATATATAGAGAGAGAGAGAGAGAGAGAGAGAGAGAATATTGTTTATTATCTCTTTGAAGACTGTAACTCTGAGGTATCATCCTCGGTGAAAAATGGCATCGTAGCTTCCCCCCACCCACCAGCCAGGAAAGTCTGATTCAAATCTTATTCATCCTTTGGTTCTATCCTGCATGCTTATCCGCCATTGCCCACAGGAATAATTTCTTCTGATTTTACCGGAGAGACGCGGCTGATTATAACCGGTGCCTTTTTGTCTTTCGTAATGCGTGCAAGAAGATCCTAAATTATGCTATATTGTTGTTTGCTGATAGAATGAAGTAGCGTATAGCAGCTCGCAATTTCATTTCAAAAGATTACAGGCAATATCATTTTCATCCCTCTTTTAATCAATAAATTCGTGGTCCTCTCAGGTGCAGCAGAGAAGGCTGAGTACTTTGCTTGCAAATTCCACTCCAAACTCCACATTTGATTCGTTTGGAGTAACCACACCCGACTTTTTACATAGAACTGAGGCCTTACCGACTGACCTACATATAACCCTTTTTATGGTCTTTAACATAATTTCTGAGCTTGACCTGCATAAAGCGAGCGGAAGTGACAAAATTCCCATCGTTGTCCTAAAGAAATGCACCCCTGAACTCTTCCCTCTCCTCTTCAATATCTACGACTATGCCTCTCTACTTCTAGCTTGCCTGGTTGCAGGAAGTCCTTATGTATTTTCTTTAATACCTCTTCAGAACCCACAGAGCCCATTAATTATCGCCCCATCATCCTCCTGCCGATTTTGGCAAAGTTTTCGTGGTTATTATCAATGCTGAATTGGTTCAACATCTCATATTCCACAGCCTATTTCCTGACAAACAGTATGGTTTCCGCTTCGCCGGTTCTACTTCTGATATGCTAACGACAATTAGTGAATGCATATACCAGACTCTCGATAAGAACGGCAAATCTCCAGATGTTGCCCTGGATATCTCCAAAGAATTTGACAGATTTGGCATGCTGGTCATTTGCACATAGCAACAGGGCTATGGTATAACTGGGCGTTTGTTAGATTTAATCCAATCGTTCCTATCAAATTGACTGTTGATGATCATATTTAACGGGCATGCTTCCAGATCCTATCATACGAACACGTGTGTCCCTGAAGACACTATGCTGGCTCCTACGCTTTATTCTATCTACATCTACGATGTCACTTACGTAATCAGTTCCCAAGTAGAAATCTACGCTGCCAACACTATCATACACTCTTGCCTTAAAAAATAAATAAAAAAATAAAATAAAATCTGCCGAAGCTGACAAAGTAATCCTCACTGCTGATCTTAAAAGTACCTCTAATCTATGGTGGACTATGTCATAAAAATGGATCGTAAATTTAAATGCTTCGAAATAGAAGCTGCCTTAATTTGACAAACATTGAAAAAAACTCTTACCTCACATCAGCATGGATCAGGCGAGTTTACCTGAATACATTAAACTGCGCTTCCTCGGCCTGACTCTTTCAGCCGACAAATAGTGATAGTACTACATCGAATCAAGAGCTAAATGTTGGGTCATTCTGTCAGGCCAGGAAGTTTTTCTCATCAGAATACATCTTGCACATATAGAAATCTACCATCCGTCCGTGAAATGAATAGTATTGTCATGTCTGGTCGGTCACACTTGCTATTCATCTCGGGGTTATCGATAAAATTTAAGTGAAGTTCTGCGAATTAATTAAACACAATGTGGCGCCACAACTGCAGTCACTTTCTTATCGACGCGGTGTGGGTTTTCTCTGTCTTTTTGATAAATATTTTCAAGGTTTCTGCGGAAGAGCTTATTTCCTTGTTGTTCCATCTACATGAATTTGTTCTCACACTTTTACATTCAAATGTAGCCGCCATTTCTGCAGTTTCTTTTCTCTCACTTCCCGCCCGTGGAACTCCCTTTCGTATACTCTGCTTCGGATAGTTACAATATCGAAGAGTTTAAGTGCAACCAATTTTCTTCTGTTATCTCGTTCATTTCCATCATTCTCTGATACTTTCCCGCACACTCTTGTAACTTGTTGTTGTTCTTTTTTCTTTTCATTGCTTGCGGTGACACGATTAAAAAAAAAATACAGGAATTCTTCAAACATGTTTTGTTAAATTTTATGGACACGAATTCTGTCACTCAATCTTTCATTAAATCTTTCATATTTCTGAAAAAGTTATATTGTTTATCGGAAAATTTGGCAAAGTCGTTATTAACATTTAATTTAATTTAGTTTTACTGGATACACTTATAAAAAATAGAAACAGCCAATATTAACTCTACTAGAGACGGTATATTTAAGTGTTTTTAAAAAAACACACGCATTTCAATTGTAAATTTTTTATAACATCACCTTAAGTGCGTCAAAACTAGTTTCATCTAACTTGAAATTAAAAATTAATTTGCGTAACTACGTCCAGAAAAATCCTTGCAAAGGAATGGAGTAATATAGAAAGTATTTGGGAGGAAAAACATGTGAAAGTGTGAAATATGTATTTTGGCAAATTTATCGATAAAACAAGAAAAACTTTTTCGGACATTTATAACATTTAATATGTGTGTGTGTGTGTGTGTGTATCATTTAAGTGCTATACACGCTTGGGCGTTCATGTCTCGAAGAAAGACCTGATTGTCTGAGCAACAGATTTTCTCGAACTATTATGCTATTACTTTCTGCTGTAGGGTGGTTGTCGACCAATGATAAAGAACCTAATCTGTCCGGCTATTCAAACCACAGCTTGAGACAAAATCAAGGGATTAATACGTTTCGCAAGAGTATTTTCGCGTAACTGTGAATGCAACAAATTCAACTGGAATTTGAACTCGGATATCTGATTTCTCGTCTCGAGCCTACATCCACTGGAACACAACACACATTCTGAAGCCACATGCTGAAGCAATCATAAAAATCATAACAGCAGACATTTTTTCATAAGTCACTTTATTTTGAAGCGGCAAATATTTATTCAGTAATAAATTATATGTATGTATGTATGTATGTATGAATTCAGCTCCAGAGTAAAATGTGGTTTGTAAAGGAAAGCCGCTATAACGCGGCCGAAGGTTTCTTCTCGAGCAAGCTCGAGGAAAACTGGACAGTTTTCACTGAGATTTGCTTCAGGCAAAAGTATTATTTCTGTTATTAATATTATGGCTGGAAAGATATTGTTATTACTTTAGTCATTTATGGCAGAGGTGGCGGCGGTACAAGTGGTGCTTTTATAATGAGCGGGCGGCGGAAGGTTGTGTTTTGGAGAAGAGTTTTCCGAAGCGGGTTTGCTTCAGATGAATAGATGCATTAGTTGCTGTCCGCAAGATAGAAGTGAGGGTAAGACCTAGAAGGCGGGTGGGTTTACATAAGTACATGTAAACTGTACGGCTAGAGAAAAGATGGCACGTTAAGATACATGTACAAAGCAGAGCTACCAGAACAAACAAAGAGATGGATAAAGAGATGGCGTGGTCGATAACCACGCATGCGCTTTGCAATGCAAATGATTGAATGGTGATGAATACCAGATTTTTATGTGTGTATATATATATATATATATATATATATATATATATATATATATATGTGTGTGTGTGTGTGTTTTATAAGAATGAATTTATACTGTAATAGGTATATTTGTGCGTGTGTGTGCATTTATTATATTTATTTAAATTAATATACATGTGAAGATACAAATATGTTCATTATTATTATTCAGCTGTTAATAAATCAATGCTTAATATATATATATATATATATATATATATGTGTGTGTGTGTGTGTGTGTGTGTGTGTGATACCTCAATAGCGCATCTTTGAGTTCCATGCGTTATGCGATCATCAGGTACATTTTTCAAACTGAGAGTTTAATAAATTTAAATTTAATATTACTCTATGTTCATTAGAGATATATCTTATAAACTTAGGTTAATGTTTTTTAATAACAAGAGTAAAAAAATTAAATGAAGTAAGACAACATGTATATAAATAAATTAAAATTTTTATTAAATGTTAGGATATGAAATCAAAATGGCGTAATTCATAATTATTAATAGTAATACTTGGGTGGGTGAAAGAAGAAAAGATTGCTAGAAAAGGGAAAAGTAAGGACAACAAAGAAAGAGGCAAACGTAGAGGGAATCTGTATCAATCGTGGTTTAAGAATTTAAATATATTTTCTATAGCAGAATCTCGTCTTAAATAGCTTTTTTGTTAAGTATATTAGGGTTGTTTATATGGTTTAAAATGAGAGGTTTCTCAAAAAGGCATATGTTACATCTACATTTCGAGTTGTGCCATCGACGTAAGACAATATGCATGTGTTTTTGTGTATATATATATATACGAAAAAACTATAAGTGAGCCACAACCTACCGCGGTTTCTCCCTATGGATTGTCAGGGAAAGAGGCTCTTTCCCTGACGATCCACAGGGTGAAACTGCGGTAGGTTGTGGCTCGCTTATAGATTTTTCGTGTTCTTGCTCTACTTCTGTACTTTCGTACTTTCGTATCGAGCACTTTTTCTGGTGTTTAGGTTCCGTCTTGGTTTTTTTTTCTTTCCTGCGGATGCTTGACTGTTTGTTCTTGTTCCATTGGTTTCTTTTTTTTTTCATCCCCAATATCCGACGACATATTTCTCGTCGGATTTTGACGGATTTAGGTTGTTTGTTGGCATTTTTCGAATATTTATATTTATTTTGATTAGTGTAAACTTACGGATTCTAGTTTATTTGTATTATATATATATATATATATATATATATATATATATATATTGCAAATAAACTTTCACTTTAATTGGATAGCTGTATGCCGATTTTCAAGCTTCGTGAAAACGCCGTCATGATGTCTTCATGAAATTTCGAAGTCGGTATAAACCTGCTTAGTTAAAGTGACAAATTTCTTTGCAGTAAATCCATCAACGCTCTATCTCCAACACAACATGCTATATATATATATATATATATATATATATATATATATATATAGTAGGCATCCATCTGTCAATGTTGACCATGGGTAGCATTCTAATTGTCTGCTTGACCTGAGCATCGGCCTCTGGTACTGAAGAAACCGATGAGGGATTGACAGTCTTTGTTGCAGAGGCTGCATTTATGTTTTGTTTCTGGTCTTTCGTAGTTGTTATTTTGCTTCCTGCAAACTCGCCTCTCCATGGCAAATTGTGTTACATGCTCTACCTTCGATTTAATTTGTTGGGCCAGGGTTCCTTTCTATTTGAGTTGGTTGACTGTAAAGCTCTCCAATGATTCTGTGTTGGTGCCCACAGCTTCCATATTGCGGTTTTGATGTCAATACCTAAGTTGTGGTCGTCCATCGGGTCTTCTTTCAGAGGCCAGCTCTGCATACAGGATATCTTTTGGAATTTGACCGTCTGGCATGCGGTGGACATGGCCTATCCAGTCTGCGCTGTTTAAGAAGTGTGAACATGGTAGACATGGCTATATATATATATATATATATATATATATATATATATAGACGCTTCGAAAAACTCTCCTAGTACATAAGCGGAAAGAAAAAAATGGTAATAAAAAAAGAACGAGCTAAGCACTTGAACATCAGTCAAATACGTAGCCCGAAGAAGAAAAAAAACCGAGACGAGTAAACTAAAACAAGAAGCGCTCAATACAGAAATAGAGCAAACAAAGTAAATAACTAACCTAAAGAGCCAACGAACCGACCAAGGTTTTCACACACACACACAAACATATATATATATATATATACACACATTAATTGTAACAGTTTTGCAGACTGTATGTGTCCAAAGTGTCCGACAACATCCCCAAACTGATATGAAATGAAAATGAGGGGTATTTTAGTGGATGTCTCTTGATAAGTAGATATGTGTAAGTTAATATTGGCTTTACATTTCGGCGTTATCTTTTTTCCTAATTTGCTTCATTGTTCAACATTCTGAAATATTTGTACTTACGAAAAATATCGTCATCTGTCAAATCAGCTTTACGACCAATTTTAATCTACAAAAATCTCATCATTTCTAATAACGTGAAATTGTGAATTCTTTATATATATATATATATATATATATATATTCTTTTAGAAAAATGTACCATTGGTTTATGTCTGTACGGAAAGCAACATTATATTTAGTTGATTAACTTATTCGAGCAAAGGTGTCTTATCGATAATAATTTATAAAAAAATATGTCTACAGATCGAAATTTTTTTACGAAAAGAAGATAAGTGAAGTTAAATGTTGCTATTATTAAACAAAAACACATTTAGATTTCCTTATATATTTTAAATAATAACTTTTCCGTTACACTTAATGATGTGTAGGGCAGCGTCTTTGCTGTTTCCGTAACAAACTGTTTTTTATGGGGCAGGGTTGTTGGCCCTGGGCTCAACACCCAAACCTGGAGGATGGTGATTTTCTAGGCGTAGCATAGACGCAACACACGGCCGAAAGTAGGGGGTACCCAGTGAGGATCGAACTCACTACTTAGTTATAATGATTCTAGCGAAACGAGCTTGCTAACCATTACACCACGCCGAGATGCCCTTATTTATTCTATATATGTATAAATCCACAAGATTTTAACGCAATTGATGCTTGCATATATACGTATTTTTATCAAGATAATTGCTATTTTTCGTGGGCAGACGTGATTGAATTGCGATCCCTGTACATGAAATTAATAACTAGTCTAGATCGAGAAATGGCAGTGAGAAAAGCTGTAGTCCTGTTACCCCCATGAAAACCACTCCTGTAGACGAAGCATACCGTTACCAATTTCGCTACATGAGAATATCATACTAATGAAAGGTTCAAGTTACCTATTTAAGAAAATAATATTTAAAAATCATTTCATCACAAGCGAAGCAGTACTGGCCCTGGTGCGCAGGGTGTTACATAACAAGATAGTGAAGGAATCCTTAGGCGGAAAGCAAAGCAAAGAAAAGAGGAACCGTAGAGGAACCGTTTAAAAAAGGTGTTAGATAATGGGCAAGAGAAGGATGGGAATACTGGTGTGAAGAGAGTTGCGTAAGAGTTGAGAGAGAAAGGGATAAGAACAAGATTCAGGTGGTATTGGGGAAAGGATGAAGGAAGTATGAATGTTACGTGAATAAAAGATGATAATTGATGTTGCATTTAATCTCTTGGAGATTGTAGCTATCATGGAAGAAAGTACACGTAACTGAGTTTTACAGGCGAGAAGTGCTAGAAAAGAAGCCGGTAGAGAAAAACTGGCGGCTGCATTTGGTTGTTTTTACAGTAAATGCATGGAACCAAGTTGCTAGTCTGTTTTCTCTTGTAAATTTTTGTAGAGGGTGCACCTGGGAACTAAACTGGTAGAAGCAGAAGCCATGAAAAATATTTTGTAGAAGTGACAGACGGAAGGCACATCCAGTCGGGGAGAATGTGGCTAGAGTGAAGCTGCCAGTTCAGGATTGATTACAATGCAGGTTCTCTTCTGGAGCCTGCTGAGAACCCAGAGATGAGTAGGAGAGGCGCTTGACCAGATAAGTGTATAATATTCAATGCATAGACGGATGGTTGATTTGTATATATATATATATATATATATATATATATATATATATATATATAGATAGATAGATATGGAAGAAAACTTCCTAGCCCGATAGAGTAACCCAACATTCCTAGCAGTAGCTACTGATTTAATATGGTCATTTCATTTGAGGTTGGCTGAGGAAGTGAGTTCGAGGTGCTGCAGTGTACTGCTTTCGCGGAGACTAGCTAGATCCATGTTAATGGTGGGCAGGAGGAACTCTCTGTGGTGGTTGACGGAAAGCAGCTTCGTTTGGGAAACATTATAAACAGCAGGTATTGTTAAGACATCTACGAATTTATATAGTCTAGCTTCATTTTTTTATCTGAAACGTAAGCATCCGTTGTGTTTTAAAATGTTTTATATTTTGATCCGGCATTATTTCTTCTTATAAACGTTAATTTTCGTGAGTACTCCATTAGTGGTTGTTACCTTTGTTTCGTTATTCTTCCTTAAACAATGAATTCAGTAAAAATATAACATACAAAAATAATGTTTTAGAAAGAATTTTTCCTAAAGCAAAACTGGACCTCCGTCAAGAAATAGATGACGTTATTTATTTAGCTACTCGAAATCCTCCCCGTAAACAAGTTTTAAATTACTTATTTAAAAACGCATAAGTTATATATATATATATATATATATATATATTCCGGAGGTTTGCGAAAGAAATTAACAACGGGCATATTTTTTTTTTAACATTATTTATATTTGATACTCTGTTTCTAGTTAAAATTATATTTGTACATATCTACCGGTCTGAATATATTTGTTCAATTTTTTTCGGGAAACTGTTTTATCCGACAAGATAACTTGCTCCCTATAACGACACAGGGAATCCGGCAAAAATCTGACGCGTCTAAGGCAACTCAATCACGAAAATTTTAGTTTCAATGAAGCCGAATGAAGCCTTATAAACACGAGTTTCCGATTTCTCGTAATATACATCTCTTCTCTAAAAACGTATCTTAGAGTAAACAGTGAATTTATAGAAATTGATTTGTTTGAACCTTATTAATATTAGATCTGCGTATTTGAGGAGATGCTCTGTTTAAAATAAACTACATATATAGGATTAATGCAGAAAGTTTATCACATAATGTAAACATTCTTCAGAGCTATTGTTACTTCTGAAGAAACATTGCCCTGTCGAGGCACGGCATCAAATGTGTGTCGTCATGAAAGGTCGAAGTCGGGAAAAACCTGATCATTTGAATGACTAACTTCTCAGAATAATTTTTATCAAGTCTATCTCTACCCTAAAAAAAAAAAAAAAAAAACTCGTCAAATACATGTTATCATTGAAACTATTGAAAAACAACACCCTTGGAACAACTCTCTGTCTCTCTCTCTCTCTCTCTCTCTCTATATATATATATATACACATACACGATGTCTCTAAAGTTATCTTTACTGAATACAAGACTATGAGCAGACATCTCTTTATTGCTAAGCTGATGCATTTATGACTAGCCGCTTCTTTTTGATAAATTTTTTGATCACTGACCGAATTGACAGAAATTTCCTTGTTTAAAAAGCATAAAAAGAATAGCTCTGCACGATATAACTACCAACAAGATGTAACGCTTATAGTCATAAGAAATAATATCAAATTATGTGTTGTCTGTATATATATATATGAAAAGAGAACAGGTAAAAATCCCTGTGTCCACGTCACAAAATGATTTGGCACATGGTTGAATTTATTGTAGGTTTTTCATCTATACGTAAAAAGCTTTTCTCAATCCCACTCGATTCTTTCCTTTTTTAGCAGATTTTTCAGGCGCCAGGTAACGCCCAGAGACCCCGACGATGAAGATTTTTTTCTATGGCTTATATCTATATTCGTATGGATATATATACATACATACATGCACCCTTCATGTTTAATCTCGATATATTTATACAAAACGATATTTGTCTAGCTGATAAGTTTTTGAAACAGGCATTTAAATACACCTGTATAGAAGGAGGCTATGTTTAATCTTCTTTTCCTATTTTCTTTTATACCAAATTCTCTCCAGCAAAAAACAGAAATAACCAATCCTACTCGTTATTTGCGTGAAAATACTCACAAAGCGTAATAGACTTCCGTTCTAGACCGGAAGTATCAAATGTTTTGCTGGCTACCTCATTATGCTTTTAGATTATTTTTGTACAGATGGAGAAATGTCTATTTAAAGGTATCATTTTTTAAATCGTTCTTTCAGAATCGTCGATATTTATTTTGACAATTCGGCAGAAAATGGCTGACTTTCCTCCTTCAGTGTGGTAAAAAATATGAGCCCACCAATTTTGTATTTCAATTTTCAAAACAAGATTAATTCTATTCATATATTTCAATGAAATTATTTTTATATTTCAGCGTATATGCAGTGATTAATAAATCATCTCATGGTGCGGTTCGCTAATTAAATTCTATCACTAGCATGTATCTACCATAAGTATATAAACTTATTTATAAATAAAAATTTGTCTGTGTATGTGTGTGTCTGTTACCTATAGACTCCGAAACGGCTGAACCGATTTTCTTGAAAATTTACACAGTTGTACTGTAAGCGTCTTCGTGTGTTGTTATGTACTTTTTGTATCGAGGTACCCCCGATAAATAACGAAAATCGAAAAATCTAGTATAAAAGGAGTGGTCCGATTTAATCAATTTTCCTACACTCATAGACAAAGACATAAGAAACGATATTCAGAAGTTACAAGGTTGTAATTCTTATAATAGTGTAGAATATCGATAATATGTATATAAAAGGCAAGATGTTTGTGTGTGTGTCTGTTTATCTGCCTGTATGTCTGTTTTTTTCAGCCTTTTTATTTTAGTTTTTGCTTCGGGTTTGTTTCTACGTAGGTATAATTGCAGTTCTTAGTCTCAGCCATAATACCATTTACTCAGAGGAGTTATTTAGCCTTCAAAATTCAGTTTACGAGGAAAAAATCTTATTCGATATCGATAACAGGAAATCAAAATTTGACTTACATCCATTCATTTTTCTTTCAGTCTCGCTTTAACTGGAAACAACTATTGCTTTTTAATCTTTCGTGCCAATGTCTAAAGAGTCTGAGCTCCATGACCATGGATTAGTTTTAAAGCTTTCATTACACCCGAGCAACGCCGGGCTATACTGCTAGTCAGCCATAAAATATAAATTCGGTTGGTTTATCCTTTTAATTAAATAACTTTTGTTGATTGTATGAATTTTTGGTATCTTGATACGTAACCTGCCTGCAATGATATTTTATATTTATATATATATATATATATATAAGCAGGCAGGTTAGGTTTCAAGAGTTCAGTTCATATATATATATATATATATAATAAACATAAAATAGCCACTCTCTCACCGGCGTGGCTGTACCTCTTCTATAAATACTTTCACGGCTTCTGCTCAAAGGAACTTAGATCACTGGTGCCCTCTAGGTTCGAATTTGCACGAGTTACTAGATTAGCAATTAGGTCCCAACCTTTTAGAGTGAAACCGAGAAAATGTAACCGCAATTTCTATTCTGACAGCTTCTTTTCTCGCACTTCCCGCCTGTGGAATGTGGAATTCCCTTCCACATACTTGCTTCACCGACGGCTACAATCTACAGGAGTTTAAATGTAAGGTCAACAGACACCTCCAAACACACTAACTCGCACCCATTCTCTCAAACACTCTTCCTATGTACCTCCTTACTCGTCTATCACTCCTTCTGACATTTCCTATATCTAATCGCTCGCTCAGCACCTTCCCCTATATAACCGCCTGCGCTATAGTGGCAGTGGTATGTCTTGCTTGGGGTGAAAAGATTTTAAAAAATATTCAAATTCTATTAAATCGGATAGCCATTTCGACAGGTGAATTCATCATCTATCGCATCAGCAAGATAGAAACATTATCGAAAAATAAATTTCTTTGTATCTAAACAAATGGAAGTAAAATGAGGAAAAAATTAAAACAAAAATAAAGAAGTTGCAGATCATTGCTATCAAAACGTGTCAGACTAGCTACGTGGGTAACAGAAACGAAAAGATACACAATAAAAAATAACAATAAGGAAGGAATAGATCATGCGAAATTACATTTCTTCCAAGGTCACTGTTAATGGGCTTGGAATGATGTTAATCATAAATAAACTCGTTAAACACAATTAAAAATAATTTAAACATTAAAACGATAGAATTAGAATGAAAATTGCGAAAGGGAAGCAACTATATAATATAATTTAATTACAGGGCTAATAGGAAAATAATAAAACAATTTAAATAATTATAACTTTAGATTACCTATTAGGAAGTGAGATTTAAATCTATGACGCTATTAATACCAAAACATACAGTTTAAACATAAGTTATGAATAGAACGGTAGAACTAGTTGCAATATATTTTTAAGAAAGGCAATTTATGATATAATATAATTATATCGTTAATAGGAAGAAAAGAAACAACTACTGAAGAGATTTTAGTCTCACCGCCAGGATGTGGCTTCCTTGTCTGTTCTATAATTAATTCCATGGCCTCTGCTCCAAAGAGCTTAATTCACTGCTGTTCCTGCCACAGGTATTTACTCGCGCAACCAGAAGGGCAAATGGGTCCCACACATTCACAGTTAGATCAACGAAATGCAGACCACAATCCTACTCCATCAGTTTCTTTTCTCGCACTTCCCGCCTGTAGAACTCGCTTCCATATTCTTGCTTTCCTGGCGGCTACAAACTCCAGGAATTTAAATATCATGTAAATACCCATCTCTTAACAACTTGACTCTAGTTCTTTCTATATCTCCCGGCATATATATTTTCTTTTCTCTCTACCTTTCACCTGTATTCCCATCCTTCTTTTACTCGTTTTTAACTAGTTCATCTTTCTCTTTATTTTCCTTGTATCTATTTCTTTTACTCTTATGTAGCCCCCTGCACGCAGGTGGCGTTACCGCCTTGCTCGGGGTGATACGATTAAAACAAAAAAAAATACGAAGTTTATATCTAAATTTAAATTCATGACAATCTTTGCTTACAAATACTCTTCTGAAATTCTAAAGAAAATTTTGCTTAAGAGATTTTGATAATTTAATATGTTCTACTAAACATAGACGACATCTATCGTAAATGTTACTGGGGTTTGGGGCGGAACTTATTAATCTCTAACTGACTATTGTGTTAAGTGTCATCTCTTTCATTTCCAAAAATTATCGGAAAAAAGAAATCTGGAATTTTAGAGTAGAGTTGAAAAAAAGTGCTTATACGAGTAGTTAAGTTGTTAAAATATTCCCGACATATTTCCAATGAAAACATGCAAATTAATTTATTTTGATGGAAAACTTTGATCTCGCTGATGAGATAGGTGTTAAAGTCACCCGTCGAAATGACAATCTGATTTAAGAACAATGAACTTTTTATATGCAATTAATATTGGCTCATTATAACAATAAATTTGATTCCTTTGAGCTGATTGGCTGGATGAATGTTAATATTTAATTTTAATAGTATTTTTTGAAATTTACCTCCAAGATGTTTTTTATTTGTACTTATGATATATATATATATATATATATATATATATATATATATATATATATTTTCCTACTTATTTCCACTCATCATTCCCAGTTATCTAATCAGTTCATTGCTTTTAAAATTACATTTATAAAGGAGAAGGCAGTATTTTTTTTTACCTTAATACTTTTGATGTTTTTCACGTTCATCTTCAAGGAAATATTATAATCACAAATTTATTGTATATCTTATATAATCCGCATTCCCTTTTGATAGTTATTAAAAAGTACGAGCGAAAACGCTGTCTTATATTTATTTGATGATTTTAAATTTAACCGATGTTGCTCTTGATTTTTTTTAATAAACAATATAAAAAATATACAACATTATCAATATAACTATGGCGTCTTCCTTTATGAATCTCATCTCAACATCAAGAAACTGTCAGACACTTACAAAGGATCAGTATCAATTGACACAATATGCCGATATTATCCAATGAAATAGACTAGTCCAATATACTTATAATCAATATATATGAAAATATGAAAAAACTTACATTTACCAAAAGGAAAGGCTGAATAAAAATAATTTTTAATACTTTTCTCGAAAATGAATATATATATATATATATATATATATATATATATATATATAAATATATTCCTGTACGAATAATATGTACAATATTTGTTCATTCACGTACTATTAATATATACAATCTTATTAGCTCTCACAATAACCAAATTTTGAAGAATATCAAGCAATTTTATAGAGAGCACGAGATTATACCATCCAGTAATTGAAAATCCGAAGAAAACTGTACGGTTGAATGTAAATTTAGATCTACAAATATGATCTATCAAGCTACCATCTCTAATAAAGTAACTAGAAATATATAACGTGTGTATAGGAACTTCGGCGGGAATTTCGAAACAACGATATTTTACGCCATAATTTAACGTTTCAGACAGCCCTCTCCCAAATGCAGAGGTTTTGTTCTAACATAGATTTAAAATTGATGAATTCAAAGCTTTTCCCTCCAACCTACAACGACTAACCCAAAAGTAAACCACCTGCTTTCCACTACCAAAAGCAGTTACTACAACGATTCTCCTCAGCTTAAATCTATCGTAACCAACATTCCACACCCCATCTTTTACTCTTTTTCCCGGGTTAGAATTTTTATACTTTCCTTAGTTTATTGGAGTTGAGAGTGCATATTTCTAGCTGACATGTCGAAATAGCTTTCCCCGATATGAGATTTGAATTTATATATATATTAGCCAAGTCTATCACGAGACTCGGAGTGTCATACGTTATGCAATCATCAGTTGCATATTTAAAACTGGCCGTTTAATAGATTTGAATTTAAGTTCACTTGCTGTTAAGGTGAATTAATTTATACAAAATTAAGTTACAGCATTTGTAATAACCAGTTGCAAAGTTTAAATATTTTACGCTAACATGTGAATAAAAATTTAAAATTAAAATAAAAAATAATAAAATCCATTGAGAAGAAATCAAATGGGCGTAAGTCAGGAGTCTTAACATTTTAAATATTCAAATATTACATGTTCATAAAAATGTAAAGAATATCAAAATTATTAGATTTTGAATAAATCTAAGATATGATAAAATAAAATGAAAAGAAATTTTAGGAATTCAAATTTAGAATTAAGAATTATATGTAAACAATGTAAGGAGCAAAAATAAAAGGTATTTAATTCATAACACTTAAGTAACATTGCGGGGGAAGAAAGAACGAAAGAAAGGAAGAAAAAAAGGAAGGACGGAAAAGGAAGAAAGAAAAAAGGAAGGACGGAAAAGAAAGAAAGAAAAAAAGGAAGGACGAAAAAGGAAGAAAGAAAAAAGGAAGGACGGAAAAGGAAGAAAGAAAAAAGGAAGGACGGAAAAGGAAGAAAGAAAAAAGGAAGGACGGAAAAGGAAGAAAGAAAAAAGGAAGAAAGAAAAAAGGAAGGACGGAAATGGAAGAAAGAAAAAAGGAAGGACGGAAATGGAAGAAAGAAAAAAGGAAGGACGGAAATGGAAGAAAGAAAAAAGGAAGGACGGAAAAGGAAGAAAGAAAAAAGGAGGGGAGAGAAAAGAAGGGATGTAAAAAAGGAAGAAAGAAGAAAGAAAGAAAGAGTGGAAGGAAAGAAGATATAGACAAACGTAAAGAATCTATTGAATATGAGTCTAAGAATTTAAGCATATTTTCTCTGACAGCTTCTAGTCATTAAATTATCTTTGTCACTAAACAAATCTTGATTATGTGATATGCTTTGAAATATTAAATTTTTCTTAAAAAACATAGATGTCATTTATCTGTTTTTCCATCGTAATGTTTGGATTTAGATACGATATTCCAAGTAATATTTGGGTTATTGTTTTGTTTTTTTAATTTCCAATAATGTCTGCCAATGAATGTCCGTTGTTTCCTTGTAAGAAACAGCTAATATTATCATTACTCTGACCATTATTCTTTGAAACACAGCATTCCACAAACATCTGTGTTTCAACAATGTGATTTTTAATCTTTTGAATTCAGGGTTGAACGTCTTTTCTTGACTAATTTCAAAAGTTAATAAATGAAAACAATATTTAAAAAATAAAATTTTCCTGCAAGTAATGGTTATAAACTTGCGTATTGTTTAAAATTCAATTACCTCCAAAAAGGTAGATTTTCACAGTTTTCTTTTTTCTCTTGATTTTTTTCTTCTTCTTTCCCTTATTCTTTAGACATTATTGCTTATTTTTTAATTATCCCGTGTGGTTTAAATCTTTTTTCTTTCGTTAACTGAACAAATTCCGTGAAAAATGACAAATAAAAAGGGAAAAGGGCAGGAACAAATTATTCAGAAAATTCAATGTAGGGTGAATATTATGAATGTAAAATTGCAACTTTTGTCAGATCTATCAAAGAAATTATTGGTGCAACGAAATTTATTTTAAAATTCAGCACATCTCAAAGCCAACTTAATTTACGGCATAAAATCTTGACTGAACAGAACTAATTAAAAGAAAACAAAACAGCAACGATAGTCGTAACAACAACAGCAATAATAATAATGAAATAATAATAATAATAATTTGCTTGCTAATATTTTAACATAAAGATAGTAACGAAAGTAAAATAAGAGAATGAATAACATCATTGATGACAATAATGAATTTTATGAGAAACTCAGCAGCATAAAATGAATGACTTTTCTTTTCCTCTAAAAAGTCAATTGCCATCTTCTATTTCATGGTCTCCCATCTTCCTTTTATCTTCCTCTGTACATTTTTTCATATCTTTATCTCTCTATCTCTCCGCTATCTCACTGTAACACCCTGCGCCCCAGGGGTAGTACTGCTTTTTGTGAAGTGTTACAATACACCATTAAAAACTGAAAATATATTTTTAGATCTAAATTTAATGAAAATTCAAATTGCGAAAAAAAAAAAAATTCTACAAAAAATTCGGATCTATTTCATAAGTGACTTTGATTTTCCTATAAATAAAAAATAGTATATTTCTATTATTTTGACGAATTAGCACAAGATGAATAAAACATACCCACGAATCCTAAAATACAAATAATATGAATTCTTTTAATAACTATCCTTCTATTATAATAAAGACTGTTTTGCATATATATATATATATATATATATATATATATATATATGTGTGTGTGTGTGTGTGTGTGTGTGTGTGTGTGTCCACTCCAGAGAAATTGCCAGCAAACGAACATAGTTTATAAAGCCAAGGTAAGTGCAAACAACAACACCATGTACTACATCGGTGCCACTGAGGGACCATTTAATAAAAGAAAAAAAAAAGCACAATCTTTCATTCTCCAACAAAAAACACTTGAACATACTACACTATCCACATACCTATGGCGTCTAAAAGACAGAAATATTTCACCAACAATAAGCTGGAAAATACTGAAAAAAGCACCTGACTACAAAAACATGACAAAAATATGCCTACTTTACTTACAAGAGAAAGTGGCAATTATATCTCTTACCCCACAAAAGAACTTACTAAACATAAGATCAGAACTAATTTCCAAATGCAGATATGAAAATAAATACCTATTATCACAATTCATACCAAAGTGATAAAAAAGGAACCACTGATACCATAATCCTATCAATTATTCTCTAGTTCAAACTACCACCATAATAATTGCATTTATTGTTATTATCATTACACCACCATTACTAATCACTACTACCGCTTTACACTAACTATTTCTTACCACAACTGTTATAAATCATCAAATATTATCACCGTATTAGTCCTCAATCATCATTAACGTAAATTACTCATCTCTGCCGTAGTAAAATTAATACCACCACACATAAATACTAACAAGCATTACAAATTAGACTTTCTACCATTTAAGTATGCGCAACCACAAAAAAAACAAGCTAATAACCGACTTTAAAATAAAAAATAACAATACAGCCTTAAATAAAATAATAGCAATTTTAACCTATCACAGACCCCATCATACGTACATGTGTACGTACGAGAAATCAACAACTGTCCGCACGTTGACATCATTACTCTATTTGAATACACCAACCGAATGCGTATGTATATGCGCAACGGCACACGTATACATATATATGCCGAGCCCCGCATGATTCGCATATATGTTTGTGTTAGCCCCGGTGGGCAGACACGCGTGCGTGTATGTATATGTGCGCGCGCGCGCGTGTGTGTGTGTGTGTGTCTGTGCGCACGTCAATGGGTATACAAATGTGTGTGTGTGTGTGTGTGTGTATATATATATATATATATATATAATATATCTATATATGTCTGCGTCTGTCATGACGACAGATTTTCCTCTTACTTCCACAAAAATACACGAATATATGCGGCCCTACATATAGCCAAACGTTAAAAAATTATTTTTTCTGGCGATCTCAAGAGCGTGAAACCCAGTGTTACAAACTCATACCTGTCTATCTGAATATATATACAAATATATATACATACATATAACTTCTGTCATGCTCATGGAGAGAGAGAGACAATAATCAGGCAGCATGAGCTCAGTTTCTGGGAGAAACAATACAAAGGTATCGTCGGCTTAGTTTATTACATTTAATTCCATTTATTCAATTTTAATACCACTAATGAAGTCACTTGTCGCGTGATTTCCCTTTAACAATACGTTAATATTTTATATTTTTGCAATAATTATATTGTTTGGTGGTGAATATATATATATATATCCTTTCAGATTTCACTGGCATGATCAACTCAGCCGATTAAAAATTTAAATTGGTGCTTAAAATTTATTGCTTTACTCGCAACGTTAAAAATCTCGCAAGGAAACGTGTCCCTTAACCTACACAAAAAGTTAATCTGATTCGTTTCAAAACTGAAATGTATGCCACTGAAGATTTACAAGTTACTTAGAATGAGATACAATGACATTGTTCCGGTTAGTGGTACATTCGTTTAACTCTTCCGTCAGCGATTCACGCAATGTTTACGTCAAGCGAATATTAAGAAAATAGACTCGGCGATTAAAATGATTTTGAAGTGAGTAAATTTTCCCTCGCTCACGGCCGCCGGTCGAGTGATTTCTTTTCCAAATTTCAAGTGCTATATATATATATATATATATATATATATATATATATATATATATATATACACGCACTATTTTGATAAAGACTGCTGTGTGTGCTTATATATATATATATATATATATATATATATATATATATATACACATATATATATTTATGACCCTCACAAATATTGCCGTAATTCTCAGAGCATGAATACACTCATAATAAGAAATCTCAGCACATATTTTTCTATGAATGTTGCAAGTGTATTATGAACCTGTGAACAAAGATAACGAATTTTGTCTGTTCAAATCAGTGTATAAAGAAACAGGGATAACAAGTCTATATAAATACTTGATTTTCATGTCATATCAATCCTTGACAATTTTCTCACAGTTGAATAATAACCTTGAAGCAAGAGTCAAGACTTTTTACAAAAAGAATACCAAAAATTCAATGAACTAAAATTATGAATATCAAAAGAGTTTTAGAAAAATCTGAAATTTAAAAAAAAATATTAACATCAAGAAGATATTGGTGACTTTACTATTGTATTGAGAGGATGTATGCCATACGAAAGCAGCGTACGATCTACGTAAATAGCTTTTGTAAATCAGTGTTGGTGTGAATCAGAGAGTTTACCGCAAAAATTAATGGCAAACTACTGTGGAAAAATCTTCTACCATTATTTCAGCCTTAAGGAAATACTATTTATAATGGAATTCGCACACTTGTAATACAGAATCACCTTTTATCTTATCACCAGCACATTTTCGATATTTTTAAAACCTTTTCTCCAATCAAGGCAATAAAACACTAAGACGCAATGAGTTACTGAGTTTAAAATAATATGAGGAAAATGTAATTATTATTGAGGCGAAAAAAAAAGAAAAGATAAGGAATTGATAAGAGTTAACATAACAACTGATACTGAATTTACATTTTTAAGACCAGAGTTAACTGGAAAGCAAGAAACCGGAAGAGAATTCCACAAGCGAGAAGTTCGAGCAAGAAAACGAATCGCATATAACTTCCTGTTTTATATAGCTATTGAAATTTTAAAAGGATCAAAACTTACTGTCGATCTAGTAATGTAATTTGATTTGTAAAGACGAGGTACCAAACTGAAAGGTTTATCGGAACAGTTACCATGAATTATTTTTATAGGGAACGCCCAATGAATTTATGTTACAGCGGTAGGAATGTAACTGAAACCAAGCTGTTAGGTCAGAACCGATAACATTGATGATTATCTTCATGAGTTTCTCAACAATCGATGAATATACAGCGGATGCATCAAATCATATTTGATAAATTTACCAGATTATAAATCACAGTAATTGCTCTTCTTCAGTAAAGGCTTTTTTTTTTCAAGTGTGATCATTTACTCAGGCCAATCAGATTATTTTTGACAAAAAACGAGATAACCTGCAATTTGTAATGAAATTACTGATTACAGTTCATCTAACACACACACACACACATATATATATATATATGTATATATATATACGATTAAATATAATTTCACATTATGCTATATTTATGGGTTAAAATATTCGATAATTACCAGGGCGACAGTCTTCATTATATATATATATATATATATATATATATATATATATATAGAGAGAGAGAGAGAGAGAGTTCGAATTTTAGTTGAATTCTTTTCATTCACTTACTCACAAATACCGGTGAAAGAAATTGCAATCTTCTGCGGGAAAATCTTCCATCTGGTCAGTAAGAGATGGAAAGAAATATGCTGTGTGTCAGGTATGGCATTTATCTGAGTGTGTGTGTGTGTGTGTGTGTTAGATGAACTTAAATCCAGTGAGAATCAGAGTGTAAATTAGAATAACTTTACCTAGTTTTATTTCTGACCTCCTGAATTCCAGTTTATTTTTGTTGCATTCACTTACGCACAAATATAATTTAAAAGCGGTAGGAATACATCTCTTCTTCTACCTTTGGGTTGAATAGCAAGACATATTCGGTTTTAAATTCATGGTTGGTAATCAGTCTACCTTAGAAATAAATGGCAATCTCTAACGAGAAAATTTTCTGCCAAGTCAGTTGTCCCAAAAGAGGCATGGTTGCACAAGCATATATCACGTATAGAAGCTTAATTGACTAATAAAGTAGATTAATTCTTACCACCATTCAGAAAAGACGAATTTGACTGAAAAACTGTAATAAACGCTGAGAAGAGGAAATGAGTGCTCGAGTACTGAAGAGACTTGCAATGATTTCAGCACCTGTCTAGTCCAAATTTTACTACTGACATTAAAAAGCCTTGAGAATGATGAAAATAATAATTAGGGGACTAGGTAGAGGTGTCAAATAATTTCCCTCATCTTCAGTAAACGAATACATAAATAATAATTTTATCGATTTTTCATTCATACTCTTTCCAGAAATAGTCTCCTGAGAATAAAGAAAAACACTTTAGAAAAGTAAATATTGAATATCTTCGTTGGCCTTTTCATAAATTTGCCGAAAGGTGATCGCACTTTCCCTCCCTTAAGAGTAAAAAGGTGGGGGTAAAAAGGAGAAAATGAAAGTTATAAAGTTAATTGAATATATATTAAAAGTATAGAAAGCGTCAAATACTTTTTTTTTTAATTTCTTTTTGAATTCAAAGTGTTCACTATGAACACACTGATTTTCTTTATAAATATTTTTATAATCATATCGCCCCAAGGAAAGCATTTTACTGACACTGCCAGGGGGTTACATAGGAGAAGATTTATGAGAAAGAGTGACAGGTTATAGGAGGTGTCAGGAAGTGGGTAAAAAAATGTTGAGAATTCTGATTAGAGTCAAGTAGACGAAGAAAGAAGCATGAGGGCGAGCACGCAGGTTAGTGAGATAGGAGATGACTATTGACTTTACATTTAAATTCTTAGGGATTGTAGCTGTCGGGAAAGCAATTAAACGGAAGGGAATTCCACAAGCGAGAAGTGCGAGAAAAAAGCTGATGGAGTAGAATTCGCATTTAAATCTTATTCGTTTCACAGAAAAAGGGTGAGACCTAGATGCTGATCTTGTGGCTCGATTAAATTCATATATTGGAAGCACCAGTGAGCTAAGTTCAGTGGAGCAGAAGCCGTGCCAGTATTTGTAGAAGAGACGCAGGGAAGCCACATTGTGCCGGTGAGAAAATGAATGTATCTGAGCTTCCCAGTCGGTATCGATCACATTACAGATTCTCCTTTGGATTTTGACAAGGACATTCAGGTGGACAGCAGGAGCACCACACCAGATACGGCAGAATTATTTAATGCACGGGCGGATAGTAGATTTATATATGTGCAGGATCGTTTCAGACGGAAAAAAAACTTCCTGGTCCTACTCAGAAAACCGACTTACTTAGCAGCGGATTTATCTATGTATTCTATATAGTCATTCAATTTGAGGTCTGTTATGAGAATTAACCCGAGGTGGCGTTTAGTTTTGCATTCAAGACGACTAACCTGATCCTTTTTTTAAATGGGGGTTATGACCGATTCTATGTGATAGCAGCTTCGTTTTGGAAGCATTAAAATTCACTAGCCATTTCTTACCCCAATCCGTCACGGATTGGAGTTCTTTTCAACCTCGGCAGCGAGGTTTGCTTTGCTAGCCTTGGCAGATTTTTGATCAAGGCAAGCGTAAACCGTAGTGTCGTCAGCGTATATGCCTACTTGGGATCTTATTAAATCTGCGAGTTCCTTAATGTAGATAAGGAAAAGCAAAGGACCTATAATAGAGCCTTTAGGGATACATGAGTTTGTATGATAACATTGGGAGGCTTGCCCATTCAATACTACCTTCATTGTGCGTTTAAAAAGAATGACTGGATAATGTCAAACAATTGTCCAGTTATACAAAACCTCGCAGCTTGCGTAGAAGGTAGCAAGTCAGACTCAATCAAAAGGTTTGGAGATATCTAGGGCAAGAGTTTGGGCTTTGCCATTCTTGTCGAGACCCTGGTGTATATACTCAGTGATGGTCGTGAGCATTTCAGCAGTAGACCTGGTGAAGCGGAAACCATACTGTTTGTCAGAGAATAGCCTCTGGGCTGTGAGATATTGAACCCCCTTAGCGTTGATGATGGTTTCGAACACTTTCTCACAAATCGGTAGGAGTTCAAGGGAACGATCCCTAAGGACAATTATTGGGATTACGTTGCCGCTGCACGCTTTATGGAGGTTAAGCTTTGAAATTATGTTGGAGACCACCAAGCTTATCTAACTTAAATATATATCTAACAATATATATATATATATATATGTATATATATATATATATATATATATATATATATATATATATATATATATATATATATATGCCTGAAAAGTAGTATAAAAATGATCACACTATTGACTGAGTGTGCCATCAAAATTAGGGATTATGTTTTCTGCATTCAAACAAAATAATTTTGGGAGGTGAGTTTATCGTGAAGTCTCATCTCGAAGAAGAAAATTAAATGTAAGTAAATACGAAGAAAAGTGCTGACAAGGAAAAGTATCTTGCACAAACAAGAATTATATAACTGAACAACTAGCCCTAATGTCATCCCCGAGTCAGGTTTAAAATAATAAAAACACAGCTCAAAAAGAAAATCCGTAGTAAGAGAAGCAGTTTTTAATTTAATCATATAACTAGAATTAACATAGTTAAAGCTGTCTCAGGAAAATTATCGTAGAGCTGTGAAAAGTAGGGACAATGATTTTCCCGCCTAATATTAAAAGATTCAACATTAAAAAAGCGACACTTCTCAAAAAAACTATTTCATTCTATCTCTTCTTTACAATAGAATCTCTTTTCCAGTTTTGGTGTGATGATGTAAAATTAAAATTCTCATCAACAATGTACATATATATATTTATATATATATATATATAGCCATCCGCCGACAGACCTGTTTCGCTGTATCACAGCTCATCAGTGCGGTTAGACATCCGATTGCTTTTTACCCAGGATTGAAACCCGACAGAATTGGTGTCAGTCGACGATTCTACCGCTGAGCTATGAGCGTTCGGTAGATTTTTAGCATGTGATATATCATATATACACAGGATAATAGCTGAGAGTTATATATATATATATACGATGCGCATATATATAGTTATATATATACGATGCGCATATATATAGTTATATATATATACGATGCGTATATATATAGTTATATATATATACGATGCGTATATATATAGTTATATATATATACGATGCGTATATATATAGTTATATATATATACGATGCGTATATATATAGTTATATATATATACGATGCGTATATATATAGTTATATATATATACGATGCGTATATATATAGTTATATATATATACGATGCGTATATATATAGTTATATTTATATACGATGCGTATATATATAGTTATATATATATACGATGCGTATATATATAGTTATATTTATATACGATGCGTATATATATAGTTATATATATATATGATGCGTATATATATAGTTATATATATACGATGCGTATATATATAATTGAATTAGTAAAGTTATTTCTGATTGTTTAATATATATATATAACAGGCGAATGAATAGAGAGCTCCACATTTTCACTTCAGAATATCTGGTGAACAGTGACAGAATGTTAACGGATTGTTCAAGGCAATATTATCATTTTGTTAATTGAATTTTTGGCCCAAAATATTTTTTCTCTGGTTGAGCTGTTTTCGCTGGTTCAGTGATGCACATCACATCAAGAATGAATATGTTAAATGAAATCTTTGAACTCATAGGAACGATCCTCTAGTTGCAACATTCTTGCTAGGCTGACAGATTCACACATTATGCAGATATACAAAAGGTTTAACACATATTTTACACGCCTAAGAAAGTTAATTGCCGCGAAAAAGCATGATATTCTTACTAGTTCAAGTTAACGCATTTGCATGCAACAGAATTCTTTATGGGACTTACTAAACAGAAAATCAATGAGAACGTGTAAAATATTGAGAATTGACATTTAAGTGTGAACTTAGTTGACATTCCCTGTCACATTAAATACTCTTTTCAAATGTCAGTTATTGCAGAAAGAGATCATTGCTTTGAAAATAATTGACTTAAAATCAGCTACTTAAAATATTTTAGAAGATAATATAGAATGAAATGAAGGGACTGAAGAAGAATATAAGAAACGAAAACCAATCATAAAAAGACAGCGACATTTTGAAGTTGAGTCGGTGATGGAGATTGAGCCGTCGCTCTGACTGTCGGTTTCTCTTCCTTCGGGCAGAGAGCCGACAGTCTCGGCTCAGAAGACTAGTTAACAACTGTATTCCTCACAGCATTCGGATGAAAGTAACCCAGAGGAGCCATCGCCAGAGGGTAGAGATATGTCTGGGGAAAATCGACAGCAAACTTGTCCCTGGTATGTGCAGGTTCTATGAGAAGCTTAAGAGCTCACAGACCCAACGTTAAAATGGCCTTGTGCTGCATTCCATCTAAATAAGGAGGCAGATAAATATTGAGTTGGTGTGTCGAGTTCAAAATCTTACAAACTTTGTTTTCGCAAAAATAACATTAAGTTATGCACACATCATCTGCAATAAATTAAGTAGATGAGTAGACTGGTATTGCTAGACTTCAGTGGCAGAAAATCAAAAAGGAAACAATGTATTTTAATCCGTGGAATAGAAAAGCACTTATCTTTCTTTCTAAATATGCTAAGGCAATTCATACATATTAAAGAAAACTGTGGAGACCCATGATCGCAAATGTCTCGATGGGACACGTCATTAAACAAATATTCTTCAAAATAACTAATTTCGTGTCTCTCTCGGCTCTTTAGAGAAATATTTGAAAAAAGTTTGGATGATGAGAGAGACGAAGAACAGGAAAAATGGCGGAAAGAAAATACAGAGACAACAAAATGCAAATTTAAGCAATGTTGATGAGCTGAAATGAAGTAATTAAAATTGAACGAAACGTTGAAGGAGAAAGTAAGAAAGCAAGAAAATATTAAAACGAATGACAAAAATGGAATGTAAAACAAGTGAAAATTTGGTGGGGAAAATTTGAGAGAAGAAATGAAAGAAAAAATGAAAGGAGTGAAGAGTGTAAGGAAATGGAGTAATGTGAAGGCGGAACTGTGTAAGAAAAAATGATGAAAAGAAAATAAGAAAGATAAGAAGAGTAGCAATATGTCTGATAGAAGCGAATAAAGAGTGAATAACTTTTCTGCAAACGCACAATATTTCCTTTTTCAATACTCAAGAATTCCATATTTCCAGATGTTCTTTTCAAACAGCCACACCCTCTCCAATCGTAATGTCACAGGAATTGGTGTTTTATCTTTTTAAATTAACCTTTTTAATCATTCAGAATCAAATAAATCTTTTCAGTGAAGGAAATGAAAACAAGAGCAGCCAAAGAATGCAAACTTTCGCCTAAACAATACCGACATCATTTCAGCGATTTGCAAGAGATGATTATTAAAATGAGAACATCTGCAATGAACTTGACCGCTCTCAAGAGTGAAAATGAAAGAAATGAATTCTACCGCTTTCAAAATAAAATGCACACTTAAAATCAATCATGAAAGATGTTGGAATTTTTGGTACTTATGTATACTGTGCAGTCAGCCATGGGCTAACCCATACCAATAGAAGGTTTAACCAATCAGGAAACTCAAAATAGTCAATACGACGTGTATAAAATGCGGCCATAATATTCCGATCATTGATGATATAATCCAGTTTAGTAGAGTAGATGATTCTGGAGTGTTAATCTTTGACGTTGTTTCATTGAACAGATTACATGCTTTATATCCATGAACTACGGCGGGTGTTACCAACGTGGTCAACAAAAATATAAAAGTAGTAAAATAAAAAATTAACAAAATACGAAAAATAACCCAGACACTTTCTCCCGTAACAGATCGACCCCAAAAGCTAAACTTTTCGTGCCAGTCATGAGATCAATAATCACTGAGAATTTAATTCGAATCCATTTAACCGATATTGAGATATATTGACACAGATATACAATCAAACGGGACCGAATACAATATCTTAAGGCAGAGGTAAGAATGCAAAGACGACACTAATATAGTATCATCGTAAAATATTTAACGCATAGTAAATCGTAGGATAACAATTTGTTTGAAATCTCATATCCCTTTAAGTCAAAGGCTATTAAAACTTCCCAATGTCTGAACTCTTTTTCTGATAAGTGTCATGCATAATTTAGAAAGATAGCGAACTCGTTACTTGTTAGCTTCTCGAATGTTTACTCTCCAGTGTATTACTTCTTTAAGACTGCCAGCAACCCAAGTCTATAAAGCCCAGTTTATTCTATTAGATACCACATAGATAGATAAAAATGAATGGAAGTAATCATTTGAAATGTGCATCCTGCTTACCCTGAGCTATCTTTCTTTCGATTGGGTTGATTTATATGCTTCTGCTAAAAATTTCGGACCAGGTTTAATTAGCGCTTTTGTTTTCTATAAGAACTACATTACCAAGTTTCAAGAAAAACACGTAAAACGCATACACATTCATTCGTCTATATTCATGAGATGACCTAGCATTTACACTGTTTACATTATTTGGACTGTTGTTCTCATCTTTGTTGCCATTTATACGACGTTTTGGTCGTTGTGCGCTCCGGCCCTGTTTCAGATGCTTGCAATTTCCTAGCACCTGAAGAAGATTTGAGCGATTAGAAAGAAAAGACTATTAAAACGAGAATAACTGCAATAATTGATGCTAGAAATTTTCTAGCACCTGAAAAAGGCCGGAGCGTACAACAGCCGAAACCTCGTACATATGGCAACAAAGATGAGTACAATAGTCCGAATAATGTAAATAGTGCGTACACACTATTTTTTCTACCAGTAATAATCTTTTGAAATGGTTGCTTCACTAAAGACATAGAAATCAAATAACTGGTGTAGAATGTCTGTTTTTGAAATGGAAAAACGGTGAGGGTACTTGCAAATTGTTAGTGAGTGTTTCTAAAAGCTGCGCTTGATATAAGCAAATGAGTAAATTGAAGGGATGGTCTCGACCCTGTTAGAATGTTTACTCGCTTCAAAGATTCCAATGGAAGATACACTAGAAAGAATCATGGATACGATATCGTAGCTCCAATGGGAAAGAAATGAACCTGACGCATGTAAAAATTCCAAAATATGATTTTATTAAATCTCAAAATCCGTATTTAAGATCAAAGAAATATAATCAACGTAACTAAGATACAAAAGTATTATCAATCTATGATTGGTTATAAAATGTGTTATTTTATAGCCAATCATAGATTAATAATTAGTAAAATTATCTTTGGAGTTTCGATTACGCTATAAACAAAAAATTAAATTGTCCGTATTTGCAACATTTTAGGAAGGCATATGAAAGTTATTAGCCGTGGTGGTATAGACTGAAAAATATTTAACTGGATTTTATGTATTCTTTAAAAATATGATTTAAATGAATAACGAATTATGTCGAAAGAAAACTGTTGGTCTCATATCAGCTCAAAGAGTTTTCTTGGAAAATGTTAAACATTTGTTTTTATTTAGCCATGCAACAAATTGGTGAGTGACAAAAGAGAAACAATAGGAATAAATATTTATGCAGTGAAAGTAACGTTGAACATGTAACTACTGAGGAGACATTATAAAAATAGCATTATATATATATATATATATATATATATATATATAACACTTTTCTCGATTTATTGCAATAACCATATCTGCTCTTAAATGTATAGTAATGTCAAAAAATGTAAACATGTTACGGAAATTAACGATCCTGCCGAATGACGCATATACATATATATATATATATATATATATATACACACACACACACACATATATATATATATATATATGTGTGTGTGTGTGTGTAGAGAGAGAGAGAGAGAGAGTCGGGCAGGGACAGAGACAAATAGAAAGTTGGTGGTAGACTGACATAGAAAGATGTTCTAAAGTTTAGGTTTATGTGTGAACCAGATCGTCCCCACTGTATTACACACAAAAAATTGGATTAAATGCGACATATTTTTAATTTATATGTCAGGCTGGTAGATGCAAATAACTAAATCTGCTCAAATATGTGTATCCATAAAAAATAACGTTAAACGTAGTAAATGTAAGTAGTATTATATGTGTCAGATGAAGTATGTTAGGTTTACTAATAAAATTTTATTTATTATTGTTTGAATTCATGCACTGACGTTTCTATTTATAAAATCGTGCATGCACACACATGCACACCTATGAAAACACTCACATAGTCGCACGCATATGAACGTATATACACCCAAACGCCCGAATACAGGACCATGTACAATTATGTATATGCTTTGTTATTAATAAAGAAGGAGCTTAAATCGTTACGTTCTTTTTTGTCTATTTTAACTATGGTCGGTTTTATATATATATATATATATATGTGTGTGTGTGTGTGTGTGTGTGTTATAATTCTTAACGCCAAGATTGATTCTTCTTTCCGATAGTTTTAGTGATAAATGGTATTTTGTCAAACATGTTTTTGATTGTGAAGCGCTCGATATCATGGTGGAGATAGGGCGATTTCGATGTTTCGTAAGGGCACCGTTATGATATTGTCAATCATCAGGGCTGGGTATCTTTGGTTAGATCTGAAAGGTGAAAATGGCAATATATATTTTTTTTAATCGTATCACCCCGAGCAAGGCGGTAACGCCACTGATGTGCAGGTGGCTACGTAATAGTAAAAAGATTGGAAAAGAGAAAGCCGGAAACCACATCCTAAACAGGGAAGAAGGGATGAGCCTCTTAACCTGTTCAATAGACGTGTGGGAACCGGGAGATAGATAGATAGACCTATCTACTCCAATTGAAAATAAAAAGAAACCAAAGTGAGAAGACTGGAAAAGAGAAAGCCGGAAACCACATCCTAAAGAGGGAAGAAGGGATGAGCCTCTTAACCTGCTCAATAGACGTGGGTGGAGTGTGAATATATATATATATAGTCGAAGAAGATCCCAGGTTTTACAGTTTTGAGTTCCCTGGCATTTATTTTTTTTTATAAATAGTGCTCAAGACAATAAATATGGGAGAGCTGAATATAATTATATTATTATGAATTAAATATACATTGCGTCATGGAAATTTCTATGTTTCGATATAGACTCTCGTCATCAGGCAATGTCGGATGTGAAAAAAAACACAACAATATCCAACATTGTCTGATGACGAGATTTTATCTCGAAACATATATAGGGGAAATTACGTGTAAATGAAGGATTTTATAAACTTCTTCCCAAACAGATAAATCTTTTTTAAAAACATCTATGTACAAATATTGTTAAATTTCGATAGGGATTGCTTTCCCTTTAACACGAATTTATTCATTTGTTAGTTACTACACAATAAGATGACGGATATTCGTTTTATTTTGCATCAGAACATCTAACTCATTCAAAATACATTCCCGATGAGATTTTCTCTATATTTTTGAATCTTTCTAACACTTTGAAATAAACAAACAACGTCGTCCCTACCCCATGATCTTTTCAATTCGCCTCCCGCCCTATTTTAACTTTACTCCCATTCCGTTTTACTTTTATTCTTAACTCTTACACGCCCCTTGTCTGTCTTCAGCTGTTTTCATTTTTGCGAAAAGCAAGCTCACCTAACAATGCACTTTGCATAAAAAGAAAACTAATACGAAATAAAAAGAACAACATTCTGACAGAGATAGTAAAGGTCACAAAAAGCCACAAAATTACAAAAAACAGAGATGACTTAAAATGAACAGTTATTCCATTAGCTGAATTGATTCTAACTTCTTTGATTATTCTATTAGTGTATTTCTTCTGAATTAGACATGTTTGCTGATTTTCTTGAGGATGCTATGAATTCGGAATTTATTCAACCTTTTTTTATGCCATGAGAGGAAAAGTTAGTAATTATTTATATGTAAGATGATGCAAAAACAAAGTTACACACATATATATGTGGATAATGTAAGCATTCGTTACTTGGAAAGAGAATTCTGAGAGTCGATTTCGAATTCCGTCCGAGTTCTTTCCTTTCTTTTTATACAAACAACATTGAGAAAAATATGCATCTACAGCAGGACAGACATGTATCTTGTTTTTCAGCTAAATAGAATAAATCACTTAATTCAAATTTGAGAAGAACTGCTTGAAAACCCCGTGGCTCATATTTCTCTGTTTTCGTTTCTGTTGAAAATAGTAGCTGGTTACCCACAGAAAATTATCAATATGACTCAAATCATGTGTGTGTAGTCTAGTAGATCATTTACTAAAATGAGCCTTTGGGATGTCCTATATCGGAATCTACTCCTGCGATTCCTATATAACCTTCCGAAATATTTCTTATTTATATGTGATTTGAAGCAAGTAAGGACGCTAACACAACAAACATTTGACATTTTTCGTGGGAAAGGGAGATCAAAACATTCTTTAAACTCATTTTAATCTCAATACCCTCTTTACATTTTAGTGACATTAAAACTTTGAATTTATTAAGTGAATGTGTTCTAGTTTATTTGTTTTAATGGCATACTAGTTTATATCGTTAATAAACGCGCACACGCACATGCACACACACAATATATATATATATATATATATATATATATATATATATATGTGTGTGTGTGTGTGTGTGTGTGTGTGTGCACTCTCTCTCACACACACAAACACAGAATGCGATAGATAAATGGTCGTCTAAATAAGATCTTCAATCCCGTCAGCATCACTAGCGATCACTCCACTCACCATGTTGTTGACTGAATATATCATCCAACCCTTTCTGAATCCTCTGCACTGTCCTCAGCTTTTCACCTGAACAGTCTAAAACGTTAGTGAAGAGAAGAGAATTGTGTCAAAGGGGTCCTTTTCCCACAAACAGTCGCAAAATATGCCTACAAAATTATGCCTCTGACAGAATCAAAAACAAAACAACGCGCATGCGTGAAATTTAAAATATAAAATGCCAACGAGCTACACAGCTATCACACACACACACACATATATATATATATATAAGTGAATATTCAATTCACTTTAATATTTTCCTACGCTCTGCCATACTGAACATATCATTTTATAAATATAGAATATCATAAAACTATATATATATATATATATATATATAATGAGCGTACGAAAGGCGTCGGCTAAAACTGAAAACGAATTTCCTCGTAAGTCGTAATATTCTCCCTCTTTATAGAATATATCTGAGAAAATTATATATATGTGTGTGTATGTGTGCGCGTAAACTGCGGTGCGCGTGTATGTGTATGCGTTGTGTGAAGTTTTACAATATTACTTTCATTTGAATATTTGTCAAATACGTTTTGACACTTTCAGGAAACTAATTACTTTCGACAGTATTGTATTTCTCTTTATACAAAAATGACATGAACGCAAAATCACAGGAATGCATATGTATTGTCATAATTAGCGCAATAATCCCATTGCGGTTGCTGTTTTATCTCCATAGATCGAAAAAAATTGAATTAAAATATGTCATAATTGAAAGTGACAACGTTGAAAACGTAGGAAATAATAGAGAATAATCTTAAGTATAGATCAGAGACAATGATCCATTCATAAAATAATGATTGATAATTTTGTTAGCCAGGTATCTTCTTGTCTGGATACAATACGAACACAAATATGGTGGACAGGAATAAAAATAGACTGGTTAATATTTGTAATATGTTTTAGTCCTGCATAGTTTTAGTTATAAAACATGGCACAAATGAAGACTTATTATTAAATTTGACTTAAAGTAACTTTTATATACATTACCAAGGAACTGTGATTAATAGAAAGGATTTTTCTGCATGAAAACGAAATCTGTATAATCGAAGTTGGCAACTAAAAGCTTGATCTGTTTAATTTTAGTTTATTTCACTGAAATATTTTTATATTATATTTTTGTTTTGTCAATTTTGATGTAACAACCACTTTGTAACATGGATTAAATACAAAAAAGCAAAATAATGTATGATGAACGCTTACTAAATTAGTACTGAATTTGGAAAGTGTAACAGCTACAAATTAAAGAAATGCATAATAAATATCATAGAAAAATTCATGCATGAAAAGTAATATTCTTAAAATTATATTAAGCTTGGAAAAGAACAGGGCAAGTTATTAAACCTGGAAAAGTAATGGAAGAAATATTCTACCAAATAAAATTTAAAAAATTCTAAATTTAAATTATTGCATTCAAATTTTTTTTGAACTGCAATAATTTAAAAAAAGAAGTTTCTGATTTTTACATCACTAGTATATCTTGTCCTTTACTTTTCCAGATTTAATATAATTCCACGAATATTACTTTTCATGTGCGAATTTTTTAAAGTAATCCATTTTTCCTGGTATTGCTATTAATTTAATAAAAATTTAATGCAGAAAACCGCATTCAAAATATATTAAAATAAATTATAACCAATTGATTAAAAACAAACAATAAAATTTATTATTTATAATTAATTCTGATAATCAATTCATATTAAAAGATTAAAAGTTTGATATACAAAAATGATAAAATATATCATCAGAATTTAAATGTTGAAAACAACATGCAAAATTATTAAACAGTTACAAAGAATAAGATTTCTTATTAGAAGCGTTAGTCACTCATTCACTTATGCACTTAAGAAATTTGACTCACTTTTCGGACTTCCCATATTTTGGTGTAACTTTTTTCTACTGAAATAAAATTCAACTTTTTTTCAAAATGTAGCTGAAGTGTTGTCCTCTTTAACTCTGTAAACTGTTTGAAATTTGATTGAGAATTAAACTAGTCGTGAAGCTTGAAAGCTGCCTAGATTCATTCAATATCGGACTTAGGAATGCATTCAACTTTTGCCGAGGTTAAATTATAAACAATAAAAAATAGTTAAAATTAGTTACAATATCATTTTTGTAAAGATATTTTCTCTAAATGCTATGTCCTTTCAGGACGTAGGCGATCATGGACTTCAACTTTACCCTATCTCTTTTCGCTCTAAACACTTTTTTTCTTCTTTTTTTTTTTATTAATTTTTCATCCCAAGCAAAGCGGTACCGCCACTGAGACGCAGGGGGTCACATAAAAAGAAAATGTTTAGACATGAGGAGATTGAAGAGAAAGACGGACAAGTTGCAGTAAGTGTCAGAGAAGGGGCAAGAAAAGGATGGAAACAATGGTGTGAAGACAGTTGCGAGGGTAGAGAGAAAGGGAAAAAAACAAGATAGAACAAGATATACAGGGTGATGTAGAAAGAACTGGAGTCAAGTAGATAAGAGATGGATATTGACTTTGCATTTAAATTCCAGGAGATTGTAGCAAGTATACGGAAAGGAGTTCCACAGGCGGGAAGTACGGGAAAAGAAGCTGCTGTAGTAGAATTGACGGCTGCATTTGGTTGATCTAAGTGGGTGGGACACTGTTGCCAGTCTGGTTGCACGAATAAATTCTAGTGGCAGTGGCACCAGTGACTTAAATCTGTCGGAGCAGACGCCATGAAAATATTTGTAAAATAGACAGAGGGAAGCCAAATCCCGCCGGTGAGAAAGTGGCTGGAGTCAAGCTGCCAAGTCGGAACCTATCACATTACAGATCCGTACCATTACGAAACCCTGCGCCGCTATTCACTTGTTCAAGCTCATCAAGCATACCTCGCACTGCTCTCCAATGATTCTTTCTTCATCTATCTGTCCTGTGAATATTAGATTCCCCAAGCTCTCCTTCATTTTGTATCCATGAAGTTTCAGCAGCCTAAGACAGATATCACATAAGAGTCCAGTACTCTTGTCTTTGTTTCTCACGAAATCTTTCTGTCTCTCAATACTCTGATTAACTTTTAAAAATCATTCTTGGTCTTATAAATGAGCCTTCGGATCTCAGTGTCACACTTTCTATCCTCTGTTTGAACACTTGCCAGGTATTAAATTTCTGCACATATTTGATTAATTTCCCTATTGTATTGCCGAAGTAACAGGATGATTAGCAGAAGATGTGTGCTGAGTATCTACATCACAATATGCGTGCTAATGGATATTAATACAAATAAATCAATAATAATAATAAAAACAAAGAAAGAGAGTAAGTAAGAAAGAGACAAACGCAGAGAGAGACAAACAGCCAACAAATAGTAAAAAAAGAACGTTAAGTCATTAGAGTCGCAGAGAGCACATTTCGATAGTAATCATCAATAACACACTTAATTTTTTACGAACTCCAATATGGGTACAAGACCAATTAATGTGAATAAAACCGAGCCCGTAATATACAACACGATTTCTTGTCTGCTTTTTCTCAAAACAAGACTCTAACCTTCGGAGAAGCCCTGTTTGGGTTCCTTTCCTTCCGGAGGCAAATAGTACGACAAAGTACGTTTCCATTGATTTCTGTGATAGACTGGTTGCCAGCCAAGGCTATAGAACCCAATCTGTTCTATTATTTAACCCATAAATGGAGGGAAAAGAGAGATTAATACCTCTCCCAAGGTTATTTGTGCGTAAGTGAATGCAACAAATTCAGCAGAAATTAGAGCTCGGCACCACGATTTTTCGTTTAGAGTTAATAACCACTTCACCACAACGAAAAATATACAGGATCCGATGTATAAATTGTCGTCTATATTACGCAAAAATTAAAATAATACTGAGACCTCATTTTAACAGATAAATTTGCCAAAATTAGACAGAAATTTTAAAAAAATATATTACATTTATTTAAAATTGATAACGTAAGTACACCAGTGTCCTTGTCGTTTTCGATGAACAAGAAAAACACATTTTTAGCAACATTAACATTGCGATAGAAAATGAAATCTTAACATTACTAGTTAAAATGTTGCTGTAGCTAATGGACGAAGGTTCATAAATTATTGCAATTCTGCTCAGTTAATTTTTGTTATAATCTAAAAATAACACACTGTCAAACATACGCGACAATAAACTAAACCGTTGCGCAAATTAACTGAAACAAAATGATTAATATCTTCTTAGAATCTTTAACAGTTTACCTGATCACGAATACGCAGTCTTATGGAGGTTTTCTCGTTCGACAGCATTTCATTTTAAATTTTTGACTGAGAAAGATAAATAGATTGATAGATACACTCTTGTGCAAATTAATTGAAAAAAAAACATGAATATTATGTTTCTATGATCTTTAACATTGATTCTGATCACGTATACCTCGTCATTTGGCGTTGTGTTTCTTTTCCGACTACTTTTTCTTTTACGGGTCCAGTTTGATTCTTCGCCTTGATGGTTCCAGCTTTTCTTTCTTCGCCTTTGATGGATCCAGCTTTTCTTTCTTCGCCTTTGATGGATCCAGCTTTTCTTTCTTCGCCTTTGATGGATCCAGCTTTTCTTTCTTCGCCTTTGATGGATCCAGCTTTTCTTTCTTCGCCTTTGATGGATCCAGCTTTTCTTTCTTCGCCTTTGATGGATCCAGCTTTTCTTTCTTCGCCTTTGATGGATCCAGCTTTTCTTTCTTCGCCTTTGATGGATCCAGCTTTTCGTTCTTCGCCTTTGATGGATCCAGCTTTTCGTTCTTCGCCTTTGATGGATCCAGCTTTTCGTTCTTCGCCTTTGATGGATCCAGCTTTTCGTTCTTCGCCTTTGATGGATCCAGCTTTTCGTTCTTCGCCTTTGATGGATCCAGCTTTTCGTTCTTCGCCTTTGATGGATCCAGCTTTTCGTTCTTCGCCTTTGATGGATCCAGCTTTTCTTTCTTCGCCTTGATGGGTTCAGTTACTCTTCTTCGCTATGATGGGTCCAGTTTTTCTTTCTTCGCTTTGATGTGTCCAGTTTTTCTTTCTTCGCTTTAAGGGGTCCAGTTTGTTTCTTCGCCTTGATGGGGCCAAAATATAATGAAATGATGAATGAAGCAATATTTTTCAAGGATAAATTTCATCATACGTACTGGAAATAAATTCATATAAATGCCCGCCATTGCCAATGACCTAATCTGAGAAGAATTTAAAAGTTGATTAAACCCTGTCACTTCATTGGGTCTAAAATTGACTGTATTTTAAAAGAAAGGTAACTAAAGCAGTTGTTTCAATTAATTTTTCACAATGTTATATGTTTATACGCAGTATAAAATTAGGTTCATTCTATCAAGTTCTAGTTCTGCCTTGGCATGTTTACATATATTTCCTAGCTGTTAAATGCGTAATTAGTATCGAACTTCCTAATAAATATGCATGAATATATGCATGTATACGTTTCTTGTTCGAAGCATTTCGCTGTCGTAAAGAATATACTTTAATACTATTATATTGAACTGTTTCTTTTCAAGAAAATGTATATTCTCCCCCAGCAAGTGACAAATCACATTTGCCTTCGTATATCATTTACGTTTCAACAACTTTCTTCGAATTTCAATGCTTTTTCTTTGTCTTCCAATTTGTTGAAAACTTTTATACTGTTTCGCTTCTGTGCATCTTTTTTTTTTCAGACTTCCTTTACTCAAAGATTTAATGTACATTGTTTTTATTTTAACGCTTTATTGTTTGTCATCGCATCTTAAAAGACTGTTTGGTGTTTGTCTTTTCTTTTTTTATACAAGCTTATTCTGCTTTATTGATTAAAACCAAGTACACACACTCACATTATACACACACACACACACACACACACACACATATATATATATATATAGAGAGAGAGACAGACAGACAGACAGACAGACAGACAGACAGAGGAGTGTGAATGTAGGATAAAGGAAGAAAGTCTCTTCTTTGTTTCTCTCTCTTTTCATACCGCAACCTTTGCTCAAAGTCAAATTAGTTTGTAAAAAGAAAAGAAAAAAAGATTAAGCCTTCAGTCTTAAACAACAAATCTTCCGACATTACTTCTCTTGTGACTCAAATCGTCGTAAGTGACTAGTTAAAGAAACTAACGCAAAAGCGCAGGTAAAAAGCAAGAAATGAAATTTAAACAATAAACCTGATTCCATTAGCAACAACATCACGTAAGTGAATATACACTACCGTTCATAATTATTAGGCAACCCCAGTTTTTTAAAATAAATTATGTATTTCATACTATTTTTAATATTTATTGCCAAGTGGATATTTCTAAATGAAATACAGGATGGCTCTTTTGGTAACACTACACAATAGCATGTGCATCAATTGAAATGTTCCAGTGTCCAGTTTTTTGTGCTCTCTTCCCCATGGTAGTCTATTCTTGTTATTGTCTGACCAAAGCAAAGGCTTCCTGGCTGCCTTGTAAAATTTTGCGAAGTAATAATAACAAAAGAACCATTCTATTTTCATTTAGAATTATCAACTTGGCAATAAATACTAAAAATACTATGAAATACATCATTTAAAAAAACTGGAGTGACCTAAGAATTATAGCCGGTAGTATATATTAGATCGTTTCTTTGGCTGTTAAGATTTTACATGCCCGCGTTTATATTTTCTTTCGATAAGAAACCCTGAATGTATGTGGTTTTTCAATTCTTTCTTTCTTCTCAGCATATTCAAAAGTATGACTTCTGTTATCCGTTTGCATATCCATGAAACAAAGAGCCAATTTTTCAAGAAAGATAAGACAATACACTAGATGAATTGAAGGATCCCATATTCTCTTGGGATTAAGAATTAAACTCTTAAATTGTAAAAATGAAATGCAATTCAGTTCGACACTATTTAGAATTTCAAGTTGAAACACCGGTTCTCGCAGTATATTCTTCTTCTATGTGCCATAGAAATTCATGGTCCTTCACATCTCCTTATCTCTTTTATCTATCAACACCTCTTCTCTTGGAATATAGCTCAACTCCCCCTTCCCGATCCATCAGCTTCAAGTGTTTCACGCGCAACTTTCTATTGTCTATTTTTCCCTCTATCAGATTTGCCAAGGTCTCCTTCCTCACTTTTTTCTTATGTGCCATGTCTCTTCAGGCTTTCCTCGTCTTTCTATCCCTAGTAATTCTTAGCAGACTTTCCCCTGTTAACCCACAAAAACACCGGTCTACCATCTACCTGCTTCGGCCCTTGAAATATGTCATCAGCTGCTTTCCTCTGTCTCTTAGCTTCTATATGACCTGTGAGTATCAAATTCTGCAACACCTCCTTCCACATTACATGTCCCAAGAACTTCAGCTGTCTCTTACTTAGGCTCAGTATTATCTTTTCATTTCTATCCTTTCCAAATCCTCATCATTGCTCACATGCTATATCTATGATATTTGCAGCTTCCTTCTGTAGAACCACATTACAGTGGCTTGAGCTTTTTCAATTCATCTTTGACGATATTGTCCAGCATTTGCTTCCAAATTAAAGGACAGGTAACACATAGCAATGCAGTACTCTCTTCTTTGATTCTAGCGAACTTTTCCTGTCTCTTAATATTCTGTTCATCTTCTGAAATGCGTACATGTCTCAAAGTCTTCAGCTGTCTTTTTCTGATATTAAATATCAGTGTCCATTTTCTTTCCAACTTCTCCAAAACTTCGTCAATTCTCAGATATTCTTTCCATATTATCCTCAGTATCTCCCTATAGAACCACATTTCGGTTGTCTGAAGTATTTCCTTCGTGTTTGACGAGATTTTCAATATGGCAGCGAATGCTGGACAAACAGCCATCACATAATAATCCAGTACTCTCTTCTTTGTTTCTAGCAACATTTTACTCCCTTTTAATGCTCTATTCAGGATCTGCAATGCATCCTTAACCATACCACTAGGCCTTCGGATATCAGTGTCAGTAATTTCCGTCCTCTGTTAGAACACTTCCCAGATATTTAAATCTATCTACCTGCTTGATTTTAGTTTCCCCAAGTTAGAGTTGACATTGAAGTTAATCAATATCGATATTAATCCGTATGTAGATGGGTGACTGTTTGACAATAGCAGGTGCTGTAAAATTGAATGTGCGGTTGGTATAACGAATAACGGCTGGAAATTGAAAGTTGGAGAGCCGAGTTACAATTCCAATCGAAATTCATTTGCGTGGGAATACGCTTGGAAAAGATATAAATCTACTTTCTCCACCACCGCCAGCTTATATCAGTAAAATAAGTTATTATCCCCTAGAATTCTTGCAGGGAAAAAATATTACATAGATTTAAATAGCAGAAAAATTGAAAAGAAAACCAATTGATCAATAGAGTGCCTGTTTTTGTTATCTCCCTTTTGACACACACACACATATATATATATATATATATATATATATATATATATATATATAAGAACAAATGGCGTAACGAACCACAGTTTGTAGCGTTACATTTTAAAACCGCTCGATACAATGTCGAGTATTATTATTTTCTTCAATGAGATATTTGTATTACAAGTGATGTGGCTTCCTTGTGCCTCTTCTATAATACTTTCACGGCTACTGCTCGGATGAAATTAAATCATTGGTGCCCCCTATATGTGAATTTTCACGAGATACTAGATTGGCAACTAGGTCCCACCACTTTACAGTGAAACCGATGAAATGTAACCGCAATTTCTACTCCAATAGCTTCTTTTCTCGCACTTCCCGCCTGTGGAATTCCCTTCCGCATGATTGCTTCGCCGACGGCTACAACATCCATTAGTTTAAACGTAAGGTCAATAGACACCTCCTAACACACTAACGCGCACCCATTCCCTCCAACACTCTCCCTACGTACCTCCTAACTCGTCTATCACCCTCCCTCTGACATTTCCTGTACCCAATCGCTCTATGTAACCCCTTGCGCTATAGTGGCAGTGGACTGCCTTGCTTGGGGTAATATGATTTTTTAAAAAATTGTCGTTATAAAATAAACATAATACACCAAGGTATAATCTTTCTGGACTTATAATTCTAATTAAAGTACTGAAAAAGATTAATTTTTTTTTAAATTTCATAAAATTCACTCCTAATACGAGTCACCAACCACAAACTGACGAAGTACAAATAAAAGGACTGAAACAAGATAGCTTTTGTGTAGCGATGTAAAATATTTTTATTGTAACTACTTATAATGAAAATATTGCAATAAATTATTTAACTTTTTCATTAGAACATATAATTAACTACTACAAAATTTTAAGTTTTGTTTCGACATTGAAAAAACAATGTCTCATCAACTTAGTAATGATGGTAATTACTAACTATTAATGATGGTAATTACTAACTATTAATGATGGTAATTAACATAATTACAAACTGCATGATGAGACATTGTTTCTTTTTTCAATGTTGAAAAAAATGTACAGTTTTGTAGTTGTATTTACTTGTTCTACTGCAAATGTTAAATAATAACTATCTTTGCTCTATTTTTAAATTGAGCTCTGTTTTAAAGTAATAATGAATTAATTCGTCGTTCTTTTTCATTGGAATATATATATATATATATATATATATATATATATATAATTTACAAGGCAGCAGATAATTTTCTAAACATTGAACAGGTGAAGAGGCTCATCCCTTGTTTCCAGTTTAGGATGCGGTTTCCGGTTTTCTCTTTTCCAATCTTCTCACTTTTTTTTTTCAATTGGAGTAGATAGACTAAACTATCGCGCGGTTCACACTCCAACCACGTCTTTTGAACAGTTGAAGAGGCTCATCCCTTGTTTCCTGTTTAGGATGCGGTTTCCGGTTTTCTCTTTTCCAATCTTCTCACTCCTATGTAGCCCCCTGCACATCAGTGGCGTCAACGCCTTGCTCGGGGTGATATGATTAAAAAAAGAAATAAAAAATATATACTGTTGTGAATGTCGATAATGTTTAATCATAAGCCGTTCTAAAAATCCTATTTTGGCTTTAACTTCAGGGGAAAATAAAGACAAATATTTTCCAACGTTTGGATAATTTTATATTAAGTTGGTTCTAAGTACAATTAAAGGACATTTCTCACAAAAACACAACCCTGTAGGTAATATCAGAAAATAATCCTCACTCATACACACATTAAAAAGAACCTTCAGATATTGGAGGCCATCTACATTAAATCCAAAAATCCCACAGTGCATTTGCTAATTTTGGTAACTATTGCCGTTGCTTAGCGGAGTTTTATGTCAACACAAAATAAAATAATCCTTGATGGTGAATGTTTTTGTGTTAACTTCCTTGTAACTTCTCTGAAGCTGGATCATGTGAGCCGAAAGCTTAGAACCAACTTAATAAAAAATTTTCCAAATGTTTAAAAGGTTTTGTCTTGATTATCAACTGAAATTAAAACCACAGTACGATGTTTAGAACGGCTCATGATTAAACATAATAGACATTGTCTCTTATATATATATATATATATATATATATATATATATACAAACAGACACACACAAAAACGTTGTTTATGTATGTGATTCAAAGACGGATCACAAGGAATCTGCAATCTTCTTCCATGTGTCGTGACAGAGAAAGTGATCGAATATGTTTTTAAACATCATCGTTATTTTTCGTGACCTTAAATAGTGATTGCTCTCATTGTTCGTTGCGTTGCCCAATTTGATACATTTTACTTTCCCTCATGACAACATTACGTCATGTATGTGTTAAATTCTTCCAGCCCTTTTGCCTCATTATGTATCTCAAGTTTCAGCACTTTGCTAGCGGTTTTAAATAAAACTATTCTGTTTGTTCCCATTTCTCTTAAAACTTCTGTTGATCAAATGTCTTTTGTGTGATAATATCAGCATGCATCTAAAGAACCAGATAACTTTTGCTTTACTTCCTCATTTGTGAAAAAATATCCAACATGCACTGCCATATAATATGATAGATATTAGTTAACATTTCAGGACACATTTCTTTTGCCCTTTAAATATATTACCATGTTTCTTTAGACTTTATATTTTCATATTAATTTTTCGCTATTTCAGTGCGATTTTTCATTTCCATATCCTTTTTTTCCGGTTTTAAAACTTTTCCCACGTAGTTAAATTAATTATCAGTCTAATTTGTGTTAAATATACTCCCGGCCATAATTATTAGGCCATCCACTTTTTTTATAAAAGAAATGATGTATTTTATATTATTTTTAGTATTTATTGCCAAGTGGATAATTCTAAATTAAAATGGAATGATTCTTTTGTTAATACTACACAATAACATGTGCATCAAATGAACTGCTCTGGTTTCCAGTTTTTGTACTCTCTTCCCAATGCTAGTCTACTCTTCTTATTTGCTGGCCGAAGTAAAAGAATTCCTGGCTGACTTGTAAAATTTTGCAAAGTAATAATAACAAAAGAACCATTCTATTTTCATTTAGAATTATCCACTTGGCAATAAATACTAAAAATATATGAGATACATATTTAAAAAAAACTGGGGTTGCCTAATAATTAAGGTGGATAGTGTATGTCTTGATCTTTCATAAAAAGTAAAAACCAATTCGCATAAACGTGCATGTGAAGACCACTTACAAATCGCAATATTTCAGATTATCGATAGCTCAAACTGAGGGCATTTACTAATATCAAAATGAGAATATCAAGTCGTCTTGACTGCCTAAACTTTCATACTCCTCCTCCATCTTATGAACAATAGAGAATTATCCCTTGTTTACAATTGGGTTTTTGGTCCCTTCTAAGATCTGCTTCCACACGTTATTTCTATCTTTCACTTAACTGTGAAATACTGCTCACTAATTAATATGTGGAAAGACATAACATGTGTTGTGATGATTGCATTTCACTATTTGTTTTTCTAACGTCACTACCATTACATGAACAAAGCTCTTCTTAATGTGTGGGTTATACTTAGATTTTCAGGAATTTCTCAGTGTGCCGTTATATTCATTTTTTACCATTCCAAGCTCACCGACGGCAAGTGGCACAATTCTTGTTTTCAATTTTCACATATTTCGATTTCCAGGTTTTTTACATCAATAATTTTTCAAATTCTTTGGTTGTTATGTTACAGTCCGCTAGGTCAGTCATATTAATTAGTATCCAACTCCTTTTTTTACTTGATAATTATGTCCGGGGGTATTTGCTGCAATCTTCATCTCTGTGGACACGAAGTAATCTCATAGAATTTTGAGGTCAAGAGTATTATCTCATAAGTGAATAAAATGAAATGGAGTAGAATTTGAGCTCGGATATTCGATTCCTCAATCCGAGCCGCTATCAATTACTCCGCTGTCTGTTTACTACATCCAACTACAAAGAGACGACTGATCAGACTTAATATACACGGATTCTAAATCTTTCAAGTGATAATCGGTATTAGCCATACTCATTATTAATAACAGATTCGTGTTTTCAGAAAATATTCAGTTAAGGCTCAACCTCATGCACTAATGTCTTCTCCTTGTATGTACCTTGTCCGTTCAGGACATAGGAGATCTTGGCCTCTTTATCCTTGGTGGTATTTAGCAACCTTTCTCCTATCACTCCTCGCAACCTGTCATCCATCTGCTTAGGCCTATCAAATATGTTAATCGCTGCTTTCCTCTGCCTCTTTTTCCCTCTATCTGGCCTGTCAGGTTTTCCAAGCCCATCTTCCTCAACGCATGTCCCATGAACGTCAGTTGTCTCTTCCTGATGCTCAATATTAATTTTCTTTTCGTTTCCATTCTTTCCAAAACCTCATCATTGCTCACATGCTCTGTACATGCTATCTGCAGCATCCTTTTGTAGAACCACATATTAGCTGCTTCAAGATTTTCCTTCATCTTCATTAATAGTTAGTAATTACCATCATTACTGTGAAACATTCACTACCATATTGAAAAACTGACATCACATAGCAATCTAGTACTATCTTCTTTGTTTTAAGTGAAATTTCCTGTATCATATTTTAATCAGCTTCTGGAACGCGTCCTTCACCATGCCAATTCTCCTTTGTGTCTCACTTTTCGTCTTCTGTTAGAAAACCTCTCAGTATTTAAACTTCCGTACTTGCTTGATTTTAGTATCTCCCACCTGTATTGAACATTTTGGGTCGCTCTTTCTGCTGATGACCGTGCATTCGGTTTTCATGCAATTATTTGTAATCCTTTTTTGTCACTACCGTCTGTAGGAGGTCTTGTAGTTTTCTTTCCGTGTCTGCAATTACCACTGTATCATCTGCGTATTTTATGTTTTTCAAATTGTGGCCTCCGATGAAAACTTTTAGCATAACATCTAGGGTCGTCAAAATAGTATCGCTATACAAGTTGAATAGATCCAGAGAAAAGACAAATCCTTGTCTTACACCCCTTTGTGAATCTGCTGAATTCGTAAACGTGCTCATGTCAATTATACATGTTCCCTGCGCATGTTAAATCGTATAATTTGCTTTATCCGTTTAGCCTGATTTTAATATGCACTCGCCATCACACTGATACTTGTATTTGTCATTTACATGGTGGCTATCTAGAACAACATTCTATGTCAATTTTAACATTATCATTATTAATTATTAATATTATTATTATATTTATTGAATATCTATCTATTTTTTATTTTTCTTCTCGTTTTAGTCATTCACTAGCAATATAGCCCGGGTGTAAAGAAAGCTTTAAAACTAATCCATTGTTCTGGAGTTCAGACACTTTGAACATTGACAAGAAAGACTAAAAAGCATTAGTTCTTTGCAGTCAAAGTGAAACCGTAGATTGAAAGAAAAAGTAATGGACGCAAGTCAAATTCTGTTTTCTGATATCGATGTCAAATAAGTTTCCCGTCGCAAACTGAATTTTGAAGGCTAAATAAATTATCTGAGTAAATTATAGCTGAGACTAAGAACTACAATTATTCCCACTTAGAGCAAAAACCGAAGCAAAAATAAAATAAAAGGCTCAAAATATGATTTTGATTTGACCCGATAAGATATTAGTGTATCGATTTCCAATATCGGTGTCAAATAAGTCATCCAAAGATAAACTAACCTGAGTAAGTTCATGAAAACGTAACGTACTCATCAAGAGTAAAATTGGAGAAAATGAGTCATATTGATGACTGAATGTCAATTTTTGCTCAGATTCGATAGAATATTGGGGGTATCGATTTCCGATATCGGTGAAAATGAGTCGACTGAGAAAATCTACTAATGATTGAGTTTAAAAATTATAATTTTACCAAGTTAGAGCAAATTCTGCAGCAAGAACCACGATAAAAGGGCTGAAATCCTGATCTTGATTAGACCTGATCAGATACCGGGGTATCAATTTCGGGGGAAATCGGAAAAAATAATTAGCTCATGACCTGACCGGAAGGCTAAAGAATAGTTGTATGAAGTTTGGTGATAATCGGATGAACATTCTGTATTTTCATAAAGAACATACAGACAGAGAGATAGACAGACAGACACACACACACACACAAATATCTGGAATTTTATATACAGAGATAGCCAATAAATGAAAACATAAAACGTTCTCTTTTTGTTTTCACTATTCTGCCCTTGATATACGCTGGAACCGCCCACCATTTTCTCACTTCAGCTCTCTTGCTAACCGATTCGCAGCATTGTAGGTTATAAGAGATTAGTATTAGTTATTTGAATACATTCATTTGGGTGTGAGCATTCGGTACGTATAATACCCGAGAAATGCATGTTTCCCAGCTTTTCATCAAAGGCCCGGCGAAGCTTCTTAACCCACTTTTTGTTGTTGAAAGGAAAACGAGTCTAGATGATAGCGTGACGTCATCATTAAAAATAAAACAACAAAACAGGTAAAGTATATCAGCTAAGCCTTAGCCACCCACCGATTTTTCATATTCATAAGCCTGCCTCATTTTTCCTGATTGTCACACCATCCTTCTAGCTTCTTCTGCTTCTCTATCTCTCTCTCGTTCAGTTCGGAACTGCTTTAAAAAAAGAAATTACTCGTATTGAATTCCCATCCTGAAACTCTTCTCTCGTTGCGTTCATTGAATGTTTCACTCAACTTTGTCATGCGTTGTTTCGCATTCACGAAGCGTTGCTAAGCATTATCTTCACGGTTTTATTTTACTGGTTAAAGTGTCCTTGCGAGAACACAGCTAGATTTTCTTAGGGAGACGTTCATCTTTCTTTTATTTTTTACTTAATCTTGAAAATGTTGCAGGATGAATAATCCTTCTAATCTTTTCACCTCAAGCAAGAAAATAAAGCCATTAAGACGCACGGTGTTATTGAGTATAAAGAAAAAAATAGATGCTTGTGAGAAGAATCCACGATAAAGGAACAGGAATACGGAAAACAGAAGATGGATATTAAAATTACTTTTAAATTTTGGGCGATCGCAGGTAAAAAGAAATATATATTTTTCTGTAATCGTGTCACCCCAAGCAAGGCATTTTACTGCCACTGTTCAACAGGGGGTTACATAGAAGGTAAAATATGAAAGAGTAACAGGTTAAAGGGGGTGTCAGAAAGAGGGTAGGAGCAGGATGAGAATACTGGTGAGAGTGAAGTGGACGAAGTAAAAGGCATGAGAGATAGAGAGCGAAAGCAAGTTAGTGAGATATATGACTATTGACTTTACATTTGAAGTATTGAAGATGTATCTGTCGGGAAAGCAAGTGAGAGGAAGTAATTTCCATAGGCGGAAAGTGCGAGAAAAGACGCTGATGGAGTAGAATTTGCGTTTACAATTTATTGGTTTCACAGCAAAAGGGTAGGACCTAGTTGCGAATCTTCTGGCTCGAGTAAATACATCTATGGTTGACACTAAAATGATAATATCAGATAATAAACTATATTTTCAAAAATAGCGTTTACTACCTAATGAGAAATTGTCCTTTCAATGACGAAACAAACTGTAAACTTTGTAATAGATTGTAATTTGAACATGTTCTAAAGTACTCTCTCTCTCTCTATATATATATATATATATATATGCAGAGAGAGAGAGAGAGGGAGAGGCATTCATTTTAAAACAATATTTAAGAAAACATTATATATATCTGTGAATGTAAAGAGTGAGAGAGAGAAAGAAAGAGAGAGAAAGAAAGAGAGAGGCAGAGAGATAAGAAACATAATGTGATAGATATATAGAGAATGTAATGAAAATCATATCTACTTCTAAGTGACGTGTCATTTCAGGACGTAGATGATCATAGCCATTCACATACCCCTATCCCAAGTGCCTCTTAGAAATGCTTTTACCTATTACCTCATTCAAACCGCGCCCTGCCATCTACTTGCCATCTACTTCCTCTGTCTCTCTTTACCTACCTATATGTAAAATTTGTCACGGCTCAATCAAAAACAATAAAATACTTAATCAATACAAAACTCCGAAACAAAACGTAAAAGAATTTGTTTTATCATTTGAATGTGATTCTGGAAATAATATGTTGAAAAAACCTCAAAGAATTTAAAGAAAAATATATTATGAACATGAAAGAGACATTTTACAAACCACACATAAAGCACATTTGTGGCCCCTAGTAACAAGATTGACCACAATTTCGAAAATATAAAAGACTAATTCGATTAAAAGAAAAATTAATTCACTGAGACGAAAATGCTTAGAAAGTGATTTAATCTTTAGTTCACAGACAGTAAATTTGCCTCCAGATCTTCTGTTATCAGAATCTGAAATATTTGCGGAATATTTAATAACATAGATGGCGGAAACAAAAACACCGAAGAAAATAATGTAAAGCAACTGTAAAAATTATATATCCAAAAGAGATTTTTTTAAAAATTAAAATTCCCAGTGGCTCTCGTTCGCAGTAACGTGTAGTCGTATCAACATAAACAAAACTCGTCTAATCAAGCCCTAAAAAACGAAATCTGTCACACAAAAACATTTTTCCTTTGTCATACAACTTTTTCTAAAATATTATTGATATATAAAAATTAAATATCAATATCGCTTCCCTGATAGCTACAGTCTCGAAGAGTTTAAATGCAATAGTAATTACTATCTGTAATCTCCTGGATCCCCATCCTTTCCCCGAAGGCTCATGTATCTTGTTCTTCTCCCTTTTCTCTCTACTAGTACACAACTCTCTTCCCACAAGTTTTTCTATCATTTTCCTACCAATACTCTAACACCCCTATTACCTGTTGTTCTTTCTCTTCATTCAGCTCTTATGTAACCTCCAGCAAATCAGAGGCATTACTGGCTTGCTTGGTGTGAATCGATTATGTTTATAATATATATATATATATATATATATATATATATATATACATTTTATGAAATAGACAAACTCCAACTTATTTTTAATACATCTGTTTAAACATTATTCATAATGGATACTCGTATTTGAGCAGATACTTTTTAAAATTATTCAACATATATTTTTTATATATTTGCCAGCTTGAATAATCAAAAATAGCAAAATATGCGTGTTGCGGCAGGATTCGAACCTTCGACCCCTATCCACATTTATAAATTTTCGTAATAAAAATTTATCGTAATTAATCAGGCCGGTAGATATAAATATATAATACTGTTTAATTGAAAACAGGATATCTACGAGTATCGATCAAAAATAATGTTCAAACAAATCATTTCAAATTGCTGGCTGTTTATAACCAAGTTTTGTTAATCTTCGTTAAATTCCGTAATATATATATATATATATATATATATATATATATATATATAAAATCTTACGTCTATAGTACGACTAAGTTTCATGCACTTCTTTGATCACTGCTCTACTAACGCCAGAAAAAAAAACATATATATATATCTTCGTGTACACACACACACACGTGTGTATATATATATATATATATATATATATATATATATATATATATATATATTACAATTTTTATATTTCGGTTCTTTGATTAATAGAATTTCTTATTTCACGGTTATGCACACTTCGAATATATTATTTCTATTTTCATACACTCACTCAAATTCCGTTTTACTTTTTGTAAAAAAGAAATGCTCTACAAGTAAGACACTTCGTAATCTTTCCCCATTGGTTGTTCTATCCAAACAAACCATGAATTTCTCCTACTTTTAGTCTCTTTTGTAGGCCAACAGTTTCGAAATAAGATTTCAGTAGCAGTTCTCCTGACTTTTTTAACCTTTTTTTTTTTTTGCCGTCCGATTCTTGTGCCTTTATGTTTCATCGCTGCCTTATGCAGGTCAAACGATTATTGATTATCAATATTGATTCTCGACATGAGCACGAGATATCAGACAATACCTCAAAATAGAATTTTTTTTATTAGTCTTGTTTCGAAAGTAAAGATATTGTAGGATTCACCAGACTTAGATGATTATCAACAAAATTGCTTTCATTCCAATTTTTAGATGAAAAAATCCAACGTAAAAATTCAAAAATGCGTTACACATTGAATTTCTTTTCTATTGTTGAATTGAGATACTACCGTATCTATTATTAAATGTGCAACATTTGCCGTCTGAGTGTCATACTGACATTTTTAAATGGTAGTGATAGTTTATTGAATTAGTTTCCAATAGCTGGACTTTAAGAGATGAAACGTTTCACATTATTAAAACTAAGCTATTATATTATTCATGAACATGTGAGGAGCAACGACGTTTTAGAGGAAATAGAAACAAAGATGATATTTATACTTAACATCAGAAATAGAAAATTCAAAGGAAAATGATGAGGAAAGACGGCTTAAAAATAGACAAGCACAAGACATATTGAAAACAAGAAGGACAGAAAATAAAACAAGCTTTTGCAAATGTTTGCTAGAAGAAGGATTAAGAGCGATATCAAAGGCTAAAACGTACGATTTGCTACAATGGACGCCTGCGTCCTGATGTAATTTAACTAAAATCTCTTTGACCTAAGTCACTGGAATGAACTAACGCTTATATCCAGTAGGCCAGCGTTGTGAATTCAATACCTGGCTTTATCAGTGGCGAAGAAAATAATTTATTGGAGTTAAAGGGAGATAACTACATGACATCCAGAAGGTGAGATATTTACACATCGTTGAGGAATCGCACAGGGAATGAGAATGACATACCGTAGTTATCGAAATAAAGGATTCGGATCTAAATTCCTAGCACATAAAGAAAGTGTTAGGACGCCGCTCCTATTTGACTACAAATGGACTGTTCCCATTGCTATATATAGCAATGGTGGATTCTCTACAGGAGAGTCGTAGAGAGTCACTTGAGGGTCTCTAAGGAGTCAGTGAAGAGTTAGTCACACTTCCGGTGGCGTACCGGAAGTAATCACGTATACACACGTCTTACGAGGCATTGGACTCTTGTATCTTTCTATTGTAAATATTACTAATCACTTCTGTACATACTAACCGTCTTTCCGCAGAATACAACTTATATCCTGATTCTGTTGTTGAGTTATTCATTTATACATGGCGACATAACAGAAAGCCGGAGTACAATAATATTACCTGAAATAATAATATAAATACTACCTGATTTCAGAAGTATAGACGCATAAAAAGATATTATATATTTGAATAATATTGATACTTGCTATAAATTAAGCCGGTATCGAGACTGCCATGTTGCTTATCATTTTTTGTAAACATTTAACCCCCACGCAAGGCGTTAGCTCAAATGATGTTCAGGGGGTTACATAAGAGAATTGAACTATTAGGTAGGAGGAGAGTGAAGACAAAGACGAAGGTTTACATGGGGGTGAAAGAGAAAGGGCAAGAGTAGTATGTGAACACAGGAGGGAAGACAGTTGCGAAGGTAGCGAGAAAGGAGAAGAACAAGATACAAGGCGTGATGTAGAAAGGGCTGGATTTAAGTGGATAAGAGATGGGAATTGACTTTGCATTTAAATTTCTGGAGGTTATAGCTTTGAGAAAAACAAGTATATGGAAGAGAGTTCTACAGACAGGAAGCGCGAGAAAAGTAATTTTGCTTTAGATATTTAGTATTAAGAAAACTACCGAAATTAAAGCGATTTCGTACGTTTAATTCTTTAAAAAGCGAATTTTTGTGTAAGTAAATGTAAATAACTCAACTGGAAATTGAACTTGGCTCTCCCACTTCTCATTCTGCACCTTCATCCATTGCAGCAAACAAATATCACGCATTCAAATTTACTGCATCTAGCATTCAATGCGGTCATCAATCTAGCTATTGACCAGGGTCGACGTTGCTTAACATTTTTGATCGGAAGAGAACTTATGTTTCAATGTGAATTGACAATAATCCTGTTGGAAAAATTAATACCACTTCTGTAATGTAAAATTCATACTTCTGCTATTTTATTATAATGCTTAATCTACACACCGGAAATGTGTATAAGACCAATTACAATAATTAAAGAATGTGCCCGTTTCATAAAAATGACAGCAAAATATTTAAATTGATATACTACCTAAAATGACGGCAACATAAATATTGATGTGCATACTGTTCAATATCTTCCATTAAGATTTAAGAAAAAAATAATTAAAACGCTTGTCGTGACAGGATATATATATATATATATATATATATATATATATATATATATATTGTATCGAGGAAGTAGATAAGTTTCCAAATATATACTGTTAAATATAACAGACAATGAATGTTTATTATTTTTAATCATAAGGCGTTCTAAACATCGTATTTTGGCTTTCATTTAAGGTGAAAATAAAGACAAAATTGTCCAACATTTGGATATTTTTTCTATTATGCTGCTTCTAAGCTTTCGGCTCACTTAATAAAATCACATTTCAATCTGTTCATAATATATTACATTGCATTTAGACACCCGGTTATTTTGACATTCTGGTCTCTCGTGTGGTATGTCGTCATTACAAATTTTATAACTGCGTCTGCTATTCGGTGACTGTTATTATGACAATTATTGCAAGAATTAAAATAAGGCATTTTTAAAGGGGAAACACGCAGGAAAATCTATCATAACTGGCACAAGGAAAATGAACTGAGGCAACACTGTCTCGTTATGGTTTTCTCGTCATTAGTGTGGCAAGAATATATAAGTAAAAAGTTCTAGATGTCGTGAAAGTTGTGTTTAAACTATATATATATATATATATATATATATATATATATATATATATCAGACAAGCTAATTTTATTCATTACTATGTTTCATTTATAACTTATACTTTAACATATAATAAAATGACCCACACAATACTAAGTTGCTGTTCTTAATACAATATTACTAAGTATACCACAATTATTTAATCCTAATTCTTACTTATACTCATAGTTAGTAGTAAACAAAATCTATTGTTCAATAATAAAAACACCTAAAATCCAACCACCTGGTTAAAATTACTGTCTACCCTTTAAAAATCTAAGGTCCCAGACACAATTAAAAGTGACATGTATTGACGTTAGCCATCCTACCCATTTCCATAACCCAAATTTTAAAAGGTCACATAATTCTAAATGATGATTGAACTGGTTGGACACACCTATTACATTTCCTCCACCTACCACTCCTTAATTTTCTAAAGAACCAGAAGTGCATCTTATATTTGCAAAAACAAATCGTTTTTACCATTTATTTTAACATATCACCTGAAAAGGATCAGTTTTGTTCTGAAACAAACAGACAGATCTGTTTATATATATATATATATATATATATATATATATACACAATTTAATTACTTAGTTTCTGTTCATTATAAGATTAGACCAGTGCACACTTGTATTAACAAGTGTTCAATACAATTATATTGTAGAATGTTTCAATGTTTGAATGTTTTCCATTTTAAACGAGTTATTACGCGACGTAGGTTTCTACCATGAGTGGTGTCTTCAGGTGATATGTAATAACTGATTTTACCGTTTACCGTTTTTTTTTTTTTAACTAATATGACGGTGTTTTACCGTAAACGGTATAATCAGTTACGGTGTTTTACAGTAAACGGTAGAATCAGTTACTGCAAATCGCCTGAAAACACCCTTCCTGGTAGAAACCTAGGTCGCGTAATAACTCGTTTACAAATGGAATATATATATATATATATATATATATATATATATATATATAAAGTTTAACGTCATACACAGGATAGAATGACTAGAGACGGAGAACCACAACAGAGAGAGTAGAATATGAAGTTTTTGCTAACAATAGACGGACTTAATCAAATTATGAATGTATCGGATATCAAATTCTGCTACTTTATGATAAAACTACATTGTTTGCTTCATAGGAATTGTCAGAAACTAAGGTTGCCTTTGTTAATTTGAACTGAAGGAATTTTCACCGACTTTAGACAACGAATGACAGCGGAAACCATTCAAGTAAAATAGAGATAATGGTCTAAGATCCATGCATTGAATCTGGATCTGTTGTAATTAAGCGATCTCCAGTCAGCGTTTGAGTGTTCTCCTCTGGCCGCTTCCATAGGCTCTTCACTGAGCCATTGGAAAGTCGTCAATTCATTGAGTGAAGTTACTCGCTCAATTGTCCGGCCGGGAAACGGACATATGTATGCGGTGACTAAGTTCTTTTGTCTATTCAAAATCCACTTGAAAAGATTTATAGTGCTCAATAAACAAGGAAATGTCTTCCCTTTCGTAAAAGCCACAAGATTTCGAATATTCTTATTATTTCCTTTCTTTTCTTTCTTTGCTTATTTTCTTTTCTTTTTCGTATAAATTCTTAATATATTAGTTTCTTTCTTTTTCGTATAGTTTAACGACTGTTTCTTTTTTCCTCTTCACATATTCTTTAAAGTTATTGTTCGATCAGGCGTTTATTTTACATTCCTTTTTTTATTTCATGTCTTCCAACCCGACTCTTCCTTTGTATCATTATTCTTTGAGTTCCTTTTTGTTTCTTTCGTCTATTTTCGTCTCTGTTAGATTTATCTATTTAAATTATTCAAACCTTCTTACAATATCATCTTCCTGTTCTTTCCTTCTGTTTTGACTTTTGCTGAACACCGCCATTTCCCCGTCAAGTAAAGGCTCTCACTTTCGTTTTGTCTGGTCTTTTACTTCTTTCCGTCGCCATCACTTCCTCAGCATTTCCTTTTCAACACTTTCTCCTCCTTTTACAACGGTCACTCAGCTTCTAACAATACCAATTATTTGGAAGCGAAGAAAAGTGAACGCTCAACCCGAAGCAAAGATCCGATATCAATTGTTCCCGTTACCAACGCCGCCATTGGAGTCGAAGGCATTCAACCAATTCTTCTACTGACCACTCCTACTTGACGTAAGAGCAGTACCACCAACGGTTACTTGAATACTCATTCTTGCATGGAGTTGCCAGTCATCACCAGGTCTTTTTGATAGGGAGGAGATGCAGGAACAGAAGACGATATTGATTTGGTTAGACCGTATAATTTGGAGATCAGACGATCGCGATCAAATTCAACCAGCCAGATATTCCTGGTAGAGTGTTTGGTGTACCCACGAGTAAACAACATGCAGGATAGAACTTCAAAAATCTAGTCGCACGAGATGATATAACTACACGTGGAAATGTACAAACAAGAGAAAATATTGGAGAATAAAAAAGCGAAGAGAGACAGAGAGGAGGAGAAAGACGAGGAGGACAGAAAGTTTTTAAAATATTCCCGGATTTTTTCATAAAAGAAAAATATGAAATTAATGGATGCTAGACAGCCTTCTCACAGATAAAGAAGATACATAAGGCCATTGAAATCTGGTTCTACATGAAGATGCTGAAAAGGTTTTAGTGAAAAGGATACAGAAAGGCACGTATATTTAACGTTAGAAAAAGGTGAAACTTCAAGGGCACATAATTAGGAAATAGTGTTTGGAGAATTTAATATACATAAAAGATTGAATATATAAGGGACAGAGGTAAAGACGCGTAACCTACTTTCTGAGGTTGAGTAAATGGATGATGGAACAAGGTTTAAATACATAAAATATATCACTCCAATGAGACATAAGCCGTTACAGGATGTGGAAGGAGAAACAGAAACATTAATAAGGTACGGGAAAAGAAAATGTAATCAGGAGGATAGTAGATAATTAACATTGCATTTAAATTTCTGAATATTACAGTTGGCTAGAAAACAGTTGACCGCATAGGAGATTCACAAGCAAGAATTATGTGGAAAGAAAAGTTTAGCATAAAATTTACGGTTATATCTAATCAGCTCAATGGTAAATTGATGAAATCCCGACGCTAGTCTATACTGCGCTTAAATTATACACTCTAGGTACGACAGCGAAAATCTCACCTGAATAGTTCAATTAAAATATTTATAAAAAAAAACAAAGGGACGCAACCTTACAGGGGTGGGAAATTCACTGAACCCAAACCGCTAACTTAGGGCCAGTAATATTGATGATTCTTTGAATTTTCTAAATGTGCTTATGGTAAAAAGCAGGGAGGTATGATTGGCAGAATTATAGATATGTAAGATAGATTCTACAGAGGAAATTGTATCACACAATACAGTGAACCAAAATTCTTAGCAGTTGAACTAAAAATGGATTCAGTATAATCTTTAAACTTCATGCATGCTGAGAACATTTCCCCTAAGAATGCCAGCTAGTAATCTTCATTGACATTAGCATCAGTAACATCCAGGAAAGTGAAAATATATATATATATATATATATATATATATATGTTTAGTATATAGAGGCAGCAAGTAATTTTCTAAACATATGTTGTTAAATATAAGAGACAATTAATGTCTATTATGTTTAATCATGAGCCGTTCTAAACGTCGTATTTTTGCTTTAATTTCAGTTGAAAATAAAGACAAAAATTCTCCAACATTTGGATAATTATTTATTAGTTTTCTTCTGAGCTTTCGGCTCACATGAGCCATCTTCAGAGAGGTTGTTTAGACTGAAATATTATAACATCCACTATCACCGACGATTTTATTTTGTGTTGACATAAAACTACGCTTGGCAATAGTTACCAAAAATAATAAACGCAGTTCTTAAATTTACGATGCGGTTTTATGACGTCACACCGCGGGATATCGCAAAATGACAAGAAAATCATATAGTCAAATGCAATGTAATATGTTATTTCCTGTATATATATATATATATATATGGACTCTCTCTCTCTCTCCTCTGCGTATATATCACCGCCTGATGAGACATTGAAGTTTCAATGTCGAAACAAACGTACCTTTGTCGTGGATATATATGTAGAAAAATTATGCATATGTTCTAAAATATAATTTATTTATATATATATATATATATATATATATATATATAGTTTGATAGACAGATATATATATATATATAGAGAGAGAGAGAGAATATGTACACACTTCAGGAAACAATAAAAATATTATATTATCTTATGAAAACACTCTAATATCAGGATACTTAAAGATTGATGTGTATCGCAGAAAACCGGCTACATTGGCAGTCCTTGGTCAAAAAATTGAAAGTCCATATGCAATAAACCCACTTAACTCTTTCGTCAACATTCTCCAAGGCAACTATTTTCAGCATACTGGAAAGTGTAAAGTTTAATTGTATTGATTACATGATGTCTTAATGAATTTACTATTATAATATCTATATGATTCTGTTTCCTTTCCTAAATTTTGCATTCATTTTTGGCGGGTTCATATATGAGTTGGACAAAGTAATGAAAATAATTAACACCATAATATTGTTATTTGGAAGATTTGATTAAACTCTCAAAGGTTTGTCTCCCTCTTATGTTTGTTGGTTTAATATTAGTACTATTTTTTTAATTTTTCGAAATTTCTTTTTTGTACATATATTCTTTCAAATAAGTTCATTCAAATCATTGATCAGGACTATTGAAATGATGAAATTCATCCTATGTTTTAATACCTTTTTCTGGAGAGAAATACTATCTTTCAGTATCATAATGCACTCATTCATACTGTGAAATATGTAGATGAATAGCATGAAGAACATTCTAGAGAAGCCGAACATAATATCTAGCTAACACAGTTCCTAGATCACAGTATCACTGAACATCTGTGGTTCATTGCAGAAAAAAAATAACATATGAGGAGTCGATGTCCTAAATCATTATAACTAAAAGAACTGGAGACTCTTTTTACCAAAGAACGGACAAAAATTTCCCTGGAAAACATTCAAAATTTGGACGAGGCGATCCTACGCATAATTCAACGTGTAAATGCTGCCATAAATCGGTTATAGCCTACACTGAAATTTCAATCTGTTTAATTATTATTGTCCAACCCGCATATATATATATATATATATATATATATATATATATATATATACAAAGAAATCCGCAGGCAGATCTGTTTAGCTGTATCACAGCTCATCAGTAGGGTTAGACATCCGATTTCTTTTTAACCAGGATTGGAACCCAAACGAATTGGCGTCAGTAGGTGATTCTACCTCTGAGCTATGGGCGCTCGGTAGAAAGAGGCAAACTTATAGCGTGTGATATATCATGTATACACAGGCCAATAGCTGGAAGTGTTCTAATTCATAACTGAATTATTATTACTAATATATATATATATATATATATATATATATATATATATATATATATATATATTAAAAAAGGTGCTGACAATTTTTGACAAGATAGTACAACCCTCACAATAAATTGGCCTTACATTTTTATGCAGTTTTTTTCCGGGACGTTGGTTGTCACGGCTCTCCTCATTTTCGTTATTTTCATTCATCTGAGAAGTGTTCATATGTTTGCTTCAAACCGCTATGTTTGTGAGCCTCCTTTTGAAAACTGTTCACTTGAGTTCGTCAAGTAGTTTACTCGTTACTTTCCCCTGCTCCTCTTGCATTCTCCAATTTATACTGAGGAGGCTTTCTGTTTGGTAAAAACTTGAGAAGTAGGACGTGCCAATAACAGTTCTTTGTTATATATATATATATATATATATATATATATATATATATATATATATATATATATATATATATAAATGAACGTGTGCACAGAGCATTGATAAAATAACGAGATCGTTGGGAGAGAGCAGAGTGCAATAAGAGGCTGGCCTATTCTGAAAACGATCCCATTCTCTTCATTTCTAATTCGATTGGCGTAGTTTAAAGCCAGTACCCAAGTGGAACGCGCAGTTCAAAACCTAATCACCCGTGTGGACTTTGCCCCTAACGGTCTGCCAAGAACTTGACTGACCTTTTCTTCTTCTTCTCTTCTAAACTATACTTTGTTGGTTTCTTTCTGACAGTCTTTTACTCTCTTAATGTCATATACATTTTCTTTCTCTCTTTATACATATCTTCTTTACTGTCTGAATCGTACATATATTCCTCCTCCCATTTGTATGATATCTGTGTTTTTCATTTCTTGAATTACTGTCTGATGTCGTTATTTCCTTTTTATATATACGAAGACAGAAAGAGAAAAAATATAAAATAAAAGATGAAACTGGAAAATTTATAGTAATGTATAACAGGGCCGCCATCTTGACTTCTTTACGTTCTTTCTGAAGTTGATTTTTCGTTGCTTTTTATTTATCGAATAATTTTATTCCAAGTTCATATTTAATTTCAAGTTTAGATAAGTACCAATGAAAACATTGACAGTTTTTCTTTATCTTTAAATCCTTCATTATACCGGAAAACTTGTAAATTTTACCTTTAAGCCCGGATATTTTGCCTATTTCTTCCTGTTCAAAATTATTGATTCTTATTCACATTCTTCATCTCGCAAATGTTTCATTATCCTTAACGTTTTCTTTCCATAGTTTCGTATCTCATCCTTTCCAGTCATATAACTTTCTTCCCATCTTTCAATATTTTTCTGTATTTTTTTCTAACTCTCGCTTAATCTTTATTTTATTTTTTATTTGTTGTCTGTCCTCTTAATTCACTTATTTCTCTATTTTTTCTTCCTCATCTCCTCTTTTGGTATCTCTTCATTTTATATTTCTCCGCGCAGCCTCTATGCCCGGCTCGTTATTCACAAATAGTCCACTCGACTGTTGGACGCCACACAACCAAAATTCAACATTAGAGATATTTCGGCATCAGGCCAACAGATATTCTAGTCGTACGGATTTCACGTCAAGCTGATCATTGAACTGTATAAATGAAACTAATGGCCAAACTTGAAAGAATTTTTATCCCATTTTAAACTTCAGAAGACACCGTCTCTTTCCTTATCTCGATATGTTAAACAAAATGATATGTATCGATAGAAAACGTAGTCATTCCACTATCACATACACACGGTAATATGCACACTTACGCATATTGCAGGATATATTTACACATCGCTATATTCATAGAGGAAATATTACTCATTAATAAGGATGGTACTTTTTTAGATTTAAAGCAATTAACTATTGAAATTAACATTACATAATGAAGATCTGTTTCACTCCTCAAGCGATCATCATATGATGTGTTAGTTTTTGCTATAATATCTTGTATGATGACGATACACAATCTCAACGTCTTCCATGTGCCTCGTTCTTTCAAGACGTAGACGATAATATATCTCCTTAATTCGCTGAATAAATTCGTACTTTTGTTATATCTATTTAGTGCTATCCATTCACATAAGTTCGCAAGGTAGATTATACATTGTTTTCCTCTGTCCAATCTGTTATCAGTCTGTCCTGTGGGTATAAAATATTTCAAACTCTCTTTTCTCGTGTTTCATATACATTTTAATAGCTTCTTCTTGATTTTAAGTATAAGTGTCCTTATTGTTTTCCTTCTTTGTAAGATGTCTTTTGACGTTGTGTGTATATTCCGTCCATGGTATTCACAGAATAGTCCTGTAGAACTACGTTTCTGATGATTCCAGTCTTTTCATTCTACTGAGACGAGTTTGTACAACATTCAGCGAAATATACAAGGACAGACATTATATAATAAATATGTCTAGAAATGCAAGTTTTAGGAATTATATATATGTATATATAATATATTATAAGGGAAACAAAAGAACGGAAGTTGTAGAAGGCGATTATCGCCAACATCCTGAATGAGGTTGGAATATTTGCTCCGAATTTTATCTCATAAAATCACGAAAATACGGTGTTCGCACAGTAATTCTTCATGCAGGAAGAGCATTCCTGTTTTAAATAACTTACTGTTTACCAAATTGAATAGTACATAAATTCCTCGTATAATGATTCCCAGTGTCCAAAATTTAAAAAGTACCTTGTTAATCGATAATATAATGTAATATAAAAAAAGCGTAAATACAACAATACATGTCACAAGGTTGATCGATGTTTGGTATCCAATTTTGTACAGGTGTCTCTTTTATTGTGTAATTTGAATCACTGCCAGCAATCTTGGCCCTTGGCAGCGGCCAATGAGTTCCACTGTCGAAAAGAAACTGCGTGTCGGGCCAAGATTTACCGTGCTGAATGAGGCCGAAAAGAAGCACTTTTGTGTAAAATCATTTAGATGCTACTTTCTTGTAATCTATGCAGTGAATGAATCTATTATACACTGACCTGAGAACTAAAAAAAAAAATGAATACAAAAGCCATAGGCTGATCGCATGAAAATAGTGTGTGGTTGCCAAACAGCTTCCTCTTTTTCACTGATTCTTCAGCAGCTATTTAACTGAAAAATCTCCTCCTGCCATTACTATATTAGAACTATCTTTGAAGGGAAATTATGCTGGCTAGCTATTTAATGCAAAGATTATAGTCATTCACAAATCTCAACTCTGACACTGGGTGTCACGCAAAAATTGAAACATATATATATATATATATATATATATATGCATATATATACATATATATATATACATACATATACACATATACATATATATACATACATATATATACACATATATACACACACAAACACACACACACACATATATATATATATATATATATATATATATATATATATATGATAAATCCTGTCTATGAGTGCGAACTCCACAGAACCATCAATTTAATGAGCCATATAGCAAAACTGATTGTTCAAATCCTGATGAGTCGAGCGAGAAGCAGAAACAGGCCAGAGATAGGACAAGAACAGTGTGGTTTCGTTAAAGACACTGAAACAAGGAATGTCATACTTATGATTAGGATGCTTTCTGAAAGGGAAATACAAATGAAGAAGGAATTATACCTGTTCTTTATTGATTATGCGAAGGCGTTTGACAAAATACGCCATAAAGGATTGATGCTGCTCGGCAGCCGGGACATATTTGGGAAAGACTTGAGAGTAATCTAGAATCTTTATTGGCAGCAAACCGCTTGCATACGAACAGGTAATGAATTGAGGAGATATACAAAGATAGAAATGGGTGTAAGACAAGGATGTGTCTTTTCCACGGATCTGTTCAACTTGTACAGCGAGAATATTCTGAGGAGCCTAGAAGTCATACCTGGATTCGTAATCGGGGGCCACAATTTAAACAACCTAAGATGCGCAGATTAAACAGTGCTCTATAGCAGACACAGAAATGAAATTACAAAACCTCCTACTGAAAGTAGCTGAAGAAAGTAACAAGAAAGGACGAGAAATAGACTGCAAGAAAACCAAATGCATGGTCATCAGTAAAAAAGGACAACCCAATATGCCAAATACAGGTCGGTGGTATTAGAATACATGAAAAATGTTATTACAGAAGACGGAAAGTGGGACACAGAGATCCGAAAGCGAATTAGCATGGCAAAGGAAGCATTCCAGAAGTTTAACAAAGTATTAAGAAACAGGACAATTTAGCTAGAAACAAGCAAGAGAGTATTAAATTGTTATGTGCTGTCCGTTCTTCAATATTGCAGTGAATGCTGGACAATATCATCAAAGATGAAGGAAAAACGTGATGCAAATGAAATGTGGTTCTATAGAAGGATGCAGCGAATATCATGGATCGAGCATGTGAGCAATGATGAGGTCTTAGAAATGATTGAAACAAAAAAGGAAATTAATTCTGAGCCTCAGGAAGAGACAGCTAAAGTTTCTGGGACATGCAATGACGAAGGAGGTCTTAGAGAACCTGATACTAACAGACCAGATAGAAGGGAAAGAGACAGGGGAAATCAACGGATAACATATTTGAAGGACCTAATCAGGTGAATGACGGAACGAGGGTTGTGTGGTGTAATAGGAGAAGGCGTGCTCAGAGATACCAGGGATAGGGAAACGTGGAAAGCCATGATCGCCTACGTCCTGAAGTGACAGGGCACATAGAAGAAGAAGATATGCGCTCTGGTGCAGTGGATATCAGCTAGGAATGAAAAATCGGGGAGCTGAGTTCGAATTCAAGTTGAATTCCTTGCATTCACTTACGCACGCATACACTTGGGAAAGGGTATGTGTGCGTAATCCATCACTTCCCGCTAGTTATGGATACATCAACAAGACAGATTGGGTTCCATATCCTTTGCTGGCAACTAGTCTATCGCTGATAATAATGACAACTTACTGTGGGATAATTTGCTGACCAGTCAGTCATATCATTTTCGAGAGATATTAGCCCAAGCGTGTATGAAGTATGTCATCTTAACTGACTGATATTTTTTTTTTAAATTTAAAACTGTAATCCCCATAAAATATGTGAACGGCGACAACGAAGATAAAAAGCTATGAGGAGAAAAGACAATCACTTAAATGACAAACTTCTCCACATTACTGTTATTAAACCTCTATTCCGATATTAAGCATTTTTCGACAAAACTGCCTGCCTAACTTTTAATAAGTAAACCACTGAAATATACCCCAGGTATTTTAGCACTAAGCATCATCAAAAGTATACACCATATGTAAATTACCTGCCATAATTATTAGGCCAGCCCTGTGATTTATTACATACAATTGTTTAGTATTTATTGCCAAGTGAATAATTGTAAATTAAAATAAAATGGTTCTTTTGTTCATACTGCACAATAACATGTGAATCAAATGAAATTATAAATATTTAATAATTACACATATTGCAGTTCCATCAATGAAATAATGAAAATAAATTAGGGTGATTCGGACGAGTTTATTTTTGCTTCCTTGCCTTGTAAATTTTTGCAAAGTAATATTAAAAAATACATTCTATTTTAATTTAGAATTGTCCACTATAAATAGTATGAAAGACATCATTTCTTTTAAAACCTGAGCTGGCCAAGTTATGGCCGATGGTATATATATATGTGTGTGTGTGTGTGTATGTCTATCTGTACATATATATGCATTGGGCTTTCCTTCCATAAATTTCCCGTCATTATGCTAATGAACTTAAAGCAAATTAGTAAGAACTTTACTTGCCAAACTACACGGATGCTTTATACATTTTATCATGTAGTTTTAAAGACATAAAACCACATAGTGTGTGTATATATATATATATATATATATATATATATATATATACCGTTGTGAGATAAAACACTTCGTGGACCCATTTCGTTTAGTACTTCTTTACAACTCAATTTGTCTTTCTTTATTTTTTTTCCTTTCGCAGCTTCAATTAAAATACGTGTTTCTTGCACAAGTTGAAAAAATAATGAAAAAAAAAATTGACACTAATCGCATTTCTTCTTTTTTTATGTCAAAAAAACTATCTGCTGGAAATGTGACTGCAATAGATTTTTTTATCTAATTGTAGATCGCCTACAACTTCACTTTATAAAACCCATCAAAGTTTCTCGCATTTTTTGTTGAGCTGACATGAAGCAAGCAGTAATCTAATAAGAAACTATCAGAAAAGTATATTTGACTCTAGAATACAACGTCATACATAAATTAATGACTTCACTGCTTAGGTAATTTAAGGAAGAAAAGCTATCAGAGTTTGCTATTTGATGTGGTGCCCTATCTTCATTGGAAGGAACTCTTCCTCTTTCATAAATACTAACCTGTGAGACTTTCCAACGGAGGCAGTCAAGACGCAGTTTACTTGTTTTGTACATATATACTGTTATTCCAATACACTTATTCAACCTACCTTCTTTTCGCGTATTTTTCCTAGCCTTAACATGTCACTACAGTTATAGCCATGAGAATAATAATTTCTTCAAGACAAATGAAAAATTTACTAAGTCTATCATTATTTTCAAAGTATATTGTGTGAGAGCTTGATCAGTATCTGCTAAATGCTCTCACTGAATCAATGAACGTATGAAGTGTTCTTATATATATATATATATATATTAAAATTACTACTTCCGAAAATCATTCATTACTCTTCAGAAGTGAATTAATGCTTATCTTATACAGCTTATTTCTAAGAATCAAACACATATGCTCAGACCATCTCCATTTTTATACAACATTAACAACCTAACAAAGCAATTACTAAGCACTAAATATAGCTATCCACATAAATCGTAACACACTTCTCACATACAAAAAAAAAGAAGAAACATCAACCGAATTCCCATGATTTTTAACCACAATCAATATTCCAATAAACTATTTCAAAATTTAAAAAATGATAACAAGAACCTCCAGACATTTTCGATATACCACCCATAAATGCAATGAAACAAACACCCAATCTATCAGATATCCTCATTTCTACCAAATATCTAAAAAATACAAACCTATCAGGGAATTACAAATGTGACAAATGCCGCTGTTTAATTTGCAAACATTTAGTAAACGATAGAGTATTTTCTATACACAAAACCAACATCAAATTACACCCACGACGCCTCACCTGTGACAGCCAAAATATAATATATTTTCTCTTCTGTTCAGTACGCCCCGATAGTGGATATATTGGTGAATCTGGAAACAGTTTTCGATTACGTTTCACTAATCATAAACTAAGCATACGCCAAAACAACCCTTATTCTCCCATAGCTGTACACTTCAATCAACCGGGACACACATTAGAAAATTTCAAATGTTAACAGATAGATTCCGATTTTATTTCTACATACTCACGCAGAAAGAAAGAAATATACTGGATTTTAAAATTAAATACATATAGGATATAGTTAAATAGGGACTTAGATATTTTGAATCTTTGTAAATATTTCAACAGTTAAAAAACTGTATCGCTTTCTACGTCACGTGATGTAAACATCACTCGACGAACGCTCTGGCGACGAACGCATCTAGTTTAAATTTTAAAATCATTTGTTTCAGATGAAAGGCCGAGACTGGCCTGAAATATCATATATATATATATATATATATATATATATATATATATATATATATAATAGAAATAAATAAATACTGTCAAAAAATACATTTTTAAAATTACAAATTTTTAGTAGTTTTTCATATATATATATACAATCGCCATCCACATCCAAGCCTGTTTTATATATATATATATAACACGAATTAGAAACGTATTTTAGATATGCTAATGTCAATGTGTAAATTAATTGGCCATGGACAATTTTAATTGACAAAATACTTATCAAACGGAATTGACCAATAAACAATAACAAAAATAAAAAAATCAAGACTAAAGAGTACGAAGCAGGCTATTGGTAGATTAATGACAAAACTAGGCAAAGGAAAAGTTGTAAAACTATTTTTTAACTAGTAAAGTGAATCACTTCTCGGTTCGTGCATCGAATATTTTTTGCAGACTTTACTCCCACCAACTACAGTAATTTAAATAAGGTCGGAGAGTACAACGCTCAAAAAGTCGAATATGGTAACAAAGATGAAGAAAAATGCCGAAACAGTATATATATATATATGTGTGAGAGAGAGAGAGAGAGAGTGTGAATATTCGTATATCTAAGAGGAAGTGCTTTAAATTAAAAAAAATATTATCAGTGAATCCGTGCAAACTCATACGAAAGCTGGCGTTTACTTAAAAGAGCAAATGTTTGGATCTAAATAGACGATTCTGAAAGGTTTACAAAATGGCACTGAAAGTAATTACATGCTACTATAAACCAACATATAATGAAGTCATTCCGAAAAGATTTATAACTATTTTAGTAAACCTGCAGTAATAATAGTTAAAATGAAGTCATTCAGTTCTAAAACCGATAAACTTTTACCCGTGGGCCATCTAATACGAGTACTCGATGCCGTAATCTAAGAATATCTAAAACCTTACTAAACATGTCTTCATAAATAATTTTTCTATCCATCTATGTAAATGATTTCAGATATCCCAGATGTATATTTTTCTTATCATATCAAGCTAAATCAACACATATCCATCTCTCTCTCTCTCTCTATATATATATATATATATATATATATATAAATTATATATATATATATATATTCAGATTCAGATTCAATATGACGTAACACAAACTTTATAAATTATAAATCCTTTACTTTGGAGTTTGGTTTGTCTACATTACCCTTTATATAAATAGATCTCAGATCATCCATATTGAACTGATAAGATTTCTATGCTCCATTATTTAGTAATCAGCTTCTCATATATTATCATTGCATTACCTGAAATTGAATAAAATGATGCATAAATATGTCTCGTTTTCCAAAGATCCTATTTTGGCATTATTATATTTTGTCGTTGCATTCAGATTTAAATTGCGCGTATTTTATAAACTTTCTGACTTATTGTTTCAGGTATATATATGATTTAAAATACTATCCCTAAATTTAAAGTCCTGCATTGAAAATGTTCAACCCTAAAAAAAAAAAAATCAATGCAAGCTCGTTTTATCGTCTGAGTTTTTTCGTAAACTCATTATTGTAATCATGACATCAGTGTGTAAATTTTAGCACTGTAAACTTTTCTTTCTCTTTCTCTCTCAACTACAGAATCCTTTTCTTCTTTCTCTTCCCCACATTATTCCATCCGTCTTGATAATTTAAACCCAATTACGGACTGGTGAGTGAACATTTCCAATATTCACGAAATAAATTATCACTGACATATTTATAATTGTTTCTGACTTACTTTCTTAACAATAGTTTGTTAATTTCCAACAGATTTCTCATAGGAGTATGATCCTCCGTAGAATTAACCATAGTAATTACCAAGAATATTATATATATATATATATATATATATATATATATATATATATATATATAAGCGGCGAGAGTCAATTTCATTTTTGGTACGATATACATTTTTATTATAAACATGTGTGTTACGACTATTATAATTGCTGTGAATAATGCATTATTTTTAGAAAGGCCTACGTCTAAATTTTGTTTTATTATAATGATGTCTATATAATTGTATATCTCTAGATACTGCACACATTTTTCGATAAATGCCGTAAATGTACCTTGAATATGTCTATGTATGTATGTATGTATATATAGCCACCCACAGACATATCTGTTTCGCTGTATCACAGCTCATAAGTACGGTTAGACATCCTATTACTTTTTAATCAGGATTGAAAACAGACTGAATTGGCGTCAGTCGGTGGTTCTACCTCTGAGATATGGGCGCTCAGTAGAAAGAAACAGACATTTAGCTTGTGTTATACTATGTATTCATATGCTAGTAGTGAGTTTGTCCTACTTCATTACTGAATGAAAGGTGTGTGTTTGTGTGTGTAACTTTAGGATTCATAGTAAAAAGTTCATTAAAAAACTTCTCTAAAATGGTCTCTTGCCATATACCAAACTAATCAAACTCATATGAGAAGTTTGACATCACTCCTAGATGATGTTATGTATTTATTACTGAATAAACTTAGTATATATGAGATTCACATTAATCCAAAGAAATATTTGTATACCAAATTGAAAACGGATGTGTCATTGTCATTCACCATATAAAAACTGACCACTCTAATGAAATACAAGACTTGCGCTTATTTCGATAAATGCGTTTGATTTTTTTCTAAATTCTTCAGCGTTTAACATTTCACTTTGGTAAGAATCTATTTGCAGACCTTTCTGGTCTACAATTTTTGTTATATTCAAATATTCTCTAATTGTGCTGCGTGAAAATTAGCCCTTGATTAAATCTTTCATTCGTTTCCTGTTAACTATTCCGATTTCGTACAGGATGAGTTGATTGGTAAACGCTGTCATCTTGGCAAATACATTTTGTTGAATATTAGTTCTTTAAACTGATCTGCAGCGTAATTGGCTATGATTGAATGTAATTGACAGAAATGCCCAAACGACAAAATTGACACAGTTTGCAACAAACAGCAAGAGAACAGACAGGAAAGTGCAAAATTAGTATCAAAAATCAAACAATATCTGCAAGACAAAGCAACAGTAACATGGAAAAAAGTTTATAAATTCAGATTGGTGCTAACACACAAAGGGGATATGTTCTTGCTACAATAAAATACGGGAACTGCGTCAGATGTGACCGAGAACTGTTTGGTCAGTTAAAAATTAGAGAATGCAAATACGTGGATTTGTCTCTGAATTAGAAATCGGAGAAGTGGATTGCAGGTCATTCTAGAGAATAGAAACATGATTTGCAAACAGTTCCAAGGAATTTTTTTCGCAAGTAAAAACAATTTTTCATCAATATTACCCGCGTATATATAATGCTGGAGATGAGAATATAAAAAAAAACGACACTAAAGATATAATGTTTCTTTTTCTCCAAAATATTCAACAAAATTAGATTATCGAGAGATTTCACGGATTGCACAAGATTCGATTTTGTCCACTCAGAGAAGAAGAATACTGATATAGACACAAATAAACAGAAATGTGTATTGAAACTGTGAAAGAACTATCTAGACTTATTGAGTCTGCTTTAGCCTCGTAAAAGATAATATAAAAATAAATTGAAAAAATAGTAGTGCCTTAATAACATTCTAAGTAAATTTTAGTTTTTTTATTATTTATAAAAGACAAACTGAAAATTAGATATTAATGCTATCTTTGGAAATCTGCATTTGAAAAGAGAACAGATTTTAAATTTCAGACAGGATTGTTACAATCATTTAAGCTCAAATATTCTTGTGAAATAAAAAGATATAAATCAATAAAGGAAAAGATAATCCATCTCCCCAGATACAGGTTAAACACTAGAAATTATGTCTTGAAAATCATTATTTTTCAAAAAATTTTAATGCAAAACTCTCGCAATATTTTATGCATCAAGAATAATTTTAGGAGAAAGATATACAAACACGTGCAGAAGGTTATGGAGTGACGTGTTTCGTCCATTTGAATTTTATTAGAGTATGTTGATTCGACAAATATGCGCGCAAACAAAAGAAACGCTATGAATTACAAAAACATGACTAATATGTGTTTTGTATAGCCATATTGTCATAATAGAATATCTGTCAAGAAAGGAGAAACCGCAACGCAAATTTATTATATATATAACAACGTGTGGAAATTGAAAAAAAATATCAGACCCTGATATTACATGAAGTATATTTTTAAAAAACAAACCTTACTACGATGGTGATGTCTACAGATTGTTTCAAGAAGTAAAGTTAGCCATAATATTGTTTTCAAAACTTAGAATACTAAACGGGATATCAAAATTGGTGTTCGGATGTAAACACGTCAGAAAATATATTTTAGGATTATACAACCGGCATGAATGTGTTTAACGTCCTTAAAAACTTCTCCATAATTTTAAAATATCAGTTACTTTAAACTTCCAGTCATGTATTCATAAAATTCTTGTTGTACGCTTGAAAATAAAAAAATAATAATGTTGTAGAATCAGTTTTTATAAAATGCCTGAAGGATACAGAAACCTGAAAATCAAGTTTGCATAAACAACTAGCTTCCAGCTGTGAAGTATTCAAAAGTTCTACATTATACATTTGATATGTATTGAGTATTTTTCAAGACAACTGTATACTGGTCAAATACAATTATGACCAAAATATTGTTAACAATTATAAATATATAAATAAAAGCAAAACATGTTTAATTCATAAACTTCTTTGCTTGTTCTTTGCGTATATAATTTTTGTTGAATATATGGGTCGGAATCCAAAAAGATAAATAGAACAAGAAAATAACAAGGAGAAAAAAGTGTTTTTAATCTAACATATTTCTCTTTTAACAAGCAAAGAAACATTTTATACTTGTTCTTCACCTATTCCGTTCATATATAATTTAGTAAACTTCACAAGCTCATTTGAGCTTCACTGATATTAACCCGAGAACACTAACAATAGGTATATAGTACCTAGAACAAATGACATAATTTAATTACAATTTAATCAAATTTTCTGAACCTGATTTTCTTACCTAAGTAATATATTTTTCAGTTCCGAATAAAGTTACCTCAAATTACAAATTTTGAAGTGCCTGCATGTAAAGTATTTCAAATAAAGATTTTTGATTAATTTTTTTTTGATATTTTCAAATTCGAGTAGGATATACGTGGGGTTAGTAGTGTTGTAACATTAATTGTTAGTGATCCAGGGGGATACGTAAGAGTAAGATTGGAAAAGAGAAAACCGGAAACCACATCCTAAACAGGGAACAAGGGATGATCCTCTACACCTGTTCAATAGACCTGGGTGGAGTGTGAACCGGGCGATATATTATATATATATATATATATATATATATATATATATATATATATATATGACTTGCTATATATTTAGTTTTGCTTCACAAAGAAATATTGAATAATCAGTTTTCATAAAAGCAATATAATGCGGTACTGCTACCAAAAATTTATGCAACTATAAATTATTTGGATTTTTGAAATGATTTGAATTTTCACGCTTCATTTTATGCTTAAATTTGAAATGGCCCTGCAAAATTAATGCATTTTTCATTAATAGAAATACACCAATTATTCAATTAATCTTTAGTGCTAAAATGTGAATTTAATTGCAAATTAAATTTTCAGGAATTTTTTTTTAATACATGTTTCTCTCCACCATAAAAGCACGAATTTTTCGATGGATCGTCTCATTAATAAAGAAAAAAAGAAAAATTTAAAAAAAATACAACTGCATGCCTTAAAGTCAGGCACAAATGAGAGCGTATTTATAAACACATTGGTAGTAGTGTATATATTGAAACTCCGAGGTTAAAAATACGCAAAATACTTGTAGTCTCATCATCGACTTTATATTTCAAATTTTAATATGAACTGTTGAGGGACAGATACAGGATCCCATTTTCTTGCTTGCAAAAGAGAGTAATATAAATATGGGAAATAGATTCCCCAAGTTCTAACTTCACAGTGTTTGAGTTGGCATGCCAGTAACATTTTATAATTATCGATAGTTTATTCGTAAATATTCCGTAAGTAAACTAATACATTTTGCCTGTGGGTTTTCGCTATAACCAAACTTCTTTGAATATTGTTGACGAACGCTACAAAATCAGAAACACAACAAATCAAGAACTGTACAAAATTAACAGTGACCATCTTACTTGAGGATTTTCAACAACTGTAACAACAAAACCGGATATCACATGTATCTCGGAGTGAAAACACATAATCAACATGTTGGCATTTCATAGAGTTTGAAATATAAAGTTAGTAATGAAATCCTCTTCAGCATTATAAAGATCGATAACAACTACTAGAAAAATATATTCCTGAAAAATTTTTTGACGAGAAATGTTGTAGACTGTCTTCTTGATCAATGAATGCTGAATATTTCTTCGTAAGGAAACGGCTAATACTACAATTATGTATTGGCATAAAATAAGGTAAATAAAAAATTAAAGGTAAACGTGTATAAAATATTCTCATTTTTTCAAGAATGATGAGAGAGAGAGAGAGAGAGAGAGAGAGAGAGAGAGAGCAAGTAATCCATTCTGCTGCTGCCGTGGAGATTAGTATAGTTATGGGATTACATATTACTCATGTTCTAACACAACGACGCTCTTCACAGTACGATGTAACTTGCCAGTTACCCTATATCTTTGTTAATAGGTAATTCAGCAAGCAAACAAATACATTTTGATTCTTACATTATCGCGAATGTATAATGTTATCCATTTAGTTAACAGTGCTTGTAAATTTTCAGTAATTACTGAAGAACATCTTAATTATGAGCGAAACAAGGAAAACAGGCATCAACGTCTGTGGAGTGAAGCAAATTTGAAAAACAATGAGAAAAATGGTGTCAAACTTTGATGGAATCGGTATATTAACAAGTTAATTCGAGACTGCTGAGTAGACAAATAATAAGAATTGATATGGAACGGAAGCGACAACAAAATTTTGACAGTAAGAAAATTTAAGTCATTGCGAATGAAGTCAAGGAAAACAACAGCAACTGGAAGAATAGAAGTTGATATAAGTTTATGGTAGTACGTATTTGTTTGAGAGTTTTGCCAGCCTAGTAGGTTAAAATATGCATTTGTGATTAGGAATTCCATGGTCTAATCGAAATTAAATCAAGCTTTATATACACCACTAACAATTTTTGTAAATAACCATCTCTGCTCTAAAATGTATCATAATGTAAGCAAACGCAAACAGACAATATTAAATATGTCGATTGTTAATTTCATTTGGTAATTCTCCGAAAATTTCCGTTATATATATATATATATATATATATATATATATATATATATATCCCCTTAAAGTGGCTTCTACTTTTAACATAACGAATCTGAATCTTCTTTGAATTTAGTGAAACAAATTGATTGGTATTACGAAATGAAAATCAAATAAAAATATGTATCCAATTTTAATGGTTAAACCGCAATTTTTAGTTATTGAAATAGAACATGTAAAAATAAAAAGCATGATATCCGAAAATTAAAAAAAAATGTTTTTTTCTTTGTTAAAAGCTTAACATCCGCGTCCTATTGTGATCACATGCATACTGCATTTTTAATTTAAAAAAAAATGTTAAACTTCATAACATGGATTTTCCTAATATTATCAGATACAGTTTTTTTTTTCATATAAAATGTCTCTCCTTTAATAACAATCGTTCTTATTCGATTCGAAGCGTTTACACAAATAAGGTAGAGTTATACTATGTATAGTCATGTCTTGCATGGCATAAATGAGTTTTTAGCATTAAATTGCGACAAGTTTATCAGAAATTCTAGACTGAATAACAAACCTTGAAGAAGGTAACAGAAAACAAAACCAAGAATACGCGTTCTGGTTTAATAAATACCGGCTCGGAATGAGCTGAGTTCGACTTCCATTTTAATTAGTTGCATTCACTTACACGCAAATACATTTAAGAAAGGAATTAATCATTCTCTTCTCCCTCCAGATATGGTTCGAATAGCAGAACAAATTTTGTTATGTAGAGTTTGATGGCAGCAGGTTTATCACAGAAATTAATGGCAACCTATGGCAGGAAGAACTTCTGCCTAGTCAGTCATGTCTCGAAAGGGACATGATCGTCCAAGCCTGTATCACGTATGGCACTTAACTGACATATTCAATTCGAAATGTATAAATATGTAGTTTAGCCCTTATTATTATATATATTATATGATTATTCACTTCATGACCCTCAGCGTGACTCGTGTATACCAGACATATAAAACCCACTCTAATTTAGGAGGAAAACTTTGCAGTCAGATATACAATTACTTGGTGTGTCGTAAATCACTCAGTCCTTTTGCCTTTTTACTAAAATTATATATATATATATAATTGTATATATATAAATATACAAAAAAAAGCTCACTCACACACACACACAAATATGATCAAGTAGATGAGGCATTTAGCCAATTTAAGGCTTCTTCAGATTCAAAAGGAAATAGATCAAATTACATATGCGGGTATTATCTCTTTCGTTTTGGTTCTGACAATGCTTGTTGAGAAAATGCATCATCTGTTTGATCACACACACACAGATAGATCGATCGATCGATCGATCGATCGATAGATAGAGAAAGAGAGAGAGAGAGAAAGAAAAAAAGAAAGAGAGACAGATTTAAGTTTGCGTGTTCATTCGGTCGATTACGCTAGCATGGATTCGACCTTTTAGGTTTCGTCAGGAGATTTTAATTTCAAAACCGAAAAGGTTATAACCGTGGTAGCGCTATCAGCTGATCACTCAAACTTTATATATATATATATATATATATATAAACAAAAAAAATGATTGTTTAATATTAAAGGCTTGTGTATATTTATGAGAGGTTGTCGAATATGATGGTATTCTCAAAAGATATCAAGTAAATCACTTTTCCCGTGTCCTGCGGGATATTTTCTTCATGTCTCGAAATCACTGCATCAGAAAAAAATGCATATTTTCTAAAAAGTTTTTATTTCAGGAAACATTTTTTTTTTCAATTTTAGTTCATTAACTTACATGTTGAATTTTTTGCGTCCATATATGTTTTTATATCCTTCCCCAACTGGCTGGATACAATGTTTCAAAACTGTATGATGTATAACATTTCCAAAAGTGTGCCCAAGATAAAAATGATGTATTGCCAAAGTAAAAAAAAAAGGTTTGCATAGAATGTTATTTTTCTATATTGTTTTCAGTCATGTAGAAGGTTTGATATAAATTGAAATGGGAACAATACAAAGTTCAGATTTATGAAGATGTTCATATTTCTCAACACACGTGTCCACATCATTCCATGTGGACACAATACTCAATAACAGAAACACTATTACTGCTTGATTTATCCAAAAGGCAGAATATATATCTGGAATGTTTTCGAACGGAAATAATTTGTAAGGATAAAAATTCATAGCAATATCTACTTTTTTTTCTGTTTCAGATATATCATACCTAATATTGTTACCAACTAATAAAATAATATCCGATATGTACAATAAGAAAACTACTCCGGTAGTACGACACTCATTTTTACACACACACACACACATATATATGTGTGTGTGTGTATCGAGGCAGCAAATAATTTTCTAAATGTATACTGTTAAATATATTTCACAATGAATGTCTATTATGTTTTATCCTGAGCCGTTCTAAATATAGTATTTTTTTCTCTAATTTCAGTTGAAAATAGACAAAGATTTTCTAAAATGTGAGCCAAAAGCTTAGAACCAACTTAATGGAAAATATCCAAATGTGTAGAGAATTATTGTCTTTATTTTCAACTGAAATTAAAGCCAAAATACTATGTTTAGAAAGACTCATGATTAAACATAGAATATATATATATATATATTGGAATCGTGCTCTCAGCGCATGAGGGTAAACATTTTTACTCAAAACAGAACAGTCAGTACCTTCAAAACCGGAATGATTTACAGAGTCGAACACGAAGAATTAATAGACATATTGTGTTTCATGTTAAATCTCAGCCTCTATTCATAACTCTACCATGCCTGTGTGTGTGTTCAGTTGTGTAATGTTTATTACCTCGGCTGTTGATGTTATTTTTTTCAGTGGTTTTACTGATAAAATGTACCTTGACAAGCAGGCATTTTATCGCAAAGTGCTCGATATTGGGGTAAAGATAGTGCGTTAATACGTTTAATGCAAAGAATTTGTACCTTTAACTGAGCAGATTGATTCCGATTTCAAAGTTCTATGAGTACACCGTTATGATGTCGTCAAACTTCGGAGATTAGTATTTTTTCTTATTTATATGGAACTTGGTGTTATTTGATATTTTGTGAAAGATGTCTTATTTTCGATGGTTGGTTTTCTTTTCATTGTGCAGGTATTTGATTTCTTTTTATTGATTTTTAATATACGCGTGAATAGGTGTCAACTTAATTATTTTTCATGAATAGATATCATCATAATTGCTTTTAGTAGGTTTGTTCTTGTAAGTGGGCTGACCTCTTTTTATTGTATTGACTTTTTCTTACCGTAGTGGGGTTTTTTTTCACCGCTAAAAGATTTTTTTCTTTTATGACGTCATGGTTTTTTGTACTCTTGTGTTTATATGTTTTTTTGTGGGTTTTATGTGTGATTATTTTCCGTTTGGTAATTTTTATATTATTTCCTTTTATTCAGTCGTGAATATATATATATATATATATATATATATATATATATATATATATAAACAGATTGTCATTACCACACTACGCTACAATATTCTTAACAAAAAAGATTATAATTTATTTAAAAACGGATATAAAAGTATCACGACGTTTAAGGTTTCTTTAGTTTTCTTTTGACCAACACTTCCTCAGAAATAATCGTCGGTAAATTAAAATAAAGTTGCTGATAAGAAAAATATCAACAACCGAATTAAAGATAAGAACTACGTAAGGAAAACGGAATGAAAAACATTTTCTTCGGTTAAGTAACAGCCACCCCTGTTGCGTGCGCTGTGTAAGACAGAAAATTTCAAGAGAATAATAAATCTTTCAAGAAACAGAATTTAATAAGTGCTCGCCAATGGAGGAGACATGAGTCTGCGAACACCCGAATAGCGCACACTCGCCTGCGCGCACACCCACACACACGCATGTATGTATGCGGTATTTTTGTCTTTATATGAGGAGGGCAAATAAAAATGGAAACTAAAGCAAGCCATTTGTTTTTTTGTTTGCTGTTTTTAAGCCTAAACAAGTGCAAAATCAACTCAACATACAGGGTCGCCAAATGTGCTTGCTGTGTATACAGACAAGGATAAACTAGTGAATATTACGAGGGTATGTAGAACTGATGAATATGACCCTAACGTTCGGAAGTTAAGAATCTAGTGATCTCAAGAATCTGATACACATATAAGTAGTTAGAGGGAATATATTTTGTGTGAAATTCCTAATCACCAATAGAATATGAAAGGAATTGTTATGAATTAACTCAGCCCAAGTTGTCTATTCTTTCGTAAATGTTAATATTTGATGAGGTGAAAAGAAATAAATATTTTCCTAAACATTTGGCAAAAAATAATGATAAAGTAGTAATACAAGTAACTACAGCAATATATTAACATAAGAGTAAAGGAATAAAATTCTGCATTATGAAATTCACGACGAGATAAATTGATTTAACATATGCATGCTTATAGAATAATACAAAAATAATATTGTATTGCTGACTTGCAATTAACAGTTACTTTAGCATAGGTAAGCAGCTTCAAACAGAGAAAGCTGATATATAGACGTCTCCACTGATCGTAATAATTTATTTCAAGGCTCTATTCTAGGTCCTACGCTCTTTCTGATCTACGTTAATGATCGCCCTGATAGCATGTGATCCCAAGTAGGTATGTGCGCAGATGACACCACAGTTTATTCTCGCCTCAATCAAAAATCTGGTGTGGGCGACAAAGCTAAACTTGCAGCCGAGCTTGGAAAGGACTTCCAATCCGTAGTAGAATGGGGTAAGAAAAGGCTCGTAAATTTTAATGCTTCTAAAACGAAGCTACTATCAATTAATCATCATAGACTCTCGCTCCTACCTCCTATTAGCATGGATCAGGATTGCCTCCCAGAGAGTAAAAAACTACGCCTCCTTGGTCTCACAATTTCAGCGGACCTCAAGTGCAATGCTTATATCGAATCCATTGCTAAATCCGCTGCTATGAAAGTCGGTTCTCTGTGCAGGGCACGGAGATTTTTTCCGTCTGAATCTATCCTGCACATTTATAAATCTACCATCCACCCGTGCATTGAATACTGTTGCCATATCTGGTCGGGTGCCCCTGCTATTCTCCTCGGGCTTCTCGACAAGGTACAGCGTAGGGTCTGTAATGTGATCGATACCGACTTAGCACACCGCCTGCAGTCTTTCTCTCACCGGCGCGACGTGGCTTCCCTGTGTCTCTTTATAAATACTTTCTCGGCTTCTGCTCTGATGAACTTAGATTACTGGTGCCCCCTAAGTTCGAATTTGCACGAGATACTAGATTAGCAACTAGATCCCAACCTTTTACAGTGAAACCGATAAAATGCAACCGCAACTTCTACTCCAACAGTTTCTTTTCTCACACTTCCCGACTGTGGAATTCCCTTCCACAAGTCTGCTTCACCGACGGCTACAATCTCGAGGAGTTAAAATGTAAGGTCAATAGTTACCTCCTAACAAACTAACTCACTTACATTCTTTCAAACACCCTTCCCACCCATCCAACTAACTATCACCCTCCTTCTGACATTTCCTATATCTAACCTCTCTTTCTATTTACCTTCCCCCATGTAGCCCCAAGCGCAATAGTGGCAGTGGAATACCTTTCTTGGGGTGAAATGATTAAAAAAAATAGTTTGCTGCTGATAAACATTGCATATACACTGCATAAATTTTGTAGTGCTTTTATGTGATAATTTCTTTCAGTAAGGAAATGATCTTAGACATACATACACTATGTCTATTTAAAACTGACAGACTTTTCCCCCCTCTTTCCCTGTTAGTATGACTCAGAGTTATTCAAATTTCCTTTTCTCCGTCTGCAAACAAAACGGTAACTTCTAAGTACCCTTCGTTATTTAGATTGCACTCATCAACAAGCAATCCAGGGAGGATTTATCGTTCAACCATAAAAATCCTAATATAAAACACTAAAAGTTCCAGCAAAGAGCGACGACACTGAAGCATACTTTAACTTGTTAAATAAGTAGAGTAAATAAATTTTCACATGAATTTATTTTGAAAATGATTAAATTTATCTGGTTAACGCTTTTCATTTTTTACAGACAAACACAGATGTAGCCTTATATAATGCCCTATTTCTAACCGTTTTACCCAAAAAGACAAAACTTTCTTTGTTTAAATTAATTATGTTAAATGATTAAAAATTCCCGACTATTATTTTGAATGCAAATATGTCGACGTATTCTCTTAAACCTAAATGAACTTCGGCTCTCTAAACGGAAAGGAACTCATACGAATGTTATTGAAATTATTTACCTGACATATGCAAATAATTCATAGCCTTCAAAGATATCTAATATAGATATAGGTGTGTAGATTCAAAAATTTCTTTAAATATTTACTTTGGAATAGACATTAACAGCCTTTGTTGAAAATCGTAATCAGTTTTCTAAGTTGGTTTCAAATCCTCTGAAAATAATTATCTTTAAATCGCAAATTTCGGATATCTTCATAGTATTTATATATATTTCAATTATGTTGTAAAGCTTATAAATTCTACACGAATATACAGCACTCGAAGCGATGTATTCCTGGATTTTACCGTACGCTTCAAACTAAAAAAAATCTAAAATATGTTGGAATTTAAATGCATTACAGAACTGGCACACAGTATATATGTTCTGAAAATAGTTTAGAAGTTGTTACTCAATTGATATTGTGAAAAGTATTTTTTCATTGATCCGACAGAACAGTATCCAAATTAGCATTCTACATATTTTCTTATGATAAATATTCCTCCGCCGATATAAACATTATTCTAAAGCAGGGGTGGGCAATTTATAGCGCTCGGGCCGCATGTGGCCCGCCACAGAATTTTTAATGGCCGGCGGAAGCATTCAGGAAAAACTCTTTAAATCCAATATTTTCTCCAACTCATCACGGTAAATATTATTGCTGAGGCTAACCTGAATCGAGAATTGCTTCGCTTTCCATTAAATCACTTGGCCATCATTATGAACATTAGAGTTTTGACGAACTTGCCTTAAACCATGACATCACTTTATTCCTCTGTATAGAGGGAGTGAAAGCAAAACGCACATGGTTATAGGAAAAACCTTTGCCCTTCTTATACAGATATCGAGCTCTATTAGTTAGGTCAGTAAATATCAGTTTTCAGAGACATGCACTTAGATCATACGCTGAAAGAAATGTTTAATTCTGTTATATTAACAGAAGTTTGCACCTCTCTATTGTCTGACAAATTTCCAAGTTTGAAGTGTTTAGCTGAGAAAATGTTATCTATTTTTCGTTCCACATATTATATCTGAACCAAGATTTTCTTGCATAAAACTCAACAAAAGTAAGAACGGATTTTCTGTGACTGACATAAACTTGCAGAAACTGATGATTTCAACAAGGAACATCACTCTTGATTGAAAAAGTGTTGTCGAAAAGTGAGATATTACATTTGTATCATTGTGCGCAACCCCCGTTCTGTCATCCACCTGATCAGACCCTGCAGATATGTTATCCGCTGCCTTCCTCTGTCTCTTCTTCCTTCTATCTGACCAGTCAGTATCAGGTTCTCCAGGCTCTCCTTCCTCATTGCATGTCCCAGGAACTTCAGTTGTCTCTTCCTGATGCTCAGCATCAATTTCCTTTTTGTTGCCATTCTTTCTAACACTTCGTCGTTGCTTGTATGCTCAGTCCACGATATCCGTAGCATCCTTCTGTAGAACCACATTTCGGCCGCTTCCAGTTTTGTCCTCATTTTCGATACAGGAGATGGAAAGTGCGACACGGACATCCGAAGGCGAATTGGCATGGCAAAGGACGCGTTCCAGAAGATGAGCAAAATACTAACACACAGGAAGATCTCAATAGAAACGAAGAAAAGAGTGCTAGACTGCTACGTGATATCAGTTCTTCAATACGGTTTATATTAAGTTACGTATTAATGTTCTCAAGAAGGAATTAAAATTTTTTGAAATCAATAATTTTATGTCCACATACACACACACACACACACACACATATATATATTAATAGTGTTTTTGTTTATATATATATATATATATATATATATATATATAGAGAGAGAGAGAGAGAAAGAGACAAACACTGGTAACGAAGTTAATAGAAGAACTAAAACAATTAGAAAAAACGGATTTGACATTTCCAATGTATAATATTCTACATGTTCTATTACGAATCATCATTATTTAAGTGGTTTACATTGAAAAAGTTTGTGTTAACAAATAATTTATTGGTTAAGCTGTTGAGGGAAAGGGTGTTGATTTCTATCACATGTTTTTCATGTCCATATTGGATTCATATGTTGCTCGTTTTTAATTTTATACATATAAGTATATGTATAAATGTAAGAAGGGCTTCAAAAATGGCGTCGACAACTGAACTTTTCTTACTTTGTATAGTTATTTTATGTGCAGTGGATAAGTTGATATGTACTACGTATTGGATATTCAAAGATTTCAATTTCCTTTTTATCAGATCAATGAGGATAAATATTAATTAAACTATTCTCAAACAATCCAACAATCGTTTGATATAACTTTCTAGTCTTTCTCTTGGGAATGTTTTCCACAAGTTGCTGAGCAAATTTACGCAACGTTTGGTATCAAGAGTAATGTTCTATTTATGGAGGAAACCTAGAAAAAATGAATTAGAACATAAATAAATAGATGAAAGTATAGTAAATATTAACAAGATATATCTCGAACCCGATCTTAATTACACTGGTTTTAGTTTCACAATGTTCCAGGCCGGAAGTCAGTGTGTAAATTCGAATTTTGCCCGCTTCGTGCATTTTTTTTATTTTATTAAATATGTATGTTACTGTTATCTGTAATTAGGCCGTTTGATGTTCAGTAGAATTAGTCCCTGTGTTCCCTGAGTTTACTAACTCATATGAAAATACAAATTCTATATAATAGTGTTTGTTTTTCCTTTTGAAGAAACAGACAATAGGAAAAGAGAACTCATTGTTTCGAATCTGTTTGCTGATAAGAATTCTGCACGCACAAACCTGCCAGACACACGTCTTTCTTTCAATTTATTTTTTCTCTCTCTCTCTCTCTCTCTCTATATATATATATATATATGTGTGTGTGTGTGTGTGTATGTGCGTGTGCGCGGATGCATATGTTACTAATGAGTTTTCGTTGGTTTTATCTTTTAGCTATTTTCCGAGTGAACAGCATACAAATGGTTTGATCAAAGCCCTCATGAGCATCTTATTCGTTTAAATGTTCTTTTTCAGACTCCGCAATGGCTTCTAATTAAATACTATTTTTCTGATATAGCCAACAGAAGCTCACATTTTTTGTAAATAACTGTAGCCACATAGACCTCAATCATGTTCCCAGTATCTATATAATTAAAAGTTTATTGGTGACGTGTAGTATGTAACTTCATCTTACACAGCATCACCATCATCAGCAATATCGTTATTGTTAATTTGTTGTAGTTCTTGCGATGATGATTGTATTCTGTTCCTGTTTTTGTGTAGATCTCTTAAGTACCAAAGATTTGGCGTTCACTTTCAACCTATACATTGTTTCTCCATTGACTTCAGTTATTTTATGTCCCCTTATACATATATATATTAATGAATTGTGTTCTCCTATTGACTGGCCTGTGTATACACCGCTTATATATGTACCCCGCTAAAGTTTCCTCCTCTCTCTCAGCAATGCACCAATAGCTTATCAAGAACGCCTAGTCACAATCCCAGCTGAAAGCAAGTGGATGTCTACGCATACTGTTGAGCTATGATACTGCGAAACAGGCTTGTATGTGGAAGATTATATATATATATATATATATATATATATATATATATATATAGGTTAATACTAATGAGAATATATTCCAGAGATATTTGCTTTTAAAAAGTACACATTACACAAGTAGAGCAAAAATATATAGTTATTATAATAACAGCATATTGCAATTTGATAACTTTTAAATTTTGGTTTTTTTTAAGCAGTAAAATGTGGTTAATTCATTTGGTTGTGTAGATATCAAATTTTTCAAAATTTAAACTAAAAATAAACAAAGATCATCAAATAAGTTGAGAAAAGTAGGAATATATATATATATATATATATATATATATTTAGTGGTGATTTTCTAAGCAATCCTTTAATGTAGAACAAAGCCAAAAATACGGAACAGTCATGGAGGATCAAACTCACACCTCAATTCTAATGAGTTCATGTATATGAGAAAGACAAGAAGTGTCACTCAACTGAGCAGGTTCATGCCGACTTCGAAATTTCGTAAGGACACCGTTATGCTATCGTCACGAGCAGGGGTAATATTATTTTCGATCGAGAGTATGTCTGTTTACTCAACCTGTTTGAAATATTCTTGGGTCGACTTACTGTATGACTTCTAATGTTACGTTTTCATACCACTTTTCGGACTTTATATTTACAAAAATGCTTGTGACAAAATATCGCTATTACAATAATTATTATCATTATTACTATTACTAAAGGTAGTATTAGAAACAGCAGTATTTTATGTCAAGATATTTTTCAAGAAGTGAAATTTCTAACGTTTCCAGTCTTGTTTCTCAAAAAAAGTGAAATTACGAACTATTTGTTCGTATATAACATTCTTTCAGAGTAAAATTCAACTACCTCTGTACGCGCACACGCTACAAATAAACATTTAAAGACATGTTAAAGTGGGCACATTCTCTTCAAATTCTCTCGAGTGTGACGATTAAAATTCCTACATATAGAAAAAAAAACGCCGAAAACTAAAACGTTCGAAACATCATGAATATGACAAGAGAAAAGAGAACTGTTTGAACAAGGTAAAAAGTGTAAATAGTTCACCCTTTTTTGCATATTGGTTACAATTGTAACCTTTCTGTAAAATAATAGAGAATAATAATAAATTATTTTAAAGAAAGATTACAACTGTAACCAATATGCAACAAAGTGCTCCTCTCAAAAATATTAAAAAATGTATACATCACTTCCAACAAAATATGAAGGAAAACTCTATGAAATGAAAACCTTATAAAATAACGTAAATAGCAATAACAATGGGCTTTATTTGCTTTACTAATAGAAATAACTTAGTTTAAAGATTTTATAAGTTTCAGTCGATGAAAATACAGGCTGAACAGTCAATGAATGCCGAATATTTGTTTTTATTTAATAAAGAAACGTTTGATATTACCGCTATAATTCTATAATAATAATAAAAACCAAACTTATTTAGTCTTCGCTAGCTTTACTATATCAGTTTTATGAAATACCTTAATGCAACTCATAACACTTGTTTGCCATAGTCACAAATAGACGAAGAGAAAGACAGAAGGGAATTATTTAAGTTTGTGTATATCTTAATAGTGATATCGAGAGGCCGATGATAAGATGGTAAGGTTGAAGGTCAGCGTGAAGATTGGGAAGTTAACTAAGGTTTGGTATGGAGTCAAAGAAGAAGGAATGGTTCAGATAACGAATGCGTTAGGAGAGTCTTGGTTATTTGCCTCGAAGATAAGAGGCGAAGAGACGATACACGGTCTCAGAAAACAGCGTGGGGTTATCTTGAAATGCTCTTGGTGAAATTCCATGAGAACTTCATATGATATTTACTTACAATACATGTATAATTTGCATAAAGGCAAACATTCAATCAACCATACTTATATAAACACACACACACACACACACACACACACACACATTCACACATATACATTCTACCGGCCATAATTATTAAGCCATCCCAGTTTTTGATGTATTTTATACTATTTTTAAGGGAAGAATTCTAAATGAAAATAAAATGGTTCTTTTGCTATTATTATTTTGCAAAGTTTTACAAGGCAAGGAAGCAAAGATGAACTCGTCCGAATCAGGCGAAATTTTGATTCTTTCACTGATGAAACTGCATATGTAATTATTAAATATTTATGAATTCATTTGATGTACCTATTATTGTGCAATATTAACAAAAGAACCATTCTATTTTCATTTACAATTTTGCACTTGGCAATAAATACTAAAAAATAGTATGATATATAACTTATTTATAAATGGAACTTTGTCTCTGTGTGTGTCCGTTACCTATAGACTCCGAAACGGCTGAACCGATTTTCTTGAAAATTTACACAGTTGTAATATAAGCGTCTGCGAGTGTTCCTAGCTAGATTTTGTGTCAAGGTACTCCCGATAAATATCGATAATCGAAAAAATCGGGTTATAGAAGGAGTGGTCCGATTTTAATCAAATTTCATACATTCATAGACAAAGACATAAGAAAGGATATTCAGAAGTTTCAAGGTTCTAGTTCTTTCAATAGTGCAGAAAATGGATAATATATATATACAAAAGGAAAGATGTTTATGTGTGTGTCTGTTTATCTGTCTGTATGTCCTTTATAAAAATCCACAACTTTTATCCTATTCTCACCAAAACTTCACACAAATATTCTTTTGGCTGAGTCTGAATTCCGGGACCATGGATTAGTTTTAAAGCTTTTATTACGACTGAGCAACGCCGGACAATACTGCTATCATATATATATATATAATTTATGCCATAGTTATAGGTGAAAGTGCTCAATATCTGGGATATATCTTGAGAGTATTGAAGTGGACACTGGAAAAGAAATTTCGCTTCTCAGTGATGAAAACGAACAGACAAACTTAGGTAATTGATTTTTTAAGCTCCGCTTAGATGTGGCACAAGACCGAAAATTAGTGGTACCTATTGATGATCGAACTCACTACTTAGTTGTATTAATTTCTAGCAAACAATTTTGCTAAACATTACACCACGCTGAAGTGATAGATAGATAAAGTGCGAAATTGATAAATTGTCTGAACTACGTGAAAGGGAGAACAAATCTGACATTTCCTGTTAACATATATTTAACAAAATTACACAAAACTATCTTGATACACTACAGAGTATTTTTTCAATAACATTGTCACTGATTTCAACCACGGTTTTCCAAACGACTTCAGGATCTTCTGCATCTCATCTAGTCGGTCTTCTTGTTTTAGTTGAAGGGGGCCAGTATCTTTGTTTCAGTTCATCTTTGGTGTTTTACTAGCAATTTTGTTCGTCTCTCGCTCTACTGCATTTCACACATACTAAATCTTAGCATTCTTAGATGACCAAATTTAAAGGGTGATTGGGTCGAAGAAAATACGAGTGTGTTATCCTGCTTATGTTGTAAGGTTCAGTCATGTTGCTAAACATTTAGTTTTCCCGAAGCCAAACTCTTGATGCAACCTTCTCAAGCTACTTGATGCAGACCTCCGAGTTAAATCTGAGGACCCTCCAAAATTTTTTGGTTGTTCTGTTAGTTGTGCAGCCGTAATCGCCATTACACCTATCCAAACTTTTCTGAAACCAAACAATCTGAAATATTTGTATTAGAACTTTCGGTGTGAATACCGAGCGGTAACACATGACGTCTCCAAAATTTTGGCGGAGAGAATTGCGTCATTGTGCTTTTTTTCTCATAGACGGTGTATAACTAAAACATTACAATGTGCAGTTGACATAATCAATAGCCAACAATGCGCACCCACCAAATTAATAATATTAATTATAAATAATTACCAATCGAACCCTGTACAGACCCACGCACACATAAATTACATATTAATAATAATAATAAAAATAACAATAATCTAGTTACTCGTATTCGAGAATACCTGTCTACAGGGGCGGATATCTAATCCCATTGTAGACGCTTGCTCAGGCACACTTGCATTTGTTCAACACCCACAGAGTCCACCTAAGTTTTATGCTGCAACTATACTGAACCAACCATAGTTACAGTTTCTGGGAGAGCCTGATAAACATTTTAAAAACGCCAGCACTCAAACCCTCAGTCACGATGACTTGTCACTTCGCGCAAGCACAAACATCGACGGCTCCCCAAAGAGAGTCGTCTACCTAATTTCCCTCACAAGGTTTGGGTCAACTTGTGGTAATTTTTTCAGGCACTTTTCAAATGTCCTGCACGTTGTGATCGCCTTTTCCAGATCTATAATTTCAAGAAGACATCTTCCTGACAAATCGTCCATGGTGAGATTCGAACCTTGGATCTATGGTCAGAAACTGATCATTTTAAACACTCGTTATATTATATATATATATATATATATATATATATATATATGTGTGTGTGTGTGTGTGTGTGTGTCCGTGTGTGTAAACCTTTAACCTGATAGTACACAGGGAACAAAAGGTGAATATCTACTTTTCTTCAAATAATGAATGTGGACTATGACTCGGGTGATAGTGTATATAATAATTAAGGTCTGTCTCGGTAAGAATTAGCAATTATATTTTTGTTTATACATACGTTAAGCATGTGCTAACTGATATACTTTGCAGTAATATACACGTTACAAATAAATGCTTTATCGTCATAATCATCTATGTGCTGTGTCCGTTCAGGACAACGGTGATCATGCCTCTTCATAATACATTATCCTTTGTAGCTCTTAGCTAGTCTTGCAGTTTTCTTATTCTTCTAGCTCCTCTTCTGCCTTCCTGTTGCACAGGCTTCTTAGCTATGCCTACTTGCTGTTTTCCTTTGCTTTAATATGGGATGTGAGTGTTAATTATACTTCGTTATCTGTTGAAAGATTTCAGTTGATTTTCTGAATCTATTCACAAGCCTGCTTAGAACTGGGATTTTGCTAACGGAAATTAAATAAAATTATTATTTAAATTAATTCTATGGTTTTTTTTTTTGGTTTTTTTTGCAAGATTTCTCCATCTTCATTTTAAAAAAATCAGTAAATTTTAAGATTTGCTATCCCTTTTGTTTCATAACGAGACTGGGGAAACTGAATTTATTTAATGAAAAAATTAAAACGAAAATTTCGTAATGAATAATTCTATTTAACACACCTGCAAATTTTCAAAGTTGTCATTTTTGGGAACTGATATTTATTTTAGATTGCTGAAGTCCGTTTCCTATTATTCTTAATTAGTATAAAACGCAAATATAACTTTTTTATAATCATTTCCCTGCAAGCAAGGAAGAAATGGCACTGGTGCTCAGGGAAATAGAGTGAGAGGATAAATAAAGATACGGCAGATGTCAAAGAAAACGTAAGAAATGGATGGGAATCAAGTAGATAAAAATGGTAATAAACTTTGCATTCTTCTTAAGTTTGTATCTATCACGGAAGCAAGAAAATTGAAGTGAATTCCACAAGGGGAAGTGTGAGAAAATAAGATTTTAGATAAGAAGAGATGTTTATATTTAACTATATGGACTGTAAAATAGTGAGCAATGGATTCCAATATAGTAGCACGAATTAATATAAGTGCTTGGTTTACCAGGGAAAAAAGATCTTCAAAGCAGTTGCCATGAAAATAATTGTAGAAAAGACAGAAGGAAGCCATATCTCGTCGGTGAGAATCTGACTGAAGCCGGGTTGCTAAGCCAGGATTGATTAAAATGCAGTTTCTCTTTTGGATTATCTCGAGGATCTCCAGATAATAAGAGGAGCACCCTAACAAATATGGCAGATTTATACATGAGCTAAATGGATTCTGATAAGGAAAACTTCCTGGTTCGACACAGGGAACCATCCTTACTAGCTGTAAATGCAGCTATGGGTTCCATGTAGTCATTCCATTTGAGGTCTTGGCATTATACATCATTCAATATATACTCAATTCGTCAAAATGGAGTCTTCTGACAACCTAAGCAGATCACTTATATTTGGTCCTCGGTCACCTCCAATCTCTTTGATTCCATATACTTCTCTCCAACATTAGACGTTGCTGCTGTGGTTTCCATACCAATAACGATTTTACGAAATTTGTTTGCCAGGCTCATGCTGAACCGACATGTATACGATTTTGTATCTGGTTTTTGTTTACATGTCTCAGTGTTCACCATCTTCTTAACATACATACGTGGTTCAATAGTACTCAAATTTGGTGATAAAACGAGAATTGGTATTTCACCGTGATTTGAACGGAAGCATTATATTCGGTGATATGATATAATTAAAAAAAGAAAGAAAAAGCAGCAAAACCATCAAATTCCATTTCAGTCAGTCAATAAAGTGCCATTTGTGATACTCGCTTTGGCGATCATGGCTCGAAAAAGGTATGGCTTACTAGGCAGAATGTTTCCCGCTATAGGTTGCAATTACTTTTTACAGGAGACATGTTGCCAACCAAGGCTCCAGATCTAATTTGTCCGACTAATTATCTCATAACTAGAGGGATAAGAGATTGATTGATATCATTATCAAAGGTATTTGCGAGTAATGAATGCAACGAATTCATCTCGAATTCAAACACTGTTTTCTGATTTTCTCACAACAATGCATATAACAAAAAAGGGGGCAAATAATTTGCTCATGCAAATCATGTTTGGATAGGACCAGTTATAAACACACGGCATTTTTGGCGCAGAAGAATCTACATAATTAATTGTACTAGGGGTTCCACAGACTTGTCTATTATTAAATAAGTACCTGGTACCTCTGTGGTTTATCAACAAAGTCGTTTAGATACTTCCACATTTATATCCATTCCAGATAAAAACACTAATGCGAATTATTAAAAGACTTTACTAATTGTGATATTACTTGTGAACGGCATTTGCGCTTTTCTTTCTTCACTCCCTTTTTAAGATGCACAAATGTAATCATCCGCTTCTCTAAAGATATTTGTCCAAAAAACAAGCCCAACATAGATGACACTTCTGATGCTGCAAGTGTTGAACTAGTCTCTCAGCCGCAAGTTTTTCGAGTATATAGTATTCGCGCAATAATAGTACAAATAGATCTGCTGCCGTTAAAATTTACCATAATAGCGATGGTGATATGATCGAGATGTTTAATCTGTGTACTAAACATCACGAACTAATAAATTTAGACAATTTATTTTTCGGTTATCCCTTGAGCGTATATGTAACGATGTCTGCAAGCGCAACTTTAAATTAAAAGAGATTCATCCATATAACTTTGAGAAAAATGTGGGTTGCAGCAGCAACTTGCGGTGCAAGTTGTTAGAAAATTGAAAGAAGCGCAAACAGGCATGACTATCAAAAAATAGAATAGAGAACGGTGCAGGTTGTAAAGGCGGTAAAATCACGTTTACGTCCCACACGCGAGTTTCACATGCATTACTTGCAGGCAATATTTTTATTCATGAATTGGATTGACGAGTTGATCTCTGTTTTTCTCAAGGCGGGCGCGACCAACCATGTCGCTACCATGGTGTGTGAGAGAGAGAGAGAGAGTCTGTGTGTACCCGCGTGCTTCTCTAATTTCTCTATGGTTAATGGATTTATTTTTAATCTGAGATTGCTTATTCAAATATTATTATCGTATTTGAAATAGAAATTCCCATTTTATTTACTAAGCAGTATGCATTACATTTCTTGACCTTCGCATTCGATAACTCTTAGTTCAAATAATGTGCTTCGAAATATTTAGTCATATGCTCGGTCCCTGCTATCGAACGCATTACCTTTATTGGAGTAGATAGATTAACTATCGCCCGGTTTACACTCCACCCACGTCTATTGAACAGGTGTAGAGGCTCATCCCTTGTTCCCGATTTAATATGTGGTTTCCGGCTTTCTCTTTTCCAATCTTTTCCCTCTTATGTAGCCCCCTGCGCATCAGTGGCGTTACCGCCTTGTTCGGCGTGATATGATTTAAAAAAAAAAAGATGTTCCGAATGCACAGGTCAATAGAAGTTATTGTTTAATAATTAAAATTCTGGCGTTTGTATCAAATAATGTGTGTGTGTGTGTGGGGGGGGGGGCTTGTAAAACAGTTACGGCCGGTGCATAAATCTTCTCTTGGCTTTCAGGAGACGATCTGCCGCGACTGAAGCTTCTAATGCATTTAGCAGAATTCACGCTAAGATATCATCTTCAAGAGCGAGGCCTGAGACGCCGGCAGTAAAAGAATTCAAACTTTATTCTTTTGTTTAGAGATGGTTGTGATGAATGCGATTTTTAAATCGTGAGCAATCTTGACTTGCTCTCAACAGCCAACAAATAGATAAAAAGCGATAGTTAAAAATAAATATGCTTAAAAAATTTACAATTTGAACACATTGGTCAGGTTTTCTTAAATTTGTAATAAAAATAGGTAGCCATTCTGTTTTAATTATATTGGATTGACCGGAAAATTCATGCCAATGTTTAATGAAATTTAGAACATTAAATATAATTGTGCTATTAAATATTTATTAAACTGAATATAAGCTATATTTTTGCACAACCTTTCTCAATATTCCTTCAACTTAAAGATTTCCTACTTCCAGAAATTCCGTGGTCTCTCGGCAAAAAAAAAAACAAAAACTTATTATGGTGTTCTTTTAAGTCGGCTAAAAGATTTAAATTTTACCATTGAAATTAATTTGCAAGGATCTATGTGCATAACCTCCATAGGAGCAATGTGTGTGAAGTATTGTGGGTGGGTCAACACATCCCAAAAAAAGTGCAACAATTTCTGCTGGGTCGTCAAATAAAAACTAGCACTGGCATGATTCTAACAGAAAACGACACATTTGATAAATCTGTAAGCACTTTCTAAAATCGACTTTTTATTTGGCAGAAGCTCATAGCACAGGATTTCTTTTCAATTACACCAGATCCTCTGCATGAAGTTCTTAGAAATGAAGTCCTTTGGAATGGAGTGCCTAATGTTGACTCATGACGTTTACCCCAGAGATTTTTAAGCTGAACATTTCTGTAAACGATACTTTTCCCATCATCCGTCACAAATTGCTTAAGAATCTTCATTTAAACATCAAATCAGACAAAAATGCGACCCAAACTATTTCCAATCAGATCATATAGTACACAAACATCGTAGAGACTTGAAGACACAAAATTTAGTGTTTTCGTATATGTTGCAAATTGATAATTTAGTATTAAATAATAATAATAATAATAATAATAATGCGGGTTATTCTCAATCAATGTCTTGATTTGGAAATTATCTGGCTTGGGGGTCTGCCTGAGCGTTCATCACTAATTTGGCGACAATCACCACTTTGAACTTAACAAACGAATTCCGTTCTTTCAGTTAAAACAACTTCACCGTACACTGCACGTTTTTTGTTGCTTGTGTTGAATTTTTGCTTTTACAACAATAAAAATAGCATCAAATCTTTAAAATCCAACTTATAAGTAAAATTGACACAAATTCAGTAATTTTAAAATTTTTCTAGAGATATTTCGAAGTTTGTTCTAATCAGCAAACTAAGCATATTAATAGGTTGTTACAAAAATAATAGCCGATTTCAGAGACAATTTTTATTATTGAAAAATTAACTATAGAAATTTTGAAATTATTCGAAATAAAAGCATTGGTATCTATGCATTTTTGCCATCTATAGACGAGATTATCATTTTCTCGTTGATAAAAAAAATTATTGGCTGTGATGCAACAAAATCTTTGAAAGATGATTCAACCTCTGGTTTGGACCGAAAAATGTTAACATTTTAAAATGTGCTAAAATGTTCCAAATAGAAAATCAGGGGATGAAACATGAAGATAAAATGGAAGATGTGTTAAAGTATGGCATCCCATGACTGTGAGTGTTTACAATGTCATTCTTACAAGATGTAACTGCGCATTATCGTCGAGCAGAATTGGACCACTTTGTTTCATCAATGCATGTCTCGTTTTTTGACAGGCGTGCCTGCATTTCAGCAAGTTGATTGCAGTAATCTTTTTTTCATTAATGCTGCGATTGGCTTTCAGAAAATTGTAGCAGATAACTCCAATTACAAACGACCAGAGAGTCACAATAATATACTAAAGAAGCAACTTCAGTTTTGGGAATCATTTAGGGGCAAGCACAAGCCATTGACCTTATCGTTTTCGGTTATCATAAAGCATCAACTGTTTATCAGTCAAGAAAGGGACCATGGGTTTAAAGAGCATCGGGCACACTTCAATTCGCCTAAGTTTTTGAGTTTCATTGAGATCATGAGGAACCCATTTATCGAGACTTTTTACCATACCAATATTCTGCAAATGGTGTGAAACTGTTGCCATGCGTCTGAGACATTTCTTTTATACATTGATATGGGTTTTGCTGAACAACTGCATGCAGTTGTTCGTTGTCAATACTGCATGGCTGTCCTCTACCTTCTTTATTTTCAAGGCTCTCAATACAGAATTTGTGGAACCACCTTCGTACTGTCAAGATCTTTTGTGGACCCATCTATCCATTCTCTTTTGATAGTGACAAAAGTTTGGTAGGCATTTTTTACTGATGAAAGAATTTTTTACTGATGAAAGAAAAGTAAACGTAGATCATGTTTTATCATGTTCATAATTAATATCTTCTATGCTTCAGGAATTTTTAGGTTTGACAATAAATTAGCAATTATTAAAATACACACATGGATTATTATTTAAACTAAAATAAACTTTATATATACCATTAATACTATGTTAAAATGGCTTTTCAAAATAAAAGATTTAGAGCAGAAATTATTTTTTTAAGAATCTGTTATGTATATAAAATATATGAATCTATTATCCGTCTCAGCATTGAATAATTTTGGCACATCTGGTCGAGTGCCCCTGCTATTCATCTTGGGGGTAGCGACAGAATCCAAAGAAGAATCTCTAATGTAATTGATCCTTATCTGGTAGTTCAACTCCAGTCACCTTCTCATTGACGAAACGTGGCTATCCTATGTCTATTCTACACGTAATTTCCCGGTTTCCGCTTCTATGAACTTAAATATCTAGTGACCACTCTGCATGAATTTACTCTTGCTACTAGACTAGCAACCATTGAAACCACTGAAAAGTAACAGAAACTTTTTTTAAAAATCATTTCACTCCAAGCAAGGCAGTCCACTGCCACTATTGCGCATGGGGCAACATAGGGGAAGGTAAAGAGAAAGAATGGTTAGATATAAGAAATGTCAAAAGGAGGGTGATAAATGGGTAATGATACGGAGGCTGGAGGTTGGGTAGATGGGAAGACTGTTTGAAAGAATGGATGCGAGTTAGTGTGTGAGGAGGTGTCTACTGACCTTACATTTAAACTCCTCGAGATTGTAGCGGTCGGGGAAGCAATCATGTGGAAGGGAATTCCATAATCGGAAAGCGCGAGAAAAGAAACTGTTGGAGTAGAAATTGCGGTTGCATTTTATCTGTTTCACTGTAAAAGGTTGGGATCTCGTTGCTAATCTAGTATCTGGTGCAAATTCGTACCTAGGAGGCACCAGTGATCTAAGTTTATTAGAGCAGAAGCTGTGAAAGTATTTATAGAAGAGGCACAGGGAAGCCACGTCACGCCGGTGAGAAAGTGACTGCAGGCGGTCTGCCAAGTCGGTATCGATCACATTACAGACTCTCCGTTGTACTTTGTCGAGAAGCCCGAGGAGAATAGCAGGAGCACCTAACCAGATATGGCAGCAGTATTCAATGCTCGGGCGGATGGTAGATTTATATATGTGCAGGTTAGATTCAGACGGAAAAAACTTCCGGGCACTGCCCAGAGAACCGACTTTCATAGCAGCGGATTTAGCAATGGATTCGATATAGTCATTCCACTTGAGGTCCGCTGAAAGTGTGAGACCAAGGAGGCGTAGCGTTTTACTTTCTGGGAGGCAAGCCTGGTCTATTCTAACTCCATGAGCTTCTTTTCTCGCGTTTTCCCTCTGTAGAACTCACTTCCGTATAATTGCTTCCCAAACAGCTACAATCTACAAGAATTTAAATGCAATGTCATTTGTCATCTCTCATCTCTTTTACTATCATCATTTCTCTGAAAACTCTTGTATCATGTATTTTTCTAATTTGTTCTCATTCAGCTTCAATCACACCAGTGTTCTCATCCTTCTCTTAGCCATTTTCTGACACCTCCTGTGACCTGTTTCTCTTTCTTTTCATTCTCCTCTTATGTAACCAACTTAACACCAGTGGCAGTACTGCCTTGGTTGGGGTGAAATTATTATAACAAATATATATATATGTCGATAAATTTGAGGAGACTTAACGTTTTGGAGCATGATTGACTAAAAATCGGTATGAATATTCCGGACAACTCAATAGTTGCAGATAATAGTCACTTTATTAAAGACTTTTTTTTCCAATGAACAAATAAAACAAACAAATAAACTACGTCAGCAAAGGCAAATAAATTATTTTTTGTACACCTGTTCGCATTGCATGACTTAAAGGTGCGGTTATCGTGCGTCATCACATAAATTTGTTAATATTTTGATTAATACTATCATTAAAATCTTTTCTATTGTTCAAGAATGAGATAATTTTTCAACCTATTTTTTCTCAAAGAAACGGTACAACATGTTGCCCTAATTAGTTTGAATGTTTTATTATTGTAACAAATATCGACGCGTTTTAAATAATTTTTTCTCTCTAGAACAATGTGTTGGATATTTTTGGATAAAAACAAGTTGAATGTAAGGCAAAGAAATGAAACATTTGTTGATGGTTTATGTCTACTTTTGTGATCATTTACGATTTCTCTCCTGCTCTTTTTCGGTGTATTATTTGAAAATTTTATTGATGTTTCAAATATTTATTTGTTGCCGTAAATAGGAATTGAAAGTTATTCCCCGTGAGAGAAATAACTCATTCTGTCGTATCAGTTTATGAGTTAGATGAGTATTATTTAAACTCATCTGAGAAACAAAGACCAGCAATACTAAAAAAAAGGGAACGAGAAACTAATCCACTACCGTTATCAAGAATGCATGATGATTCGCAAATGATAAATGGAATCCGTCGAGAGCCATTATCATTTACATTCTGAAGGAATATAGCATTATAAAATCAAATCTGGAATGTGCTTATCATTTTCGGAAGTTAATAACAGACGTTGATTTAAATTTTAAAAAAATAACTATCTACATTTTCTCAGCAGAATACATCTTGCAGATTCATAAATCTACCATTCGTCTGTGCATTGAATACTTTTGCACTATCTGATCGAGTTCAACTGCTATTCAGCTTAATGTTCTCAACAAAATCCAATGTAATCGAACGTAACTAAGCATCTTTCCTTCATTCAGTCTCTCACCGACGTGATGTTTTCCTCCTCGTATTAATATGTTCATGGCAACAGCTCTGACGAGCTTTTTTTTCCCTAGTGTTACGTCCACGTGAATTTAAGCGAACTACTAGACTGGCATTTAGGAACCGATAATTTACAGTTGAAACAGTTAAATATAACTGCCTCTTCAACTCCAACAATTTATTCTCTCGCACTTCCCGCTAGTGGAACTCCCTTTCGTTTACATGCATCCCTGGTAGCTATAGCTTTCATAAATTTAAATACAACGTCAATTGCCGCCATCTCTTCTTTGAATTTCATCCATCTTTTATTTTTTCTTCAACCCCCCGTACATTATCTTTCTTTTTCTTTTTTTTTTTGCTCTCGCTGTAACTCCCTCCGCACTAGCAACGGTCCAGTCTTGTTTTGAGAGCAATGATTGAACAAATGAAAACAAAAAATATATCCATATTTCTCATGAGAGAAAAAATTTGACACAAGAAAAAAGAGAAAAATAAATCTGAATTTCTTAATGGAATATCTATGTTCTTGTAAAATATCCGATACCTACATTGCTTCATTATTCAAAATGCATATTTAAGAATCTATTGCGTGTATGGACAGATATATTAATGGAGGGTAGAATGATGTATATCACAACGGTTTCTGACATATGAATCGTTTTGATATAGGTGTATTTTGCGGTTGTAAATAAAGTAATTTTTTTTCTTTTTCAATTCTGCTACAAAAAAGTTATTGTATGCATGGGCACTAAGCCAAAAATGGCGTTTCACATATTCGCAATAATAGCAAAGAGCAAGCTAAAAGTTTACAAGACATAACAGAATAAAAAGCAATGAAAATTTACAAAACAATAAAAAATAAAATGAAGAGAATGTACAACAATAACACACTACTATTAATACTTCTGTCAATTCAATATTACTTATAGCTCATAGATTTTCGATTATGTCGCTTGCTTGCGAATTGTCGATTGTGAGTCACTTCTGCTACGCGATTTATTTGACAGGGTTCAAATTTTGTATTGTACGAGAAATCACAATATTTGACGGAGACACTGGAATAGAAAACACTGGATAAAAAACGAAAATGTTAAAAAACAGTAAAAGCTTTATATTATTTATTAATATTAAAGTTGTTGAATATGAAAATTTTAATAGCATATAGAAGTTTTTTTATCGAAAACGTGTAGAATTCATTTATTATAAAAGTTTCATACAGAATTCGGACAAAAATTGAAACAATATCCTTCTTGTTTTTGCTCTAATTAATATTTGACATTTTCAGTGAGTCACTAACTTAAGTGCGATACGTAATGCACGCTTGGGCAATCATGTCTTAAATATGGTATGATTGACTGGGCAAAATATTTTCCCGCTGTCAGTCAGTTATGTGCCATACATGATACACGCTTTGGGCGATCATGTATCATAAGGGACATGACAGACGGAGCAGAATATTTTCTCGCACTATCCAAGTTTATGAAAACCCAATCTGCCCTATTTTTCACCCAAAACGTGAGAGAAGAGACCTTTTCCATGGGTATTTGTGCATAAGAGAATGCAAGGAATTCAGCTGGAATTCGAACTGGGCACTCCAATTTTTGTTCCAAGTCGATAACCACTGCACCACAACTCATCCTTTTCTGCAGTATGTTGACATTATTTTCTTTGGTAGACTGGTTGCTAACCAAAGCTATAGAACCAAATCTGTCTTTCTATTTAGTACATAGATGTAAGGAGATAAGATTTTCCGTATTACGTTGCCATTACTTTCTGCGGTATACTGGTTGCCAAACAAAGCTAAAGAACTAGTGATGGTAATTATTTTGTTATTTTTTCCACTTTTACTGTTTTTAAAATAAATAATTTGATCCTTATATTACACAATCTCATTAGATTTTTAAGCACCAAATATGAATTAGTATGGCTGGACATACTTTTTTTTTCTGGGACAGTTTATTGTCTGTTTTCATTATATTGTATATTATTCTGTGAAAAAGTAACTGAAAAAATTGTTCATGAAATAATTTATAAAATTTGAGAAATAGAAATATAATTTTGAAAACATTAAAAATATTATAACCTTATTTGTCTTTCATATCTTTTTAAACAATTTTCGTATTTTTCATTAAATCTAATATATAAACAAATCTATTTTTATCAATATGATTTAATACATTTAAAAGGTTTACCTTTTTGCTTGATATCCCATGTGTTTTTTTTAGTTCCTTTTAGAAAAAATATGCCATTATCAAGAGCTTCATTGCCAATTGATTTTCAAATATCTCCGCGCTGTGCAAAAATAATTCTGTCAGTAACAATCATAGAACAAGTCACTTTTCTCTAATTTCTTCGATGGCTACATTTTTATTCTATGTAACGTTAGATTTTTGTAAACGTATATGAATTAACACGGGAGAAAATGTCTTCTTTTTGTTTCTACTTCCGACAAAAATTATATGAATTGCAACATTTAAATAACATCGCAAAACAAATTCAAAAATTATCTGTTATATATCCTTCCTGCGTAGAAGGAAAAGAATAACGTTAATAGAAAAAATGCTTCTCATATTCTAAAGCTATTTATATTTCAAGAGACTAATAATAATTTCCAATCAATAATTAGATGAATTGTAACATTTAAAGAAACATTTTTTAAATCAGGTAGCTATAAAAACAATAAATAATTAAAAGCGGTAATAAACCTAAAAAGGTACATAAAAAATTAACTTTAATTTTTAATATCAAGAGCAGAATAAAATTTATTTAATCAAATTTACGCGTAAGAAAGAAAAGAAAGAATTTGACAGTTTACATATTTCTGAGCGGTTCTGGTGTTATGCATGACATTAATGCAAGAGTCTGGATTTGACGAGGGTATTTAAGAATATGATTTGAGTTGATTTGATGCTCTAGTTTGGTAGGAACTTACATTGTACGAAAATTATTTTAGCTGTGAGTGACAGAGCATTTTCTTGAAAACCATTCTCCTTTATCGGGTCATACCAAAACAAAGTTATCAATAGCATATTCTAAAAGCCAAAGAATGTGTTACAATGTTAACACTATCTGGAAATCGTTGAGGGCCTAACACGTCCTCAACACTACATTTCCAATGTTGAATTGTCCACACCTTTTTGTCACCTACGTTTATTAACCATCAGACTCTTTTGTTTTTGTTTTTTTTAATAATCATATCGACCCAAGCAAGGCATTTTACTGCCACTATTTTGCAGGGGATCACATAGGAAGAAAAGTTTGAGAAAGCCTGACAAGTTATATCGGGTGTCAGGAAGTGGGTCAGAAAAGGATGAGAATAGAGTGGAGTGGATGCAGAAAGGAGCATGAAAGAGAGGATGCTGGTTAGTCAGTTAGGAGATGAATATTGATTTTTTTTTTAAACATATCACCCCAAGCAAGTCGGTAACGCCACTGATGTGCAGGGGGCTACATAAGAGTGAGAGATTTAAATTCCTTTTTTTCTTTGTAGCTGTCGGAGAAGCAAGTAAACGGAAGGCAATTCCACACACTGGAATTTCGAGAAAAGTAGCTGAGGGAATTTGTGTTTTATTGGTTTCACAGTAAAATGTTGGGATTTAGTTGCTAGTTTTGTTGGACAAGTAAATTCATATATAGGGGGCACTAGTGAGCTAAGTTCATCGGAGCAGAAGACATGAATGTATTTGTAGAAGAGACACAGGGAAGCTACATTGCGCCCCTGAGAAAGAGACTGTATCTCGGCTGCCAAGTCGGGATCAATTAAATTATAGATTCTACGCTGGTTTTTGTCAAGGACCCATAGGATGATAGCAGGAGAACTTGACCAGATATGGCAGCAGTATTCAATGCCCGAGTATATCTAATGTGTTTAGTTTTCATTACTTCCACCTGCTGTTTTTTTCTTACCATAAAATGCCAAACTTGGTAGATACATTAGAAAGTTTCCAACAAAATGTTTTTCTTTTTTTGTTGTTTAAATATTTAAAGCTAATGAAACACACTCTATTCGTTCCCCTTCCCGTCTAGTATAAGCCATTTGAGAATTACATCATCTTCTAATCTTGAAAAGACGATCGCTTAGCATTTTCTGTATCTGTTGTTTTGTCAGTCATTTAAACAAGCAGCATTTTGAGCAGTTTAGACGATCCTCCTGATTTCCCCTTATACATTTGGCCTATCCTCCCGCTCAGTGTGACAAACACCTACATTTCTTTACCCTCCTCCATTAATGAGTCAATATAAACCGATTACAATCCTCTGTAGTCAGTTTAAAGACGCCACCCGACAGCCATTAGTAAGAGAATTAAGTCAGTGAAAGAGAGGCTTATCGTTGGTGCGTAAAATCTTGCAGGAAATTTTAGTAATGGCTGTCTTGTAATTCGTCTTACAGGCTTTCGGCCCACTGGCATCGCCATTAGGTTTTCAGCAGATGATGAGGATGAGGATTTGGAACGTCTTAAGATTGTTATCGGGGGATTCATTGCGAGGAACGTGCTCTGACAAGATATGGTTAATTGATGAACTTGTTGAGATGTTTTAGTTTGATAGGGTGGGAAGGTTTGACGTACATGCCTAGAGAGATTGCTAGAACTTAAAAGAAGAAAACATAAACAAAAAGACACCTTTTAAGATATCATTATTTGAAAAGAGGAAAGGTTCACATACGGACGTCCACACAAGCGCGCACACAGTGAGAAGGAGAGGAACAGCATGGATGTGTGTGGGATATGTTCTTCTGTGTACATGAAATAAGAAAAAGCTGTAGCACAGCTGAATATGGCGACCAAAAGAAAGTGGCCTTTTACTCGATGAGAAACAAAACCTGATATATGATTTATAAGTGATCGGAAAGATTGATAAAAAATAAATATTTTAAAAAATAAGTACAGCAACGAAGATAAAATTATTTTAATCTATAAAGAAAGAATCAAAGTTAATGTAGGGAAAGAAAGACAGAACATTACAGATGAAAAATAAAGGAGATTGAATGAAAGAGTGATATAAAAATAAAAATAAATGATCTATTATAAAAAGAATTGATCAAATTATTCTATGGAAAGAAAGACTAAGGATTGGAGAAGAAAGAAGGAGCAAATATGTTACTGTGAAAGAATTGAGTTTTGTTTAACGGCATATCAACCTCTGTGTGTTATTTAATGCAGAAAGTACGGTTTTAAAGGTATTATTTTAATGTTCAGTGATAGTGAGTACGTTGATTTAGTCAGATTTTGATAAAATTTTATATTTATCATTATTATTATTATTATTATCGAAAACTGAAGACGGCTTCTAGTTTTCTATTCAAAAATGTATTGCTGGTAATAATTTTTTCCTTCAAAAATATATTATGGTATTGTATTTTTTTTCTTTCAAAAATGTATTGTTGGTAATAATTTTACTTCAAAAATGTATATTTTTCTAAAAAAAAGTCTATTCTTAAGTATATATTTCTATAAAAATCTATTTTATACTTTTATGGTGTTTTATGCCCAGTTTGGTGGTGTACTATTTACCCATAGTTGGGACTCTAACCGGTGCTACCACCCCGGGTCAGGGTGAAACTGAGAACCACAGCAAATATGAGGTGGTCTCATGCTACTCACAACCTCCGAATCAGAGACCTTGCTGCCGGATGTAGTTTATTGTCATACCCAGGACCATGTTAGTGTGAAAGAAAAATACATAATATACAAATAGAAAGCGGATGCATCTGACCCCGAATTACAACCAGTTAGTCGCGACAGAATCCAAATTATTTTTCACACACCAAATTTTGCCTCATAGGCGAGATGCGGAAAACCTTACTAACATAACATCAACATCTCTTGCTCTCATCAGATAAGTAAACTGAAGCTATTACATACGGAGCGATCCTTGTAATTCACAATGATTTTATGTATTTGTCTCAGTGAATATTACCGCAGACAGATTTATGGAGTTGAGTGATCTCTTTTCGAGTGCAATGCGAGACAGAAGCACGTTATTAAAACGGCAATGATTTCCTCGGAGGGTAATAATCATCATTCATGATTTTTGAGTAAGCGTCAGTTCAACTTTGAATATTAAACAAGTATTCTTTTATTAGTAAATAAGATCTAAGGCGATGAAAGTTCGTAAACAAACACCATATTAATTGGCAACCGAGTCAAGCTGTTATAGAAGGATTAATATCAACTGAAAAAAATATTTCATCACAGCCTGCGCAATGACAGAAATAGAAAGAACATAAATCTCTACGTGAATAGGTTTATAGAAGACTTGATTCATTAAGTCTGGAGAGAACTCATTATATATATATATATATATATATATATATATATATATAAGGAAGGAAGAAAATATTTACGATGTTCAAAACATTAATATAAAACAGTGCTCAATATAGAAATAGAGCAATGAATGTTTATTATAAATTATATGTTATAACATGACCAAACTACAAAAGTGTACATTCTATTTCGACATATAAAGAGCAATATCTCGTCAGGTAGTTTACTAACTGATGAAACATTTCTCTATGAGCAAAATTGGGTAGAAAACTCCCTTAGAAGAGCCGTTGATGGTTGTGCTTGGGCAAAGGCACAAGTCATTCTCCCCGAGGGTTTAGGCGAACTGAATTTGTTCAGATGGTTATTCAGTTCCGATTACGCTCACTTACCCAGAAACATTAACTAAGATCTGCTCAGTATCGTTACAGTATAAACCGTAGTGTTCATAGTGCTTCTATGCTGGACTATGTCGGGGTTTAAAAATACAAATATTCCGAGGAATAGTCAGCAAAAATAATTTCTCAGATTTGAAAACAAGCCCTGAGAAGTTAGGATATCATTCTGTTGTCTTCACAGAACGTCGAAGTCGGCATGACTCTGCTCAGTTTAGTAACAAACTTCTTTATATTAATCTTGCAAATATATCTTTTTATCCGTAAACCACTGAAAAAATTTATTGGCACTAATCATCACAATTCCACATTCTATATTTAATAAAACTGTTTTCAGAGAACAAAATTAACTATCAAGAAAATGGTTATATAAAATAAGTGCACAAAGTAATACAGAAAATTGTGGAGAGCTATTTAATATTTATGCGAACAAACATTCCTCAGGAAGTAAAATTTTAACTGTATTTCACAACGCCTTATTTATACACACGATTTCAATAGAAAATATGATAAAAGTGGTTGGGACACAAGAATAGAGACAGAGAAAGGTGAAAATTTCAGAAGAAATTGGTACTCTCATCCGGGTACCTATAATCCTAAAATAATCTTTTTGCATGTTTATAGCTAGATATTGCTCCAGATCTCTTAATTAATAAGCTGTTTTAGACTGGATACAACATAATTGCTAGCTTTTTCTCCTGACACAATCGGCTTTCTGGCTTTAGTAGATTTATTTATGATCCAACAGACACCATCCGCTCCCTCTGTTTCTCTCTCACAGACACACACACACGCACACACAAATATATATATATGTGTGTGTGTGTGTGTGTGTGTGTGTGTGTGTTTGTATGCAATGGTATGTAGATATTACCTTATTTTACATAATTCAGTTTCTGTTAATATTGTATTATAAACAAGCAATCTCAACACATTTTCCATACACACAGTGATTTCATTCATACCGTTCTGAAGAAGTTAACGCCGAAGTGCCTTATTTTTAAGCTTTTACAAATTCTCGTCTACACATTAACAGGTATTTGTGTACACGCAATTACATGCTTGGTTGGATAATCAGAGAGTTGTTAAAATATATTTCATGGCCCAACACATCAGTTCCTTCATTTCAGTTGAGGCTTCTCAAACGCCGCAAGACGTTACATAAACAAAATATTGACATCAGAAATTGAGTTTTCCCTCACTGTCAGCATGACTCGAGGTAGAGTCGTTCTTTTTGTCGGGAGGTTGGAAATGTTTTATTTTCTGCTTAATTTATATTTTGTGTTTAAACGTCTTGTTATTTTCTCTTGTCTATACTTGCAGTTCTGTTATGTTACTTTGTGGTCATTGATTTAAACTTTTGTAAATCATGGTTGTATGCAGAAACTCTAAATATACATAATTTTCTTTGAACAATCTTTAACGAAATTGGATTTTTATAGATAGCATGTATTCTTCTGATGAGTGCATGAAAGAATTTTTATAAATGTGATGACTTTTCAGACATCGGTCAAACCTTTGTGGTTTCAAATATGTATGCGTGACTCATAATTGGTTTTTCTCTCAACTGATCGGGCCAGGATGAAAGATGCGTTTGTGTTATACGAATTTGGAGGCAAACAATTGCATTACAAACTTTTCAGCATATCAAGCAAATAGTCTCAAATGGCCTGAGAAAATGAATGCTTAGCATATTTAGTCTTTCTTGGGATTTTCGATAGTTGCCACGTCGAACTTTAGAAATGTGCTTCCGATTGCATGTCAGGAAAATCTTTATTTTCATCTTTTGTTTCTGATGACAGTTTTTCCCGAGGTGACGTTCAAGCCTTTTGTGCTGAAGATGTTTCTCTTCCAAATATTTACAACCTTCGCTTCCAGTCAGCACTTTTTTATCAGTAGCTGATCTCAATTCTCAATTTCGATGTTCAGTTCTTTAAGGGGTTTCTTTTATTAAATCCTTTTAATTTTTACTTGTTTCATGTTAGGGACGTTTTCCATTGCACAACTCAAGGGAAAATAGTTTGCTTTGTTCCTTTGTCATCTTCTATGCGTAAGACTTGGCCTGCTCAACGCATTTTATTAGATGTGATGAAAAGTCTTGATATTATGCACCTGTGTCTGGTGTTTTGCTACACCACTTAAAGTTCAGTAAGCCTCACAAAATCTTCTGTAGAAAAAAAAGAACTCAAGCTCGCTTGGTACAACAAACATATATAAGTGTGTGTATATATCTAAACCATAGTAAATTAGCTTTATATAAACTTCTACACATTTATTAGCTGAGCGATATTTTTCGTTTTTTAATAGTATGCTTGCAATGTATTATTTTTTGTCGTTCAAAAACAAAATGTGCTAACATGCGAAAATTTTCGAATAAGCGTGAACGAAAAATATAACTCGAGAATGCTATTTAAAAACTGCCACCCATTTTGAAAAGTAATAAACCGTGAAACAGCGGTTTAGCTGGACAGATAAAACAAAATATTCTTTATATATATGAAATATTTTTAGAACTATATTAATTTAGAAAAGTAATATGCAAAAGATACAGACACACACAAATATAGAAGATTTCTTAGATGCAGTCCAAAGCCGAAAATCAACAAGTGAAGAATAATGTTCTCGCACACGCACACTATTTACCACTGGACATAATTATTAGTCCACCCCAGTTTTTTAAAAGAAATTATGTATTTCATAATATTTTCAGTATTTATTGCCAAGTAGATAATTCTAATTTAAAATAGAATTGTTACTTGTTAATACTGCACAATAACATGTGCATCAAATGAACTCTTCTGGTGGCCAGTTTTTGTGCTTTCTTTCCCATGCTAAGTCTTCTCTTCTTATTGGCTGGCCGAAGCAAAGCTTTCCTGGCTGCCTTGCAAAATTTTGCAAAGTAATAATAACAAAAGAACAATTCTATTTTCATTTAGAATTATCCATTTGGCAATAAATACTAAAAATAGTAAGAAATACATAATATTTTTTGAAAAAACAGAAGTGACCTAATAATTATAGCCGGTAGTGTATATATAAAAAGAGAGAGAAATAGATAAATGGATATCTAGTTTGGTAAATATTAAAGACAATATACTTTTAGTTTCGGTTGATTATTTTGATCAACTGCACTTTCAAAATTAGATAAGCAGAAAACATCCAGTCAAATTTTCTCCGAACCATTTCTTTTTAAATTAAAAATGCTATATATATATATATATATATATATATATATATATATATATATATATATATAGCATAGGGTGCGGGTGTTAAGGATTTGTGACTTGAAGTAATTTTTGTGGAGATGTATGTTTGCCTTTTTTTTCTCGTTATATTTAGAATTATTTTAAATACAAAATTCATATTTAAAGCAATAATCCACGTTAAAATATGTATAATCCGATATATTTAACGAAATTTTAGTTATGTAACTGTTAGTTAAAATTCAGTTTTAAATTCAGTTTAGAAATAATGGCTCATGATTCAGATTAGCTAATTTTAGAATCGTAATTACGAACAGCATTTATCCACATGCCCTTTCGTCTTGTGCTTCCCTCCACCTACCAAGAAAAAAGTATTTTAAACAATTTAAATAAAGAGTATTAATTCAGGAGCTGAAGATTGCCCTATGCATGAACTCCGATCCGGTTATATATATATATATATATATATATATATATGTATGTATGTATGTGTGTGTGTGTGTGTGTGCGTAAAATGTGTTGTAATTATTTGTTTGGACTGTTGACTTAATCATCGCTTCCATATTCACAATATTTCAGCTGCTGTGGACTCTGGCCTTTTTTTTTGATGATTGGTATTTCGAACTGAACACTTTCCTTTGTCTACAGAAGTAGATTATTCTACTTAAACGTGTCATCTCTTTTCCAAATATCTCAGTATCCTTTTAAGATCATAGTCCAGTGGTAAAGTGTAGTGAAACTAATACCTGACTACCGAAGGGGCGAACAAACACTTCGAGAGTCGAAGATAATTGTTACTGGGATATATGTAAGAATTATTGTTCTTGGAACTAGAACAATATACGGTGGACTGAATAAAATGATTACTTCGAAACTCCAATAGCATGAAGAAGGCCGAAGCGTACAACGTTCGAAAGTCGCGAGTGTATCTAAACTAGGAGGGCAAGAGAATTTACATAAAAACAGTATGTATATATATATATATATATATATATATATATATATAGCATTCTTCTATTATTCCATAAAAAATATTGCGTGATTCTTAACCACGACTGTGGCTTCGTGCCTATGAAATACAATAAAATGTGAGTCTATATTTATTTTATATTATGATTTCCCTCTTTTGGAGGATTTGGCTCTAATTTTCCGATATTCATTTAACAAAGTTTGTCTCTGTGCAGGACTAAGTTACACTAAATAATTTCTATTCTCTCTCTCTCTCTCTCTCTCTCTCTCTCTCTCTCTCTCTTTATTTGTTGATAAATTGAAGAGGACACTTTTTGAGCTTGGATGTATATGTCCTCTCCTATTAGTCTCTGTTTATGACTTAACATGAAGCATCATAGTCAAAACACAAAGGCCACATAATACATCGAATTAAAAAGTCGATCTTACATTGTCTGGGACTGTCCAGTTTTAACGTTTTCAGTTGGTAAACAAGTCTATGTCTGTGATAGAACGTGAATGTTGTATCAAATCTTTTCAATACCTGAGCTGTCATAGCGAATTTTTTTCTTCAAATGATAGAAACACTGACCATGTTTTCCTATTCACGTTAAACGTACAGTTTAATACGAATTTTAAACGAAGTAAATATATGATGTTCAGTGTTAACATAAATAATCTCAGAACTATAAATAGATATAAATATTTTCTAAACGTTTATTTAAAAATCTGTTATGATCAAGATATTTGTAAATTTAAAAAATGTCTACAGCCTTTGAAAATTGCAAAGGCGACAAAGGCTTGTTTGCCTTTAGTTCATACGTGTGTACCACTGCTGTAATATATATATATAAAAGGAAGCGTATGGAGGTTAGAATCTAAAAGGAGATCTTATTTATATTGTTATGAATTAGGTTATAAAACTTATTCGACCAGAGGTCTCAATATATATATAATTGATTTATTTTCAAATCCAGTATGTATTTTTTTCTAAAAAATCGAAATTTATGATCGTATGATCATTTATATGAATTAAATTCACATTATCGGTGATCTTTAATATGAAAGCTTTCAACAAAAATTTGAATATTTTAAATAAATGAACCGGAAATAGGCTTGTAAACAGAAAAAGAAGGATCTTTTCCTTCTTCATCTCCTTTTTATACGCTGCGCTTTTAAATTTCCATTTGCAAACATACTTCCGGTTTCTTTAACCACACACTCAAATATGACTTTGAATTTTTCTGTAATATTAATGACCACCGATAATGCGAATTTAATTCGCAGTATAATCATACGAGCATAATTTTCGAAAAATGCATATATTAATATAATGAATTTATATCTTCATTTTATGCTTGTAAATATCCTCTAATTTACTTTTTTTCGTTAATTTCTCTCTTTATGTGATTTCTTTTTTTTAAATGCCAAACTATTTAGTTTAAAATAATGTAACGATGTATGTAACTGTCTGCAATTCATTCCCTGCCAAAGTTTGAAATTTCAATTTCTTATCTGTTTCTATTGTCTCTGCCCTTTCTTCCCTCTGTACACTTTCTCAATTTTTCCTCTTTGTGCTCATCTACACCTACTGCTTTTTTTTTTGCAAAATGATTTGAGAGCAAACACTATGTAACCGATATCGATATCTGTCCAAAATTCCCTTATAGTCTAAACTAAAAATGTCCCTCTTATCAGGTTCCATTGGCTCTTTCCTCTCAGTGCTTTATCTCTGGTTTAACACTTTCCTTTTTGTTTCCTCTGTCTTTTCCTTTCTTAATTTATCTTGTTTCCTCGTCTTTTTGCCATTTTTATCTTTTCCTTCTTTTCTAATATCTTCTTAACTCACACAAAAATATTTCTAAAATTAAAAAGAAATGACTTAAAAAAATTCAATACAACGTTTATTACCATCATTATTAACGACCTGATGAAACATTGCTTTATCAAAACAGAATGTACAACTTTGTAGTAGTTTGTACATGTTTTACTGTATAATAATATTCGTTGCCCTATTTTTATACTGAACACTGTTCTAAATTAATATTTTGAACGTTGCAATTATTTTCTTCGTTATTTTTTTCATTTGCATATATATATATACAAAGTAGAGCCATATTATTATTGGAATATGTTTATTATAATTAGTCATAATACATTCCTATTATGACTAGTAATAGTAATGATTTTATGGAAATTTAAAAGCAGTAACTCTTATCACCGGTAACTAACCATCGTTTGACCAAATACAATTTTACTGAAACATGATAGTTTTTTATGTAGCTTTGTTAATGCTTTTATTTAACTACTTATGATAAAGACTTTACAATAATTATATATATATATTCTAATATCTTCATTATAAATGTCGTCTATTTCTAAATATATATATATATAAATAGACGATATAATCAAAATTATATATATACTTGTGTGTGTGCAAGTACACGGCTGTTTCATTTTAATAAAGTGTATATATATATATATATATATATATATATATAAGAACTGGTAGTAAATTCAATAACTTTTGGAAAGAGAATGAAGTAATCCGTCCCTGTCTCGCTATTGTTTCATGAAAGCGAGATAGACTGATACTTGAACGTTACAGGGGGGAATATATTACAAAAATAAATGCACAACAGCCTTTATTATAATCGAGAAGACAGTTAATCAAGATAATTATTTTCTTCTCTATCGCTAACATGATCTCATCTCTCGTGAAAATCTTTGATCCCTCGGCTAAAAATATTATTTAAGCTTCAATGCAAGTAATCACTCAACATCAGTTTTAAATAATTCATTAATAATAAACATATTTTCACGAAAATATTTTGACAAATTAATAGTCAGACGGTATCAAGAGAGAAGCGTAGGCAGACTGAGACAAAAACCTTTGTGCGTTAATATTTCCCAAGTGTTTCTGGCAAGATGTGGTTGTGAATTACCGTGTAAGAAAAATATTATTTTACTATAACCCAACTATAGGAGTATTTCTTCATGTTTTAATACATTGCTACTAATTGGCCATAATACTTATTTACATTAACTGTTTTGCTATGGTTTAATTCTTCATAAATCAATAACTTACTAAATACAAACGCTTACATATATTCGGGTGTATTTCTAATACAGGTTTGTCAATTTATTTTCAGTAAGTCCTAACCATTGTGAATTTCAGTGGAAATGATTTTAAACAATCTGCTGTTCATCATTGATGATGATTCTATCCAGGGAAGTATAAATAGTAATTATATTCTTCAGTGATTAGAAGAGAGACACACATGAACTAAACCGGAATGCGGTCAGATGATGTAAGATTTGTTGAGCAAATCTAGGCGTTTTCAGAGTTTATGAATGTCTTATGTGTTCCTTTATTCACTTTGGTTCAAACCGATCAAATTTTTGCGGGAAAATCATCAAAACTTCTAGAGTTTAGCGAATAATGTTTTAGTTTGTCGGAAACCCTTTTTTGAAGAGCACCGACTGTGCACAGAATATTGTTGTCATATCTGATCAGGCGCCGCTGCTGTTCATCTCAGTGTTCTAGACAGGCTCCAAAAGAGAATCTATATGGTGATAGATTCCGATCTGGTAGCTTGACTCCAGCCAAATTCTCACCGGTAGAATGTGGCTTCTCTTTGTCTATTCTACAAATTATTTTCATGTCATCTGCTTCGACAAACTAAGTCACTGGTACCACCTCCACAAGAATTTACTCTTGCAACCAGACTGGCAACAATGTCCTAATATACAAATGCAGGCGACAATTCTACTGCATCAGCTTCTGTTCTCGCACTTCCTGCCTGTGGAACTCCCTTCCGTATACTTGTTTTCCCGACGGCTATAACCTCCAGGAATTTAAATGCAATGTCAATTCCCATCTCTTATCCTCTTGACTCCGGTCCTTTCTATATCACCTCATATATCTTGTTCTTTTCCTTTCTCTATACCTTCACAACTGTCGTCACACTTTCGTTCTCATTCTTCTTTTACAATTTCTCTGACACCTCCTGTAATTGGTTCGCCTTTCTCTTCACTCTTCTCCTGTCTAAACTTTTACTCTATTATGCAGACCCTGAGCTTCAGTGGTGTTACCGCCTTCCTTGGCGTGAAACGAGAAAAAATCTAATGTAAATCAAGTGTTGTTATATACGTAACCTAACCCCTCGTTCATTTTATCAATTTAGTTCAACTATTAATCCATGAGCACGTCGGGGTGACATAATGAGCGATTTCTCGTCGTGATAATAGTTTGCCCAACAAACTTGGTATCGACCACTTATCTTTGAGTGGCTTTTCAAGAAAGCTCATGGTTCAGCTTATAGTGATGAATGTTCAAGTCGAACACTCACCCAATAAGACCAAAAAAGAGTTAGAAGTATTCGTGAACCTATTCATGTGTGCCATCCCTAGAGTGTTTGCTTGAGTATGGTTCAATAAGCCTTTCTGTAAACTGAGTATTTCCAACAGTATTGTTAATTGCTAAGAGTAAGCTTAATTATAGCACAAGTTCGAAAATGTTTGACATCCAATGAGAATATAACTCAATACTCAACATAATTTATTTAGCTAGGTAAAACTCAGCGTATTTTAAGAGGGCAGAATTCGAACCTGCGTTATTGATTTCATTATCCTTGCCAGTTTAAAACTGAATGATCTCATCCAAGATGAAGGAGAGGCTTGAGGCTGCAGAAATGTGGTTTTACATAAGAATTCTGAGGATAGCATGGACAGAGGACGTGTGCAACGATGAAGTGTTGGAAAGGATGCAAACGAAATATCAGGATGTGACAAATGAGGTTTCTGAGAAACGTAATGAGGAAGAAAGGCCTGGAAAACTTTTTACTCACAGTTCGGATAAATTGAAGAAGGGACAGGGGGAGACAGCGTGAGACGTAGTTGTTAGGTCTGAGCAAATGGTTGACGGAGCAGGGCTTAAAAGAGATATCAAGAGAAAAGAACTTATTGACAGCGACAACAGACAGAGCCAAGTGGAAGCCGATGATCGTCTACGTCCTGAAGAGACACGGCACATGAAAAAGTAAATGAGTACGATTCTAACTGGGTATTCATACTTTCGGCCTTGGGCAGCATCTAAGCGGCACTTTTAAAACACTCCATTACCCGTGCCAATCATAGTTACGCTACTTGTTTTTGATATGTATAATTAGATCTATTTTATTTATTTACTTATTTCGTAAAAAAATCATAAAACTCATATTATATACAAGTATGTACGTTATAAGCAATGAGGTAGCAAGTAGTTGCGTCATTTTCGATATTAATTTAGTAAATTTTAAAAGTAGAAACAACTTAATTTTGTACATGTGGAAGATTACTAAACATAATCTCAGCTTCGGGACAGAAGCTAACAACCCTTCTTTTATACTCTGAGTTGTTTGCACTTTCGTGGCCACCAAACATTCCGTACAATTTTTCTTCTTGTCATATTTTTTCTTTATCTCTGGGCTGAGTCACAAGCGAAGGAAAATTCTTCAACATAGAAATAACCATCTCTCGCACACTATCGCGAGATCTAGCCTCTAAAGCTTCAGCAGACAAATGAATTGTATCTTTGTTCATTAAATAAAGAGAAAATGAACAAGTTAATGAGAAACTGAAAAAAAAATAAACCGATTTTCTCAGTCTGTTTATTTTGTGAATGACTTATTTCAGTTGAGAGATTGTTGCAAAGCAAGTAACGTTAGCCATCCTCCTAATACGGGGATGTATGCGAGAAAAACAGACGCGCCAGACATTGTTAGATCAGATATTTTCCTTCTTCTCTCGTTTAGCGTTTCGCTTTTCTTTTTTTTTTTTGTCTTGTTTTCGGGTTTCATAGACTGCTTCGAAATTTCTCATTCTTCGATACTTTTCATCTGTATTCGTTTACTATCTTTTATCTTATTAGTTGAATCTGGAATTATCTTTTAGAAGATCTAATTAAGAAATTCTTATGTACGTAATAATGATTTTAAGAAATGAGACATTTAAATTATTACAAATAAATATCAAAACCAATAATTTGACTCTCCGTTTACTTCAAATTTGTTTTGAATATTATACTCCTAGAGAAAGTAAGGAGTCACGACTCTGCACACCTTATTTTTCTTTATCTGGGAATTGCCAAATATTCTTGAGAAGGACTGTATTATTTCCGTAGCTTTCTCCACGATTAAGAATTCTGAGTTTTCTTTCACATGATGCCATCTATCTCTAATAGAATAAAATTTCAACCATAATTAATGATTCATAGTTTGAAGTTGCTGCCAAGAGATTGATTCATACCTTTCCAAATTATATTTGGCCCAAGTGAACGCAACAGGTCAGCCAGAAATTTGAATTCAGTGAGAAAATTCCCCGTTTTGTGACTATATAAGTTACACTACCGATGTAGAGAAGTAATATTTTAGCGAATTCGGTCCTTAACTAATATCATACAATATTTAAGCTGTATGTACCTGTACTGCATTGACTACACGAAGGTGTTCGACAAAAGACGCCATAAAACTTGATAGAAATGCTTGACATTATGAAAGAACATTAGAGCGATCAAGAGCCTATACGGGCAGTAGACCACCCGCATAAGGACAAAAAACGGGTTCAATAAATATGGAAGAATAAAAAGGAATGTAAGACAAGGATGTGCCTTCTTACCGGGTCTATTCACCTTATACAGCGAGGCAGTTCTAAAATAAATAGAGATTCTGCCAGGATTTGTAATTGACGGCCACATTCTGAATAATATATGATACAGTTCCGATAGCAGACACGGAAAAATATCTTTAAAGATAAATTGCAAGAAAACTGAACATATGGTCATCAATAATAAAAAGAGCCTAAAATGACAACAACAATCGGGCATAATGAAATCCAGCAGGTACAGAATTCATAAAACCGGTAGTCGTTCTTACAGATGACGGAAAGTGTGACATTGATATTCAACGGCGTTAGTATCGCAAAGGCTGTATTCCAAATTCCGAGTAAAATATTGAGATACAAGTAGACTTTATTGGAAACAAAAAAGAAAAAGAGTAATGAATTGTTATACCATCATTTATCCATCACACCCAAATGGTGCATAGTGCAGCAACTTTTGTTTCTGTTTCTGTAACAAACTGTTTTTTACGGGACAGGGTTGTTAGCCCTGCACCCAACCCCCAAACCTGTAGGACCGGTGGACCATTCTTGGCCCTTACGTTTACAGCACCCACCCACCCCCAAACCTGGAGGACCGGTGGGCCATTCTTGGGCCTTACGTTTACAGCACCCACCCACCCCCAAACCTGGAGGACCGGTGGGCCATTCTTGGGCCTTACGTTTACAGCACCCACCCACCCCCAAACCTGGAGGACCGGTGGACCATTCTTGGTCCTTAGGTTTACAGCACCTGGTATTCCCAAATGGTTACCCATTTAAGTACTGACCAAGTTCGATGTTGCTTAATTTCGGTGATCGGACGCGAATCGGTGTATTCAACACGACATAGCCGTAGACGAATTGTTATATGATATCTGTCAATTTTTATCGAAGCTAATGTTGGACGATTTTCTAACGGATGAAGGAGAGGATGGAAGCTACAAAAATGTTATATTATAGAAGGCTGCCGAGGAAACCATAGACCGAACCTGTGAGAAACGAGAAGGTTTTGGAGAATATGAAAACGAAAAGGAAACTTATACTTATCATTAGGAAGAATTTGCTGAAATTTCTTGGACACGTAATGAGAAAGAAGGATTTAGAGAATCTAATACAAAGAGGATAAACTGAAGAGATATAGGAGAAAACAGCACGATACAAGTTGAGTAAGTGGATATCGGAAAAGAGAGATCTCAAAAGAAGAAATATATAAAATGACAGTGGATAGGGGCAAGAAGATCAATGCTCGACTTCGTTCATGAACGGGCACTGCATATAAAGGGAAGAAGTTAAATCCAATATTTTAGGGATCTGCGCTAAACACATCAAACAGTTACTAGCAAATGAGTGTTTTCATTGGCTGCACATAACAGTTGATATGGATTGGTTTATTTGTTAGTTAAATAAGTCTCCGGATGTGTGTTTTGTTCAATGTATATAACGAGAAACTGAAGAGCCGATTTCGAATTCCAGATTCGTTGCATTCACTTATAAGCAAATAACCTCGGGAAATACATTAATCCGTCACTTTTCCCCCAACAATGTGTTAAATAGCAGAACATGCTGGGTTCTACAGCCTTGGTTGGCAACCAGTCCACTGCAGAAATTAATGGCAACCTTCTGAACAGTCGGTCATTTTTCTTTCAAGACATGATCTCCTAAGCGGTTATACCGTACGGTAATTAACGGACTTAATAAAAAATTCGAAAAAAATCAATATTGAATAAAGATCATTATATTATTAGCTCTATTTAATTTTATTACAGCATTCATACCGAACTCTTTAGGATGGTATGAGTATCGCCTTTACTGTAGTAGCTGAAAGGGGCAATTTTGTGACAATACGAACTGAAGAAACACACCGGCGTATTTTCATTTTCAAATTGTCCTCATAGACTACTTCACGTTCTAATGCTATACGAATCAGTTTTATACGATTTTACACATTGTTAGTTAGAGAATTATAGATTTATGCACTTTCTAAGAAGATTTATAAGAACTAAACTCATATTTTAATTCTGCTCAACGATACAACCATTTGCGAAAAAGAAAAATTATATTAGATCGAATTAGCTTGATTAATCTAAGGACATAACACCAATTTTGTAGGCATTTCTTTTTAAATTTCTATAATCCTGTTCACACGAAAGAAAACCGTCTCTGATTTACGCTATAATCATGAAGTTAGGTATCGTCGTATATTATGCGAACTGAATATTCAAATGCAGAAGATGGTTGACTTACAATAGTTCAAGCGAAGTGAATTCCAATAATTTAAGAGATAATTGATATATTTTTATTTCTGCTTTTAATGGAAACGCAGAAATCATTTAAAATACAGAACGCAGAAGATTTATAATATTATCATTGTGTAAAAGTTTTCAAAAAAGAAACTATTTTCAAGAGGAAATTATTTAGTTTTTAAAACATAGTGCTAAGAATTTTTGCATACACATACACACACATTATTGATTATTATATTTCAAACGTCGGTTCCCTTAAGATCACCGAAGTTAAGCGACGTTGAATCTATTTAGTATATAGATGTGAAATTGCTTGGAAATATAAGGTACTGTAAATTTAGATGTAAGGGTGGTGTTATGGATAATGTCTCGAAGAGCCGAATTCCAAATCCCGCTGGATTCGTTGGATTCCATTATGCGCATATACTCTTGGGGAAATGTCTTAATTCATTTCTTCTCTCTCCCCAGCTATGGGTTAATTATTAATAAAGATATTATCATCTTCACAAAAATATCTTAATATCTAAAAAGATGTAGCTTTAAGTAATCAGCAAAGCGTTGTTAAACCATGTTAGACGGATCAAGAAAACAAAAATACTATTGCACTATTATTACTAATAATGATATTAATGTGGACACATACAAAGAAGTGAACACGCCGGTTTTTTTTTCCTTCAATATTTGTTTCCTTTCAGTTTATGTTATTACACTATGAAAGGGCATGCATCCATTTAACAGCAACTATGTTTGAAATAGGAGGTAGACTCGTCTGATTTTTCTGGAGGTGGGTTCACTAGTTTAGGATAAAGAAAAATTTGAATTTACAGAAAGATGAACTTCGTTATGTTATATTGCCCAATATATACTACCGTTACTTATGAGCCTAAATTACAGGCCTCTTCTTTTTCGTATCTGAAACCTAGAAACGGAGTAGTATTTGAGTTCATATTCCGGTTGGGATAATGTAATTTCTCTATAGTATGATTTAGAGATAATATATTAGAAAACGTACGATCTGCGCCACACGTATTGCTACGTCGTTATCATTTTTACGACGTTGCATGTCTTTCAAATTTTATAGAAAAGATCAAATGTTTGCAGAGAAGGTGATGAAGAAGCATACTTGCAATATTTCTGAAATGTACTTCAATAGATTTCAGATTAACTGTCAAACTTCAAAAGTATTGATTCTCATATGTCATGAGAAGAAATTCTGTGTATGCATTCCTTGGTACTAAGTGAACTTTCTTTTCTTTTTCATCAGCACATTCCTACCGTTAGCCATATTGGATAGCGAACGGAATGGTGAGTAAGCGTTAATGAGAAATGAGTGGATACGTTTATAAGTCTGACTGCATAAACCAACCGCAGACACAGTAATATAATTACTGATTTTAAAAACATAATAATAATAATAATAATAATAATAATAATAATAATAAATAAAGAGCAATGAAAAATAGGAAACAGTTGTCTATTCTTTTATATTGCCTATTCTAGCCTGACAAGCCTACAGAGAATGAGAGAGGAGATTGTTTTGCACAAGTTGACGACATCTTAAGTGCATTTCAAATCAATTTTTGGAATCCTTTTTCTTGTGTTTTATATTTTCATTTTACATTGACAATAATGCAGTTATATATGTATTTCGGAAAATAACGGTTGTATACACGCACACACTCACACACACACACATATATATATATATATATATATATATATAATTCCCCTCATGATCTATTTCAAGTTCTTTTTGATAAAATATGTAAGTTAAAATAAAATGTCAGTGTTATTTTCATTTTTGCGTAATCGAGACGAAAGACAATTCATGCATCACACTCAGTATTTCTCTTATCTATCCAACTTTGTACATTTTATATTTTTGTCATCCAGCTTATCTCTTTCATTATATATATTTAATTCTGTCGATTATCTATCCATTGATGTCTAACGAAATATTTCTAATATTCAAAATATTAATTTGAGATTGAGGTAGCATCACAGTCAAAACTACAAGTCCCGTAAACCAATTACGGTCTTAGGGTCAGCCGCAGTAGTATTGTTTCCTACCCAAAAATCCATCCAACATTTTCAGGCTGGTTTGAATTCAAAAGCTTTTAATCTTAGAAGGATGAGGTAGCCAACCGGAATTCAGGATTAGGGCTAGAAATACCCTAAATCGAAGACCGCCTGAACAAATGGGATTATCCGTCATAACTACGCCCCACCCGCGATGCACGTTACTTTTACTAAAACGTATTACCATATAATGCACATTCGGCTGTTATCTATGTACCTAATAAGAACTTAGTAGACTAATAAAGTTAACAACATATTTGTGGATTTGTGTGTGTGTGTACGTTCGTGCGTACGTTATCTGGTAGATATGACCATCAAGTCTGATAAGAACAAAAGATGTTAGCAAGCGAAGTTAATGAATTTTTAATATATAAAATGTATGGGAATTGTAATTGCAAGAACGTAGGTTTTATATACAGCCACTTGGAGACCAATCAGAAGAGTTGCAGGGGATTTTGAAACTGTCTGTTGACCGTAGTGGTTGATAAAAGAATTATTCTTTATTCTTCTTCTAAGTGTCGTGTTTCTTTATGAAAGGTGATGATGGCTCTTCACGTCTTCTTATCTCTCGTAGTCATTGGCAGCGTTTCTCTCATTGTTAAGATTTCGAATATCCTGTATGTTATTCATGCACACAAGGTAAATGGCTAGCTGCCATTCCTTGTCTCTTGCACGCAATATGCCCAGTGAGGTTTATTTTTCCAAGCCCACCATCCTCATTGTTTGTCTAAAATATAAGTTATGTTTTCCTGGTTTTGTGGATAAGTGTTCTTTCCATTAAAATTTTAAATAAGAATTCCTTATCGATTATTTGCTTCACCCATGGAATTTTCGGCATCCTTCTGTAGAATCCAGTTTTCTTTTCATCCATGATAGAGATTGTCTAGCAATCACTGGATGAATAGCGCATGGCATGATATTTTCTTCGTTTTTAACGATTGTTTTCCGTTTCTCAGCACATTGCTTACTGATCATTTAACATAACTTTACGCGCATCAGAGAATTATTACAAAACCATGTCAGTCATGTCATCGATGCACACAGATATGAACGTTTTCACTTATCTCATACCTAGGAAATATCACTTAATATTCTCGGTAACATTATGAGGAAATTTTTATTTAAATCATGCCGTAGTTGAAAGACTTGGTAAAAGGTGGTACCGAACAATGAATCATGAAAAGTTAAAGTTGCAATAATAAACACACAAATTATTATAAGTAGAAGGACTAATATTATTATTGATTTTTGTATTTTTTATTGTAATTAAATTGTAAAGATGAAAATAAAGAGAGGAATTCTAAAAACTATGTTGTGTAAATGATATTTTAAAAATGCTTTGACGACTACTATGTTTCTTGAAACTATTTACAAACAAGAACAATTTCAGCGCAGTCAATCAGTCTGCTACCGACAACAGGATAGAGTCATATTAATCATGTTTTATAAACGCTGTGAAACCATGATTTGAGTTACAAGCTACGTATTTATCGGACTATGTAAATCCTGTAAAGGAAAACATAATGCAAATGTAACGAGTGATTATAATCTGGGGAATTCTGTATAAATGTTGTCAATGAAGCGCTTAACAAGACATAACGACTTTCTTGAGGATACCCTTCATAAACAACAAAACTGTAAAAACTCTCAACCTTCGGAAGAGTAAAAGAAAAAAAATATCCGATGAATTTTTAATTGTATGTAAAACTGCGGCGACATCTATTTAAATCGAGTGATTTTTTTATTACATAGCCATCATAATGATTTAGAAACGTAAATTTACGATTACACCTGTTGTGAAAGTACACTGGGTATGAAAAATAAGGGTACTGAAAATCATCTTCATAAAACTATCGCACACAACATCTCAGTGCTACGGAATTTACTTCCTCCAGAACTGTATATATTAACAGCAAAAAACCATCTCCACTAAAACAAAACGTCATAAATGTGCTTAGATAACTCTCCTACAGTTCTTTGTATTTATAGACCCAGTAATGAAATTTGTAATTAGGCCTTTAAAATTACTCACGCTCAAGATGATGCCATAAAATAATAATAATAATAAAATAATAATGAATCTTAGAACTGATTTATAGCTTTGCATTACACGTGGTTTAATATTGTGTCATTATCTTGAACTGAACTCTATACAAATTGATTCTAAGACAAAAAAGCTTATTTCAAAGCATAACATGCATAACTTATAGATTGATGAAGGTCGTCTATACGTACCCCGTATATAAGTTAGAAGAAGTTTTATTCAGCTCAAATTATCACACAAGACAACTCCTGGCTAACTAACATACACGGAAACAACAAGGAACTGGATAATACAATTAGTCAAGCAACAAGAAAATGAAAAATTATTCAATCATAAAATAGTCTAGTAAATACAAACGTGATTTATATTTAGTAGATTCTGTAGAGAACCAGCACAGAACCAAAAAATCAATTGTTGAAACAAAATAATTTTTAAAAAAAGCAATGGATAAAGCTCTTGAAGAGATTAAACAACGCTTAGAAGAAAAATCTCTGCATGGAAAAAACAGAATGTATTAATAAAGCCAATGTTGATAGAGTTACCACTCATCGATGCTTATGAGCATTTGTATTAAGGGCAGAATTTGAAAACTTTCTCCTTGCAGCACACGACCAGAGTTTTTTCACGAAGAACTTTCAAACAAATAGCATACATAATAAATATGGATCCCAAATGCAGGTCTTCTGACAAATAAGAAGAAACCATAAATTACCTAATCAGAGAAGTGTATCTTCGTCAGATAAATATAAAACTCTTCACGATAGAGTTGGGAAATACTTAAAGTGGACAATGTGAAAAGACATTGGAAAAGATGTTAACGAATGCTGCTATGAACATCATCAGGAACCGGATACAGAAATAGGAGTCATCACAATTCTATGGGATTAGACCATCTTTACAGATATGAAAAATGAAGCAAATAAGTCGGACATAATTAACAACAATCGAAAAGAAAACATTTCCTAATAATTTATTTGGTTAGACCAATAGATGTTAACGTAGCAAGCGAGGAATTTTTAAAACTATCGATGTAAAAAGCTGGAAATTAAAAGAAATAACAGTGAATCTCATGGTAGATAGGCTTGGAAGGATGAAAAATGAACATAAAAACAAACTTAAAAATCCCTAGAAATCTCAGGTTCAGAGAAGTACAGCGTACACGCACAGAGCATTGTTCATGTAACTCTACTGGTATTATGGCAGTGTGAACAAATCATGGAATATACCTATAACACCACACCACGATCTGCATTATGTTTTCAGTCAAACTTTATATATAGTATGACCAAAGTATAATTGAAAATATGATGATGATGATGATGATGATAGGTGTATTTCTTTTTTGAGTATTAATTTAATGATTTTCATAGAAAAAAAGTATTAAATTATTTCAAATTACATTTAACATATATTGGTTACTTCTTCTCCTGGGTGATGTATTTATTTTGGCAGTCATGGCTCTACACGATACCCTGTCCTTTATAACTCTTAACAGATTTTAGCTTTTCTTAATCTCTCATAAAAACTGTTTTGGCATTTATGTATATAAGCTCGCTAGGTAGTTCTTCCATGAACCCTTTACCTTCAATCATCACTGTAAACATCAAATTTGTCAAGCATTCCTTCCTCATTATGTTCCATAGAATTTTCAACCGTCTCTTTTTGTTGTTCAGTATCTTAATCTTTTCAAATTTAGCGAAAGCTTAATCGTTCCATACTTTTCTCATAATCATTCTGTAGAACCATGGTTTTGTTGCTTCAACTTCCGTTTTTAATTTGCGAGGAGATTGTCTAGCAAAAACTTCCATACAGGATGACTAACATTACGTACTGAGGGATAATCCTTTTATAATCTTGGAAGATTGACAGAGATTTTTTTTTCATCTCGGTCTCACTAGAAACTTTTTATTTAATTTCAAGAGTAAACAGTAATATGTACATGTGTGGATTTCTTAAAGTCAATAATTGCAAATGTGCAGTTATTATCTGGATGAGCTTTGAATACATCAGTTCATACAAAGCATTCTATCATGAAAATGAATAACTAGCGCAAAAATATTAACTTGGAAAAAAATAAAAACAAGACGTTTTCCCTGAGCTGGATTTCATCTCACGTCGAAATAAAAACGAAATCTTTCTGTTTATGCTCCAGGTAAAACGTTCTCGAGTGGAATCCAATTTTAATCATGGCGATCATTTCGCCGCTGCGTTAAACTCGCGTGGGTTCACTGCCACAGAAATGTCAAAATCCGAAGAACAAAAATTAGAAAATATGAAAATAAAGAACGAAAAACAAATGGCGTACTGTTATAGTATTCAGTTTCTTTTAGTTGAAGTTGAGCGATGGTTTTCATTCTCAAAGAAGATGGATGAAAGGAGAAAGTGATAATGAAGTTAGACGGAAAAGATATTATTCGAAGAAAGAAAGAAAGAAAGAACGAAAATAACGCTTTATAGAAGTTTGAATCTTTTTAAATATAATTAAAAAATTAACAAAAGCGTAAAAAAGAAATTAAAAAAACTGAAGGCAAATGTAATTCAAACGTTTATGAAATAAAACCCAATGCAATGTCCTGAAAATGTAAAAAAGAAATGACCGAAAGAATTAACGGAAAGATGGAATGAAAGCAAATATTTTTATAAATTATGGAGAGATTTATAAATACAAATGAAATGTTTGAAACCAACAAATAGATAACGATGGAACAAAGAAAGGAATCAAAAAAGAAAATAAAAAATACAAACCAATAAAAGAAAATAAATGACTAGAAGAAAAATATTCGAAAAGAAACAACTCGAAATATCGAAGAAGTAAAATCAAAAGAAAAAGGAGAGATTAAAAGAAACGAAATAATGTGAAAAATAACGGATGTTAAATAAAAAAGATGAAGAAAAAAAAGTTAAAAATTCACAAAAACAGTAATCAAACTTACTTCAAAACCGATAAATAAGAAATGAGTAAATGAAAAACACGAAATCAAGAGGCACGACGGAAGGTCAGAAATGAAGATTTGATATAAAGAGAGATGGAAAATAAAAATAAAACGGAAATACAGAAGAAAATTCATCAACAGAAATATAATCCTAAGAAGTAAAGAGGGAATAAACAGGTAGCCATTTCAAAATTAAACCTCTCTTTTTTAAAAACAAGAAACAATGGAAAAATAGAATTATAAATGATAGAAGGGATATAGTATTTAAGGAACGACGGAAATAAAAATCCTTTGAGAGTTAAGGACAATAAAAATATAACAAGAAATGAAGATAAAGAATTGAAAGCCAGGAACTGAGCAAAACCAACACTTAACTTTAGCTAAAATAAAAGCTTCAGTCCTAAAAAAAAAAAAAAAAAAAAAAAAAAACATATGATAATAAATTGCAAATCAATTAATTCCTGAAAATTATATTTCGGTAGAGCTGCATTTGGAATTTCTCATTTGGATTTCTTTGGAGTCTTTATTTTCTTTGCTACTATTTATAACAAAATGCGAAAAGAAACCATTTGTATTTTACTTGCTTCAAGGAAAAAATATTAAAATATTCGAATGAGGAATAATGGTTTCATTCACCCGAATTTTCCTTGCAACATGAAACCATTTAAAATAATGAAGGATTTCGGATCAGAATTTGCATTTACGACTTGTTTAAATTCTCTATCGGCTTCATGCGGACTTTACAGCTTTCTATTTAGGAGGATAATCACTTTTAGTGTCCATTAAGGGCAGGCAATTTGTGCAAGCATCCTGGGCCACTAACATTAACTGCGGCTAAATTTGTTTTTTGGTAATCCCCGATTTGTAACGGAAAGAAATGAACTCACTTGGAGAGTAACAAGAATAGCAATAAAATGTTAATTGTTTTCTCCGATATTTAAAAATTTGGTCAAAATTTACGACACACGCAAACATCTGTACACACTTATTGCGACAATCATTACATTTTTTAATCTGAGATATTATGTATTCAAAAGATAGCTATGTTTATTCGATTGCACATAAGTTCTATGTTGTCTTCTAATAGTAAATTTGCATCTATTTTCTTCTATAATTCAGTTATTTTTATTTTTTATTGTGACCTCCCACAGAACTGCAACGTTTTCACATACTTCCATTGGGAGAGGTTTGTGTTAATATCAATTTTACTTCTTGGGGAAAAATGCAATGGCGACGAATCTTATTTGGGAATAAATACTGCATTTGGCTTTCATGTCTTTATTTCAGTTTATTTTCGGATATGTTCTTACATCTAAATATTAGATATTTACCTCAAAACATTTAGCGAATTCAATGTTCTGTCATGATTTTGTTTTAGTTAATTTTTGGATAAGTTAATACATGGAAATATTAGATAGTTACCTCAAATTCTATACAAAACATGAATATCTGTATATATTTGTAATATGTGACAACTACATTATTTCAGCTTTTCGGACTGTTCTCCTCATATTTATTGTAATATTCACGATGTTTCGGATATTCACAGGAAGTGGCATGAACTAAGGAACAAGAACATTTTACACCACTAGTCGAAATAAATTTTTGTTTCAAAATTTTAGTCACCTAAAGAAAGTCGTAAATACGATAAAGATTAGGACAACAGTCTGAGCAATGTAAATAACAATAGCATCAGTTAAGATATTCCCTATTCATTAACATATGTTTCAAGTATTATCATGTAATTAGGTGTTGCACTTAAGTTGGGTAATACACACTTTATTATATCAAATGTTTATTCGTGATATATTTATCTCTCTCTCTCTCACACACAGATATATATATATATATATATTTTCCAGACATATGCTATTAAATATAAGAGACAATGAATGTCTATTATGTTTAATCATGAGCCGTTCTAAACGTCGTATTTTTGCTTTAATTTCGGTTGAAAATAAAGACAAAAATTCTCCAACATTTGGATAATTATTTATTGGTTTTCTTCTAAGCTTTCGGCTCACATGAGCCATCTTCAGAGAGGTAGTTTGAACTGAAATATTATAAAATCCACCATCACCGACGATTTTATTTTGTGTTGACATAAAACTCCGCTTGGCAACGGCAATAGTTACCAAAAATAATAAACGCAGTTCTTAAGTTTGCGATGCGGTTTTATGACGTCACACCGCGGGATAGCGCGAAATGACAACAAAACCATCTAGTCAAATGCAATGTAATATGTTATTTCCTGTTTTAAAGTTGATTTTATTGAGTGTTGGTTGTTTTGATTTGATGTACATGGCCTCCAATATCTGCAGGTTCCTCTTACTGTGTGTATGAGTAAGGATCACCGTATTGTTGACCAAAATCTGTCTGATATTACCTACATGTTTATGTTTTTCAGAGAAATGTTGTTTAATAGTACTCTGATCAGAAAGATGACATGTAAGTCTACGGGAGAGCGTGGTTGTGGTAAAACCAATATATGTACTAGGTTTTTGAGTAGTATCAGAGATGCAATCTCTGAATGGGCATGTAAATTGGTACACTACATTGGTTTTTTGTAAAGAATTTAGTTTAGTGCCTGTTGGGTTATTATAGACTATGAGGTCAATTGTTTTAAACTTTTTATAATATATAATGAGTTTAATTTGATTATTACTTTCGACTGGTTTAACATTTCTACGTATTATGTTTTTGAGAGTTTTTTCATCTTGTTTATAATTATTATGTATTTGGTTGCAATAGTATAAGTTAATAGTGTTATGTTTATTTTGATGTAAACCATTATTATTAATATTATCATTATTGTTAGAGCTATTGTTAAGTTTGTTGAGATACATTTTAATTTGTTGATCAATAACGGAGTTAGGAAATCCATTATTGACTAGTGTTTGCTTAATGTTGTGTAATTCTTTATAAAATATAGATTTCGAAGAAGATATCATTTGTGTGCGTTGAAGTAAGTTTTTTATAACAGCTAACTTATATCGTTGGGGACATTCACTATTATAATTAAGAAGACACGAATTTATGCTAGTTGGTTTCCTATATAGAGAAGTAGTAAATTTATGTGTGCTAGAATCAATGAATACATCAAGGAATGGGAGTTTGTTATTAATATTAAGTTCTAATGTAAATTTCAGGACGGAGTGACTTTCAAATTTGTTTTTAAGATATTTAATTTGATCGATATTCTTAGCTAAAACAAAGATGTCATCTATATATCTTACATATATAGAGGGTTTATTGATGTCATTAATTATTTTATTTTCTAGATTTGCCATATAATAATTAGAAAAGAGGGGACCTAAAGGAGATCCCATCGCAATACCATCTATTTGTGTATAAATATTGCCTAAGGGATCGTGAAAGGGTACTTGTGTGGTGCATGCTAATAATAGTTTTTTTAATATAGTGGGTTTAATATTGATTGATGGGAGAGTAGCATGGTTGTATACATCACGGATAATGATGTCAATTGTTTCCTGGACGGGAACATTTGTGAATAAGTTTTGAACATCCAAAGATGCAATCATTTGATTATTAGGTTTTACGGAATGGAGAATCTGTAAAAATTCGTCCGTGGAGTTAATGCTATATTTACTAGGAAGATAGGGAGTAATTAGTTTGTTAAGTGTTTTGGAAAGGTTGTATATTGGTGTGGGTATTTGAGAAATGATAGGTCGGAGGGGATGATCTTTTTTATGGATTTTTACATTTCCATAAAGGTAGCCGGGCTGATAATCACCTATAATCTTTTGAAGTTTATAGGATCCTATTTCAGCATTGTTTGCAGTAATGAGTTTATTAATATGTTTTTTAAGTTGGGTTGTGGTATTACAAGTTAATTTTTTAAATTTGTTGTGATCGTCGAGAATGGCCTGTAATTTGGAGTAATATTCCTGTTTGTTTAAAATAACAAAAGTATTGGTTTTATCGGCACGTCGGATAACAATATTTTTGTTATTTTTTAGATGTGTGGCTGCTTTTATGAGAGGCATATTTATAATATCATTAGGATTTTTATGGTAACGGTGTTTGATTGATTCAGCTTTGAGTAATTCTTTTAAGCCTACCTGTGTAGTAATATGGTTGTCCTGTTCGAGTTGAAGTATTTGTTGGTATAAAGCTTCAATTTCCATTTGTTTAAACATTGAATTAGGTTTCCGTGCGACATGAAAATTTGGTCCGAGATTAAGGAATTCTATTTCATCTGGAGTAAGTTGGTAATCCGATAGGTTAATGAAGTTGTCATTGATGTTTGGTAAGAGTATTTTTCCTTTATATAATTTGTTTAGCTTTTTTTGGATGACTTGTTTATGGGATTCATGTTCCTTTTGTGTTGTATTGTATAATAAATCCAATATTTCCTTGAATTTTTCACTTGTGGTAGAAGACTGTAAAATTTCTTTGATGTGTACAATTTCAGTGTTGATTTCTTGTAATTCCTGTTTGGCTGTGTGCATTTGACGTTTTATGAGGTTCCATTGCAATTTCTTAGCGGTGGGATCATTTAATGCTGCGGCATCATGTAACTTAAATTTAGTATATCGAGGCAGCAAGTAATTTTCCAGACATATGCTATTAAATATAAGAGACAATGAATGTCTATTATGTTTAATCATGAGCCGTTCTAAACGTCGTATTTTTGCTTTAATTTCGGTTGAAAATAAAGACAAAAATTCTCCAACATTTGGATAATTATTTATTGGTTTTCTTCTAAGCTTTCGGCTCACATGAGCCATCTTCAGAGAGGTAGTTTGAACTGAAATATTATAAAATCCACCATCACCGACGATTTTATTTTGTGTTGACATAAAACTCCGCTTGGCAACGGCAATAGTTACCAAAAATAATAAACGCAGTTCTTAAGTTTGCGATGCGGTTTTATGACGTCACACCGCGGGATAGCGCGAAATGACAACAAAACCATCTAGTCAAATGCAATGTAATATGTTATTTCCTGTTTTAAAGTTGATTTTATTGAGTGTTGGTTGTTTTGATTTGATGTACATGGCCTCCAATATCTGCAGGTTCCTCTTACTGTGTGTATGAGTAAGGATCACCGTATTGTTGACCAAAATCTGTCTGATATTACCTACATGTTTATGTTTTTCAGAGAAATGTTGTTTAATAGTACTCTGATCAGAAAGATGACATGTAAGTCTACGGGAGAGCGTGGTTGTGGTAAAACCAATATATGTACTAGGTTTTTGAGTAGTATCAGAGATGCAATCTCTGAATGGGCATGTAAATTGGTACACTACATTGGTTTTTTGTAAAGAATTTAGTTTAGTGCCTGTTGGGTTATTATAGACTATGAGGTCAATTGTTTTAAACTTTTTATAATATATAATGAGTTTAATTTGATTATTACTTTCGACTGGTTTAACATTTCTACGTATTATGTTTTTGAGAGTTTTTTCATCTTGTTTATAATTATTATGTATTTGGTTGCAATAGTATAAGTTAATAGTGTTATGTTTATTTTGATGTAAACCATTATTATTAATATTATCATTATTGTTAGAGCTATTGTTAAGTTTGTTGAGATACATTTTAATTTGTTGATCAATAACGGAGTTAGGAAATCCATTATTGACTAGTGTTTGCTTAATGTTGTGTAATTCTTTATAAAATATAGATTTCGAAGAAGATATCATTTGTGTGCGTTGAAGTAAGTTTTTTATAACAGCTAACTTATATCGTTGGGGACATTCACTATTATAATTAAGAAGACACGAATTTATGCTAGTTGGTTTCCTATATAGAGAAGTAGTAAATTTATGTGTGCTAGAATCAATGAATACATCAAGGAATGGGAGTTTGTTATTAATATTAAGTTCTAATGTAAATTTCAGGACGGAGTGACTTTCAAATTTGTTTTTAAGATATTTAATTTGATCGATATTCTTAGCTAAAACAAAGATGTCATCTATATATCTTACATATATAGAGGGTTTATTGATGTCATTAATTATTTTATTTTCTAGATTTGCCATATAATAATTAGAAAAGAGGGGACCTAAAGGAGATCCCATCGCAATACCATCTATTTGTGTATAAATATTGCCTAAGGGATCGTGAAAGGGTACTTGTGTGGTGCATGCTAATAATAGTTTTTTTAATATAGTGGGTTTAATATTGATTGATGGGAGAGTAGCATGGTTGTATACATCACGGATAATGATGTCAATTGTTTCCTGGACGGGAACATTTGTGAATAAGTTTTGAACATCCAAAGATGCAATCATTTGATTATTAGGTTTTACGGAATGGAGAATCTGTAAAAATTCGTCCGTGGAGTTAATGCTATATTTACTAGGAAGATAGGGAGTAATTAGTTTGTTAAGTGTTTTGGAAAGGTTGTATATTGGTGTGGGTATTTGAGAAATGATAGGTCGGAGGGGATGATCTTTTTTATGGATTTTTACATTTCCATAAAGGTAGCCGGGCTGATAATCACCTATAATCTTTTGAAGTTTATAGGATCCTATTTCAGCATTGTTTGCAGTAATGAGTTTATTAATATGTTTTTTAAGTTGGGTTGTGGTATTACAAGTTAATTTTTTAAATTTGTTGTGATCGTCGAGAATGGCCTGTAATTTGGAGTAATATTCCTGTTTGTTTAAAATAACAAAAGTATTGGTTTTATCGGCACGTCGGATAACAATATTTTTGTTATTTTTTAGATGTGTGGCTGCTTTTATGAGAGGCATATTTATAATATCATTAGGATTTTTATGGTAACGGTGTTTGATTGATTCAGCTTTGAGTAATTCTTTTAAGCCTACCTGTGTAGTAATATGGTTGTCCTGTTCGAGTTGAAGTATTTGTTGGTATAAAGCTTCAATTTCCATTTGTTTAAACATTGAATTAGGTTTCCGTGCGACATGAAAATTTGGTCCGAGATTAAGGAATTCTATTTCATCTGGAGTAAGTTGGTAATCCGATAGGTTAATGAAGTTGTCATTGATGTTTGGTAAGAGTATTTTTCCTTTATATAATTTGTTTAGCTTTTTTTGGATGACTTGTTTATGGGATTCATGTTCCTTTTGTGTTGTATTGTATAATAAATCCAATATTTCCTTGAATTTTTCACTTGTGGTAGAAGACTGTAAAATTTCTTTGATGTGTACAATTTCAGTGTTGATTTCTTGTAATTCCTGTTTGGCTGTGTGCATTTGACGTTTTATGAGGTTCCATTGCAATTTCTTAGCGGTGGGATCATTTAATGCTGCGGCATCATGTAACTTAAATTTAGTATATCGAGGCAGCAAGTAATTTTCCAGACATATGCTATTAAATATAAGAGACAATGAATGTCTATTATGTTTAATCATGAGCCGTTCTAAACGTCGTATTTTTGCTTTAATTTCGGTTGAAAATAAAGACAAAAATTCTCCAACATTTGGATAATTATTTATTGGTTTTCTTCTAAGCTTTCGGCTCACATGAGCCATCTTCAGAGAGGTAGTTTGAACTGAAATATTATAAAATCCACCATCACCGACGATTTTATTTTGTGTTGACATAAAACTCCGCTTGGCAACGGCAATAGTTACCAAAAATAATAAACGCAGTTCTTAAGTTTGCGATGCGGTTTTATGACGTCACACCGCGGGATAGCGCGAAATGACAACAAAACCATCTAGTCAAATTATTCACAAATGTTCCCGTCCAGGAAACAATTGACATCATTATCCGTGATGTATACAACCATGCTACTCTCCCATCAATCAATATTAAACCCACTATATTAAAAAAACTATTATTAGCATGCACCACACAAGTACCCTTTCACGATCCCTTAGGCAATATTTATACACAAATAGATGGTATTGCGATGGGATCTCCTTTAGGTCCCCTCTTTTCTAATTATTATATGGCAAATCTAGAAAATAAAATAATTAATGACATCAATAAACCCTCTATATATGTAAGATATATAGATGACATCTTTGTTTTAGCTAAGAATATCGATCAAATTAAATATCTTAAAAACAAATTTGAAAGTCACTCCGTCCTGAAATTTACATTAGAACTTAATATTAATAACAAACTCCCATTCCTTGATGTATTCATTGATTCTAGCACACATAAATTTACTACTTCTCTATATAGGAAACCAACTAGCATAAATTCGTGTCTTCTTAATTATAATAGTGAATGTCCCCAACGATATAAGTTAGCTGTTATAAAAAACTTACTTCAACGCACACAAATGATATCTTCTTCGAAATCTATATTTTATAAAGAATTACACAACATTAAGCAAACACTAGTCAATAATGGATTTCCTAACTCCGTTATTGATCAACAAATTAAAATGTATCTCAACAAACTTAACAATAGCTCTAACAATAATGATAATATTAATAATAATGGTTTACATCAAAATAAACATAACACTATTAACTTATACTATTGCAACCAAATACATAATAATTATAAACAAGATGAAAAAACTCTCAAAAACATAATACGTAGAAATGTTAAACCAGTCGAAAGTAATAATCAAATTAAACTCATTATATATTATAAAAAGTTTAAAACAATTGACCTCATAGTCTATAATAACCCAACAGGCACTAAACTAAATTCTTTACAAAAAACCAATGTAGTGTACCAATTTACATGCCCATTCAGAGATTGCATCTCTGATACTACTCAAAAACCTAGTACATATATTGGTTTTACCACAACCACGCTCTCCCGTAGACTTACATGTCATCTTTCTGATCAGAGTACTATTAAACAACATTTCTCTGAAAAACATAAACATGTAGGTAATATCAGACAGATTTTGGTCAACAATACGGTGATCCTTACTCATACACACAGTAAGAGGAACCTGCAGATATTGGAGGCCATGTACATCAAATCAAAACAACCAACACTCAATAAAATCAACTTTAAAACAGGAAATAACATATTACATTGCATTTGACTAGATGGTTTTGTTGTCATTTCGCGCTATCCCGCGGTGTGACGTCATAAAACCGCATCGCAAACTTAAGAACTGCGTTTATTATTTTTGGTAACTATTGCCGTTGCCAAGCGGAGTTTTATGTCAACACAAAATAAAATCGTCGGTGATGGTGGATTTTATAATATTTCAGTTCAAACTACCTCTCTGAAGATGGCTCATGTGAGCCGAAAGCTTAGAAGAAAACCAATAAATAATTATCCAAATGTTGGAGAATTTTTGTCTTTATTTTCAACCGAAATTAAAGCAAAAATACGACGTTTAGAACGGCTCATGATTAAACATAATAGACATTCATTGTCTCTTATATTTAATAGCATATGTCTGGAAAATTACTTGCTGCCTCGATATACTAAATTTAAGTTACATGATGCCGCAGCATTAAATGATCCCACCGCTAAGAAATTGCAATGGAACCTCATAAAACGTCAAATGCACACAGCCAAACAGGAATTACAAGAAATCAACACTGAAATTGTACACATCAAAGAAATTTTACAGTCTTCTACCACAAGTGAAAAATTCAAGGAAATATTGGATTTATTATACAATACAACACAAAAGGAACATGAATCCCATAAACAAGTCATCCAAAAAAAGCTAAACAAATTATATAAAGGAAAAATACTCTTACCAAACATCAATGACAACTTCATTAACCTATCGGATTACCAACTTACTCCAGATGAAATAGAATTCCTTAATCTCGGACCAAATTTTCATGTCGCACGGAAACCTAATTCAATGTTTAAACAAATGGAAATTGAAGCTTTATACCAACAAATACTTCAACTCGAACAGGACAACCATATTACTACACAGGTAGGCTTAAAAGAATTACTCAAAGCTGAATCAATCAAACACCGTTACCATAAAAATCCTAATGATATTATAAATATGCCTCTCATAAAAGCAGCCACACATCTAAAAAATAACAAAAATATTGTTATCCGACGTGCCGATAAAACCAATACTTTTGTTATTTTAAACAAACAGGAATATTACTCCAAATTACAGGCCATTCTCGACGATCACAACAAATTTAAAAAATTAACTTGTAATACCACAACCCAACTTAAAAAACATATTAATAAACTCATTACTGCAAACAATGCTGAAATAGGATCCTATAAACTTCAAAAGATTATAGGTGATTATCAGCCCGGCTACCTTTATGGAAATGTAAAAATCCATAAAAAAGATCATCCCCTCCGACCTATCATTTCTCAAATACCCACACCAATATACAACCTTTCCAAAACACTTAACAAACTAATTACTCCCTATCTTCCTAGTAAATATAGCATTAACTCCACGGACGAATTTTTACAGATTCTCCATTCCGTAAAACCTAATAATCAAATGATTGCATCTTTGGATGTTCAAAACTTATTCACAAATGTTCCCGTCCAGGAAACAATTGACATCATTATCCGTGATGTATACAACCATGCTACTCTCCCATCAATCAATATTAAACCCACTATATTAAAAAAACTATTATTAGCATGCACCACACAAGTACCCTTTCACGATCCCTTAGGCAATATTTATACACAAATAGATGGTATTGCGATGGGATCTCCTTTAGGTCCCCTCTTTTCTAATTATTATATGGCAAATCTAGAAAATAAAATAATTAATGACATCAATAAACCCTCTATATATGTAAGATATATAGATGACATCTTTGTTTTAGCTAAGAATATCGATCAAATTAAATATCTTAAAAACAAATTTGAAAGTCACTCCGTCCTGAAATTTACATTAGAACTTAATATTAATAACAAACTCCCATTCCTTGATGTATTCATTGATTCTAGCACACATAAATTTACTACTTCTCTATATAGGAAACCAACTAGCATAAATTCGTGTCTTCTTAATTATAATAGTGAATGTCCCCAACGATATAAGTTAGCTGTTATAAAAAACTTACTTCAACGCACACAAATGATATCTTCTTCGAAATCTATATTTTATAAAGAATTACACAACATTAAGCAAACACTAGTCAATAATGGATTTCCTAACTCCGTTATTGATCAACAAATTAAAATGTATCTCAACAAACTTAACAATAGCTCTAACAATAATGATAATATTAATAATAATGGTTTACATCAAAATAAACATAACACTATTAACTTATACTATTGCAACCAAATACATAATAATTATAAACAAGATGAAAAAACTCTCAAAAACATAATACGTAGAAATGTTAAACCAGTCGAAAGTAATAATCAAATTAAACTCATTATATATTATAAAAAGTTTAAAACAATTGACCTCATAGTCTATAATAACCCAACAGGCACTAAACTAAATTCTTTACAAAAAACCAATGTAGTGTACCAATTTACATGCCCATTCAGAGATTGCATCTCTGATACTACTCAAAAACCTAGTACATATATTGGTTTTACCACAACCACGCTCTCCCGTAGACTTACATGTCATCTTTCTGATCAGAGTACTATTAAACAACATTTCTCTGAAAAACATAAACATGTAGGTAATATCAGACAGATTTTGGTCAACAATACGGTGATCCTTACTCATACACACAGTAAGAGGAACCTGCAGATATTGGAGGCCATGTACATCAAATCAAAACAACCAACACTCAATAAAATCAACTTTAAAACAGGAAATAACATATTACATTGCATTTGACTAGATGGTTTTGTTGTCATTTCGCGCTATCCCGCGGTGTGACGTCATAAAACCGCATCGCAAACTTAAGAACTGCGTTTATTATTTTTGGTAACTATTGCCGTTGCCAAGCGGAGTTTTATGTCAACACAAAATAAAATCGTCGGTGATGGTGGATTTTATAATATTTCAGTTCAAACTACCTCTCTGAAGATGGCTCATGTGAGCCGAAAGCTTAGAAGAAAACCAATAAATAATTATCCAAATGTTGGAGAATTTTTGTCTTTATTTTCAACCGAAATTAAAGCAAAAATACGACGTTTAGAACGGCTCATGATTAAACATAATAGACATTCATTGTCTCTTATATTTAATAGCATATGTCTGGAAAATTACTTGCTGCCTCGATATACTAAATTTAAGTTACATGATGCCGCAGCATTAAATGATCCCACCGCTAAGAAATTGCAATGGAACCTCATAAAACGTCAAATGCACACAGCCAAACAGGAATTACAAGAAATCAACACTGAAATTGTACACATCAAAGAAATTTTACAGTCTTCTACCACAAGTGAAAAATTCAAGGAAATATTGGATTTATTATACAATACAACACAAAAGGAACATGAATCCCATAAACAAGTCATCCAAAAAAAGCTAAACAAATTATATAAAGGAAAAATACTCTTACCAAACATCAATGACAACTTCATTAACCTATCGGATTACCAACTTACTCCAGATGAAATAGAATTCCTTAATCTCGGACCAAATTTTCATGTCGCACGGAAACCTAATTCAATGTTTAAACAAATGGAAATTGAAGCTTTATACCAACAAATACTTCAACTCGAACAGGACAACCATATTACTACACAGGTAGGCTTAAAAGAATTACTCAAAGCTGAATCAATCAAACACCGTTACCATAAAAATCCTAATGATATTATAAATATGCCTCTCATAAAAGCAGCCACACATCTAAAAAATAACAAAAATATTGTTATCCGACGTGCCGATAAAACCAATACTTTTGTTATTTTAAACAAACAGGAATATTACTCCAAATTACAGGCCATTCTCGACGATCACAACAAATTTAAAAAATTAACTTGTAATACCACAACCCAACTTAAAAAACATATTAATAAACTCATTACTGCAAACAATGCTGAAATAGGATCCTATAAACTTCAAAAGATTATAGGTGATTATCAGCCCGGCTACCTTTATGGAAATGTAAAAATCCATAAAAAAGATCATCCCCTCCGACCTATCATTTCTCAAATACCCACACCAATATACAACCTTTCCAAAACACTTAACAAACTAATTACTCCCTATCTTCCTAGTAAATATAGCATTAACTCCACGGACGAATTTTTACAGATTCTCCATTCCGTAAAACCTAATAATCAAATGATTGCATCTTTGGATGTTCAAAACTTATTCACAAATGTTCCCGTCCAGGAAACAATTGACATCATTATCCGTGATGTATACAACCATGCTACTCTCCCATCAATCAATATTAAACCCACTATATTAAAAAAACTATTATTAGCATGCACCACACAAGTACCCTTTCACGATCCCTTAGGCAATATTTATACACAAATAGATGGTATTGCGATGGGATCTCCTTTAGGTCCCCTCTTTTCTAATTATTATATGGCAAATCTAGAAAATAAAATAATTAATGACATCAATAAACCCTCTATATATGTAAGATATATAGATGACATCTTTGTTTTAGCTAAGAATATCGATCAAATTAAATATCTTAAAAACAAATTTGAAAGTCACTCCGTCCTGAAATTTACATTAGAACTTAATATTAATAACAAACTCCCATTCCTTGATGTATTCATTGATTCTAGCACACATAAATTTACTACTTCTCTATATAGGAAACCAACTAGCATAAATTCGTGTCTTCTTAATTATAATAGTGAATGTCCCCAACGATATAAGTTAGCTGTTATAAAAAACTTACTTCAACGCACACAAATGATATCTTCTTCGAAATCTATATTTTATAAAGAATTACACAACATTAAGCAAACACTAGTCAATAATGGATTTCCTAACTCCGTTATTGATCAACAAATTAAAATGTATCTCAACAAACTTAACAATAGCTCTAACAATAATGATAATATTAATAATAATGGTTTACATCAAAATAAACATAACACTATTAACTTATACTATTGCAACCAAATACATAATAATTATAAACAAGATGAAAAAACTCTCAAAAACATAATACGTAGAAATGTTAAACCAGTCGAAAGTAATAATCAAATTAAACTCATTATATATTATAAAAAGTTTAAAACAATTGACCTCATAGTCTATAATAACCCAACAGGCACTAAACTAAATTCTTTACAAAAAACCAATGTAGTGTACCAATTTACATGCCCATTCAGAGATTGCATCTCTGATACTACTCAAAAACCTAGTACATATATTGGTTTTACCACAACCACGCTCTCCCGTAGACTTACATGTCATCTTTCTGATCAGAGTACTATTAAACAACATTTCTCTGAAAAACATAAACATGTAGGTAATATCAGACAGATTTTGGTCAACAATACGGTGATCCTTACTCATACACACAGTAAGAGGAACCTGCAGATATTGGAGGCCATGTACATCAAATCAAAACAACCAACACTCAATAAAATCAACTTTAAAACAGGAAATAACATATTACATTGCATTTGACTAGATGGTTTTGTTGTCATTTCGCGCTATCCCGCGGTGTGACGTCATAAAACCGCATCGCAAACTTAAGAACTGCGTTTATTATTTTTGGTAACTATTGCCGTTGCCAAGCGGAGTTTTATGTCAACACAAAATAAAATCGTCGGTGATGGTGGATTTTATAATATTTCAGTTCAAACTACCTCTCTGAAGATGGCTCATGTGAGCCGAAAGCTTAGAAGAAAACCAATAAATAATTATCCAAATGTTGGAGAATTTTTGTCTTTATTTTCAACCGAAATTAAAGCAAAAATACGACGTTTAGAACGGCTCATGATTAAACATAATAGACATTCATTGTCTCTTATATTTAATAGCATATGTCTGGAAAATTACTTGCTGCCTCGATATACTAAATATATATATATATATATATATATATATATATATATAGTCATCCGCAGACAGATCTGTTTAGTTAATGCATCTTTGATGGTTAGTTGTTCGTGGCAGACATATCAGTTAGTTAAGTGCCATACGTAATACACACTTGCCCAATTATATTTCGAAAGAGACATGACCGGCATTCAACTGAATTTCGAACGCAGCCCCCGGATTTCCCGTTCCGTGCTGATATCTACTGCATCACAACACTCAAACATATTTATAATTACCTCATTCGACCTAGTTTTACCATTTCACGGGGCGAGGAGTGGAAACTGGCTAGTTTTATTCAAAGCTTCGAAAATGAAACTAATTATATTTCTTCATTGCCGATCGGATTCCAAGCTAATACCAGTCACGATGAATATATTTCTCTGTCTTAAACATGTATTAAATTTTAAACTTAAGAGTGGAAGTTGTACGTATGACCCATTGTTAAGGATGTCGAAACAATAGTCGGCTCGTTTTGTTGGTCCAGTAAGTTCCTGACCTCTTGTGATAACATCTACTATTAAAAGCGCTAAATTAGTCGTAAATGGAATAATTCTGTCATATTTATGCCGGAGCTGCCCAGGCCTCACTTTCAAGTTACTATAAAATTTCAAAAGTGTCACCGCGTCCTTATGCGTGACAAATTAGTTTTACCTTCAACCTATCGCTCACAGAAAAGCAGTGCGGAGTCTCTCACTCCTTTATCACAAGTGTCCGAACGGAACGGCATTCTTTTGTTCCATTATGTTGAACCTTAGCAGCGATGAAACAGCATGCATCTCACATTGTGGCAAACTGTTCTCATTTCATCCGTATTACTGGAGAGAAATAATTTCCACTGTATTACTGGAGAGAAATAATTTCCACTGTATTACTGGAGAGAAATAATTTCCACTGTATTACTGGAGAGAAATAATTTCCACTGTATTACTGGAGAGAAATAATTTCCACTGTATTACTGGAGAGAAATAATTTCCACTGTATTACTGGAGAGAAATAATTTCCACTCGAGCAGTTTCTTCAGAAAACCTGATCAGTGAAACAGACTACCAAGATGGCGCTTCCCCGATCACTAAAACTATAAAATGTTTCTTTCAAGGGTTAATCGTTGTCTTTCCGACCTATCCGCATAAAATGTGTTTCTTAGTGTGCAACTTTCTACCCAGACACTTTCATTTTAGTTGTAATTTCAATAAATTTATTTTAGTTGTAATTTTAATAAATTCAATTTAATATTTTTACTTGGACAAATAATTTTCTGCAAACAGAATCGATGTCCAAAATACAATATATTTAACAAATTTTTCAAGATCCTAACAAACATTAGATATTTTTTTTTTACACAAAATATCCTTTGATATTTGAAATTAATTTTTTTAGATTAGCTATAGTTTTTTTAGATGCTATTATTTAAGACATTGCTTTGTGGGAGGAGTTATTCATGCATTTCCCAAATGTAATGTACCTGGATTTAATAAAAAAAACAAAACAACAATTTTGAAATCAGATCTGATTTCTCATTTGGATTCTCTATCCATTAACCATCCCGTGCATCTATGAGATTGCTAAATTTATATTGTCAGAGATTTCTTTTCTTCTTGATGCTTATTTATATTTGACAATACTGGCCGTACTTAACCGAGTATGCCTAGAAGGGCGTCTAGCTAAACCCCATTGCAGACGCTTGCTCAAGCACACTTGTGTTTGTACAATACACAAAGAGGCCACATGTGCTTCTTACTTCAAATATGCTGATTGGGCATTAGTTTCCACTTCTGTGTAAGAACGCGTTAAGATCAATCTGAAAAAGTCTATGATGCTCAAACCTTAACTTGTGACTACGATCTAGCAAAACTTCAAATGTTACTAACAAAGCTTCGGTCAACCAGTAGTATAGTTTTCAGTTGGGATCTATCTTCTTTAGCCCGATGACATCAAGAATTCACCTTCATTAGAAATTGACCATGGTGGGATTCGAACTCGAGTTTCAAGGTCAGAAAGCGAACGTTCTAAACACCCTGTTACAGTGCGTAATCATAATAAATTTCTAAAAGCAGAAAAGCTGAAGGAAAGTGTTAGGGTAAAAAACTGTTTTGTTCAGCTTAATTGACAGGAAATTAAATCGTCTTAACGGGTATGTTAATGCCAAACGTTATGTCACAAACCCCAGTACACGTTTAGACACACAATCGAGCATAATTTCATAAAGTAACAAGAAGCCCGTTTTCAGATATTTATAACTATGTCCTGTTGTATTATAGAATATTTTATGAATGAAAAGCTAAAGCTAAATTAAAATGTATACACTCGTTCCCTTGCTATACAATATGAGAAAAATGAATAAAAAGATTTATATTAAAACATTGAAATAGAAGCAATTTTACCAATTGATCAAAGAAACCATATTTGAAAAGAAAGCAACAAGAAAATTATATCTAATATAGAAATCAGGAAATTACGTTTTTAAAAGTTTCTCTAAAAGATTTTTTCTCTTTCTTACTTTAGTCAATTAAAAGGATTAAATTAGACGTATTGACTTCATTGTTTAACAGCAGTCCCGGAGAAAGCAACACTGAGACAAGGCGGTTGAACGATGAGGATGCACGTGTCAGTCATATTTCACAGACAATCTTAGCGGCTGCCGCCAAATGTTTACGCGTCCAAATTACGCAAAGCCGCACTTCTCTTCCTAAAATAAACATGGCTCGCATAGCGTTATCTTCGGCGGTAGCTGGCAAACACTCACTCTTCTGTAGATACGTATTAAATTACGTTTCAATATGCATTTGCAACTTTTGTTTTTAGCGAGTACAGCAATTTTTAAGCATGTACAAATTGTTGACACTATGAGAGTCGGAATTATAACTTTCTGTCAGTACAATTCTTGCAACGTAGACTCGCTCTTTATAGAAAGGGTATATATTCAATGGATGTGAATGTGCGTTGGAGCCAAGTTCAAATTCCTGTGGAATTATTTGCATTCACTTACGCGCAAATACACTTGGGAAAGATATTAATCCGTCTCTTCCCTCCAGTTATGCGTTAAATAACAGGACAGATTGGGCTCTATAGCCTAGGCTGGCAATCAGTCTACCGCAGACCTACTCCGGGATAATCTTCTGCACGGTCAGTCATGTCTCGAAAGTGATATAATCACCCAAGGGTGTATCACCTATGGCACTTAACTGACTGACTGATATATTCAATGCTTTCACTGAGATGAAATTAATGACGAATGCATCTAAAAAATAAGTTGCTCTCTGTCTACCAATCTCATTATGCTTCTAACACATCATGGTTTCATTTCTCTATCTTTCTGTGTCATTCAGCTTATATATGAATGTGTGTATTTGTTTATGTTTTTATCTATGTATCTCATTACGTTTCTTTCTCTTTCTGGATACACATACATATATTCACGTTCGTTTACTTATACATTGCGTCATAAGTTATTAGTAACATTAGATTTGTCTTAATTTAATAAATTTAAAAAATACAATCTTAATGAAGGATTCACGAGGATAATTCTGGTTAGAAATCTCTTGATAATTTCAAATCTAGACATGGGTTAAATAGCAGGTTCTCTTTGCTAATCTTAGGCGGTATGCTGTCTGAGAGAAGAATTAGAATTGTTTGTGTTAGCCGTTGTTGCTGATGGTGCAGTTGAATGTGCTCAAATTATATCTATTTGTTATTTTGTAAATTGTTATCTTTGAGAGTCTATAAAAACAGTCGATGCGATATAATATGGATAATACGTTTTTAAGACCAAGAAACTTTATCCACTAAATAAGAGAGTTTATACACCCTTGTGCAAATTAATGTAAACACGACAAATGTTTCCCAGGTTCTTTTCCTGATCAAGTGTACGTCACTATTTAGGTTGTTCTTCCCTTTCAATCAAAGTTTCATTTACGTTTTTGGACTCATGGATCCAGTTTTTTTCTTTGCCTTGATGAAACGATTGACACTTGAAAGGCTGACACCAGCAATAACCGCGATCTCTCTATAAGACATGCAAGTGTGTTCGTGCAACTTTATAATTATCGCATGCTTCCGAGGAGTAGACAATAGCCGTAGGTCAACTGATCGACAGTCGTGACAATAGTGTGTGTGCCTGAAAAAAAATGCCAAGATGCAATCACGGATGAGACAATATTTTCAAAACCAAAACAAATTTAATCATTTACGCAGAAAATAAATTCATATGACTGAATACTTACTGCAAATGACCTAATCCGTGGAAAAAATAAAAAATGATTACCCCCTGCAACGCCAGTGGGTCTAACACTGTCTATATGTTGAAAGTAAAGAAATTTAATCAGTTGTTTCAATTAATTTGCACAAGTGTGTATATAATCTTTAAATCCCCAATGAAAACAGTTGGTTTATAAATGTGGAGTCTGTATACAGTTAATGCACATACTATTTGTCACCAAAGAATTATTAGGTGTTTCCAATAATTTTAATAATATACTTAATATTTAATCAAGCGAAAAATATAGAGAATTGATCGCAAAATACTAAACGTATAAATAAATCTGTGTTGAAAGATACTTATTTAAACAACAAAAAAATGATATCTTGTATATATTTTGTTTCTCCGCATCAGTACTTGATCATATTTAGAAACGTTCATCCCGCCACAAGTGTATATATATATATATATATATATATATATATATATATATATATATATATATATATAACCGACCATAAGTTTGGGACCACGTAGATTTATTCTCTAAGAGAAAGAAATAAAGAATTTTATGTCTTAGAAAAATAAATATAGATATATTTCATTGTTGCTCACAATTGTACAATAATTAAAACCAAAATTAACAGAGTAATTTCAAATTTAATTAAAGTTAATTTATATTTTATTTTCATCAAAAAAAAAGAGTCATTTTTAGGAAGTTCATTTCGAAATGTACGATCAATTTCATCACTTATTCTCCTTCTTTAATAAAGGTTTTCTTATCTGCTACAAAGCCTATAAGCCCAGGAGAATGAAGTCGTGTCTTAACAGTACTAACAGATATTGGATGTTGCCGAGTAGAATTCATTTCAATTGTTTATTCCGGAGCAGGTTTTCTTCTATTCCTCTTGCTAGATATGATCAAGTGCCTATCCTCTACAATAGATGTCACTCTGGACCTACCAGATCTTATTCTGTCAACATTTGACTTAGTTTCACGAAGTTGCTGAAGGCAATAATGCGGGCCATATTATATAGGCTTAATTTTTTTAGCGATAACACGTTCAAAATCCTTCTTTCGAAAGAATTTAAACCCGAGCTTTTTTTCAATGCTTATCTGTTACTTCTTTACAAATTATACCATAGTAATATGCTTTACAAAAATAAATTATAGTACCTGCTACCGCCCGGTCTCACACTCCACCCCCTACTTTTGAACAGGAGTAGAGATGATCGCCTTGTTTCTTGTTTAGGAAGGGGTTCTCGGTTCATCTACCTCCTTCTTCCGTCTTAATGTTAGTTCAGCTGGAAGCTCTTTGCAGTTATTGAGTATGGTGGCAATGTCTCTTCATTCTGAGGGTAGTGGGTTGGCATTTTCCTGGTTGCTACTTCCGACTGGTAGATAGGAGCCCGACCTCTTGCGTAGCGTCTTGAGAGGCTGCTCTGATAAACAGTTGAATAATACCGGGGCTCCTGTCGTGCCATATCGCAAATGAACGGGTGTCCCTTGCGTCAGTCTCCATTCTTCACATGATGCAAACAGTGACCGACTGATTCTACTCCATACCTCTCTCCTTAACTAAATCACTACGAAAACAACCAAACAAAATAACAAAACCAAACCAGCTAGTCAGAAAACGCCCAAACCTCTCTGCGTCCCTTTCACAAACATACGTGGTATTCGCACTAACTTTTACAGCGTAAAATCATTCCTTCAAACTAACTCACCTGATATCTTAACCCTATGTGAAACTAACCTTGACCCTTCTATCCCCTCTTGTGAGGTTTACATTCTTGGTTACCTTACCCTCTTCAGGAAGGACTCCAATGTCCATATGCATGGGCATGGTGTATATGTCAGCGAATACATCACCCTAGCTAGGGTGACATCTCTTGATCATTCTTTCATGTGCATCCGTCTCTCACTTCTAAGCTCAATTTGCTATCTCTTCTTTTTATCCCGCTCCTCGTCCTCCACTGACTGTTTGGTACTTGACAACAACTCTGACAATATCGACAAGGCTATTTCTTCTCATCCATCTGCTCATATATTTGTGTTTGGTGACTTTAACGCCCACCACACCAAGTGGCTGGAAAACTCAGTCGGCGACCTTGCTGGTGTCCACACCATGAATTTTTCAATCTTCCAATCACTTACGCAAGTGGTAGACTTCCACACGCGTTTCTCCAGTAAACCTAAAGGAAAGGACTTGCTACTAGACATCTGCTTCACTTCTATCCCAGACTCTTGCACTACCAGACAGTTCTGCTCTCTCGGAAACTCTTAATACGCCATAGTTCCCGTCAACATCTCATTCCATTCCCACCCTACCCAAGAAACGCAGACCAACAGAATATCCTACTGCTACCAAAGAGCAGACTGGGATTCGTTCCGAGACTTCCTCGGTGACGTCCCTTGGAACTACGTTTTTAGTCTTCCCGTCGAAGTCTGTACATCCGAGGTCTCCTCCTGGTTAAGGCTAGCATTGATGCTTCCATTACTACCAGGAAATTTCAGCTTAAATCTAATTCGTCTCCCTGGTTCTCGCCCGCTTGCTCGGTCGCTATTGCCCAACGAAATCATTTCTTCAAATCTCTGTTGCCACGCGTCGGATCAAAACGGGCGCCTTTTCGCCTCAGCTCGTAATAAGTGTAAAAAATACTTAACGAAGCTAAGATGTTGTTTCCTTCCAGAATGAAGCAACGAATAGCATCCTCTAAGTTCGGCGCCAAAGACTACTGGCGACTCTGTAAAAGCGTACTTAACAAGGGTAAGTCCTCAATGCCCCCGCTAATCAATGAATTTGAGGTCCTCATCTCCTCAGCGGACAAGGCTGAATGCTTTGCTAGCACATTCTCGACCAATTCGAGACTGGATTCGTCTAGAGTTTCTACACCCGACTTCTCACCTATAACTGAGGCTCAACTGAAGGACGTCCACATTACACCCTCGCTGGGTTCTAACATAATCTCAAAACTTGACCTTCACAGAGCAAGCGGTCGGGACGTAATTCCAGTCATAGTCTTGAAGAAATGTGCCCCTGAACTCTCCTCCGTCCTTTCTAAGCTCTACAACTTCTGCCTATCTGCTTCCTGTTTTCCTGCCTGTTGGAAGACTTTCTCTGTGGTTTCTATATTTAAGAATACTGGAGAACCCTCGGACACCGTAAATTACCACCCAATCAGCCTTTTTCCGATCTTTGGCAAAGTGTTCGAAGCCATTATCAAAGCCGAGGTGGTTCAGCATCTCAAAGCCCACAGGCTCCTCTCAAACAAAGTGTATGGCTTCCATTTTACCAGTTCTACTGCTGATATGCTAACGACCATCACCAGATATATATACCAGGCCTTCGACAAGAATAGTGAAGCCCGAACCTTTGCATTGGATATCTCTAAAGCGTTCGACAGAGTCTGGCATGCTGGCTTTTTACGGAAACTGCGGAGTTATGATAGAAATTGGACATTTGTTTGACCTAATCCAGTCTTTCCTCTCTAACCTCACATTGAAGGTGGTATTAAACGAACATGCCACCCAGAAATACCTTACAAACGTGAGTGACCCTCAAGGCTCTATCCTAGGTCCTTCGCTCTTTCTGATCTACATTAATGATCTCCCCGATGCCATAACATCTCAGGTAGGCATGTACGCCGATGACACCACAGTTTACACTCGCCTCGATCAAAAATCTGCTGTGGGCGACAAAGCGAACCTCGATGCCGAGCTTGAAAAGGACCTCCAATCAGTAGTGGACTGGGGTACGAATTGGCTCGTAAATTTCAATTATTCTAAAACGAAGCTGCTATCAACTGACCATCATAGACAATCGCACCTACCTCCCATTAGTATGGAAAGGGTTTGCCTCCCAGAGAGTAAAACACTACGCCTGTTTGCCTCACACTCTCAGCGGACCTCAAGTGGAATGACTATATCGAATCCATTGCTAAATCCGCTGCTATTAAAGTCGGTTCTCTGAGCAGGGCCCGGAAGTTTTTTCCATCTGAATCTATTCTTCAAATATATATAAATCTAACATCCGCCCTTGTATTGAGTACTGACATCTGGTCGGATGCCCCTGCTATTCTCACATCTGGTCGGGTGCCCCTGCTATCCTCACATCTGGTCGGGTGCCTCTGCTATTCTCCTCCGGGTTCTTGACAAAATACAAGGGAAAACCTGTAATGTGATTGATACCAACTTGGCAGACCACCTACAGTCACTCTCTCACCGGCGTGACGTGGCTTCCCTTTGCCTCTTGTATCAATACTTACACGGCTTTTACTCCGATGAACTAAGATCACTGCTGCACCCTAGGTACGAATTTGCTCGAGATACTAGATTAGCAAATAGCTCCCACCCTTTTACAGTGAAACCGATAAAATGTAACCGCAATTTCTACTCGAACAACTTCTTTTCTTGCATTTCCCGCCTGTGGAATTCCCTTCCACATACTTGCTTACCAGACAGCTACAATCTCCAGGAGTTTAAATGTAAGGTCAATAGACACCTCCGAACACACTAACTCGCACACATTCTCTCACTCTTCCTATGTACATACTTACTCGTCTATCACCCACCTTCTGACATTTCCTATATCTAATCGCCCACTCTGTGTAACCCCCTGCGCTATAGTGGCAGCGGAATGCCTTGCTTGGGGTGAAATGATTAAAAAAATACCATAATTATAATATCTGAATAAACCTGAATTATCGGCAAAAACTTGATCACAATAAGAGGAGTCAAGTAGCAAACTGAGTAAATGTTTACTCTAAAGTTGAAAAGAGTACTTTTTGTTTGCTAACATCTGCATAAAAAAAAAGAAAATACAACTCGGCGAATTTAATTCTGCTAGTCCCAAATTTATGGTCGGTAGTTTATATATATATATATATATATATATATATTATAATAAGAATTATTTTTACTTTAGAACATGTACGAGCTACAAGAAAATTGTAAATTTTTTTCGTCATTGAAAGAACAATGTCTCATCACGTAGTTAAAAATGATGGCAATAAAGGTTTTATTGAAAAAAATTAAATAAAACACCTCTTCCTTAAATTTTGGAAATCATTTTTTATATGAAGAGGGTAGAAAAGATGAGAAAATAAGATGAGGATTCAAGAAAAGAAAATGAAAGAGTAAATGAAAATACATAGAGGAAACAGAAAGTAAACAGGAAAATAGATGAGAAATTATATATAAACAATGGATTAGAACACTCTCAGTTGTTGGGCATGTATAATGATACTATACACGCTAAAAAGTCTGCCTCCTTCTACCGAGCGCCTGTAGCTCAGAGGTGGAATTGCCGATTGACGCTAATTCGGTCGGGTTTCAATCCTGGGTGTCTAATCGTCTGTCTAACCGTACTGATACAGCGAAACAAATCTGTCTGCGGATGACTATATATATATATATATATATATATATATATATATATATATATATATACGAGAAAACTAAGGCTTACACGTTATTTCATGGTAAATCGGAAGTATGGGCCTATTTCAGGCGAACCATCATCAGCTTCCGTCTTTATTGATTTTACACGAATGAAATTTAAAAAGACCTAAACAAAACGAATATAAATAATGGTCGCTTTCTTAAAAGAGAAAATTTAAGAAAAAATCCATCATTACATCATTTTGCGAACACACACACACATATATTAATACGTAAGAGTATATATACGCAACATTTAATCAAAGAGTACGCGTAAGAGCGGATGTCAACTAAAATCTAAAGATACCTTTAGCATGTCAGTTAGACTGCTAACCCGTAGATTTGAAACGTATTTAAGAAAATTTTACAAACGGATTAACTCCGACATAATTGAAATTTATTCGGTTTAAACATTAATGAATACTCATATTTGATTAGTTATCTTTTTTTCTAGAATTAAACAGTATATTTATGCATATTCCAACGGGATTCGAACCTGTGTTATCCTAAATTTTAAAATTTGTGTGTGTGTGTGCATTTAATGGCCAGAATATTCGAGAAATCTTGTATATTTATATAAATGTGCTGTCATCTTTGTTACCATTTGTACGATGTTTCGGCCGTTGTATACTCCGGCCTTCTTCAGGTGCTAAGGATTTATTACAATTACTGTAGTATATCATTCTCATTCCTTGCGTGAAGTTTCTTTTGGTAGTCATGATTATCTTTCGCTAACGTTTTAAGTTACTTATGCACTACTGTTGTAACCATCTTCTATATCCATATGTCCTTAAGGACAAGAACAACTGAATTTCTTGGGCATATGAACCTAATATTCAGTAAATATTTTTAACATAGTTCATAATGCAAGTTTTTGATGTTAATTATTTTCTCTACCATTATTTTTTTATTAGATCTCATTTTGCATAGTGAATACAAATGTTAGTTAGTTGCAGTGACTTGACCCAAAGTGTCGTAAAATGACAAGAAAATTGAGGACAATCGTCGGAACAATGTAAATAGTGGAAATAGTAACGTATATGACATTTCTTACGATATATCTATGCTTTATTTTACGTATGAAATTTGGTTTATGCTGTAAATACCTTTGTCATTAATACCTGTTTCTTTTTCGTTTCTAGGTAAGTACATTCTTGATTTGGACGTAGATTTACAATTGAGAGCAACCGATATATGAACCATATATTGTGAGTATTTTTTTTTAATAAAATTAGCATAAATCTCTCAGTCTAAACACACATATATGGAAGCGTTTGAAGTGGATATTTTTTATTGATGCGCTCCAATATTTCATGCATGGAAGTCTCGACTATAAAACTCAGCAGTTTATTTGAAAATTGAAAAGAATGAACAAAATTAAACAGACGTTATCGGTAGTTTTTAAAGAAACCAAACCTGCTTGGCTGAATACACGGAGCTTAACTATTCATATCTACCTATCTATCTTCATGTTATATATATATATATATATATATATATATGTGTGTGTGTGTGTGTGTGTGTGTGTCTGTGCGTGTGTGTGTGTCTGTTTGTATCTGTGTTTCTTACTGTGAGGAAGAGAAAACAATGGTTTTACGGATTACAAAGATTACATACACACACAATATAAATGTGTGAACGTATCCTTTGTATGTCATACACCATCGATCTCTATTTCACCGAGTAAGAAAAACACAGATATTACTGTTATGGGGAAACATCCCTATTCCTCAGATAATGGAAACTCCCTCCTACTTTAATAAGAGTTTACAAGTAATTACTTTAGATTTCTATTGGAGTTCAGCTTTCAGTGGAAGATTACAAAGTTCCTAAAATTTTGGGTACGTTTAGTCGATTAGCAACCGACGTAGCACGATTATAACCTTCAGTGCGAAAACTACTCCACAACAATTACAGATACACAAAAACACACACATATAAGAAGCTTATATATATATATATATATATATATATATATATATATATATATATAACGGTATATAGATATTACCTTATTTTACATAATTCAGTTTCTGTTTATACTGTATTATAAATAAGCAATCTCAACACATATTCCATACGCACAGTGATTTCATTCATACAGATCTGAAGAAATTAACGCCAAATCGCGTTATTTTTAAGCTTTTACAAGTTCTCATCTACACATTAACAGGTATTTGTGTACACGCAATTACATGCATGGTTGGATAATCAGAGAGTTGTTAAAATATATTTCATGGCCCAACACATCAGTTCCTTCATTTCAGTCGAGGCTTCTCAAACTTTTCAAACTTAATTTAGGATATCAGCCGATTGCCTTACCTTGGCTTCAACCTTTCGGTATCTTAAGTAACGCATTTTGTACGTGTAGCAAGAATTTTAAAATTATAGAGGTGTTAGTAAAGACTATCGAAATAATATTACACACAATTTCATCTGGCTTTTTTACGAGACCGAAATATTTTTTGTAACATATATCAGTCTGTTAAGAGCTATACGTGATACACGTTTGGGTGATCATGTCTGCGAAAGAGACATGACTGACTAGACAGAAGATAATGTTGCACTAGGTTGCCATTGCTTTCTGTGGCAGAATGGTTGCTATGCCAAAGCTATAAAACCCAATCTGTCCCAGTTATAACCCATAAATGGAGGAAAGAGACGGATTAACACCTTTCCCAAGGGTACTTGCGAATGCAAGGAATTCAACTGGAATTCTAACTCGGCTCTCCGACTTGTCGTTCCGAATCGATATCAACTACATCACAACGCACACCCGCCTGTATACATTCGGATATCATGTTGGACTTTGTATTTAACAACCTTCCTCGTTCTGGAAATCAAACTATACCTAACATCTCTTCTTGGAACACTCTGCAAATATCACCATCGTTACAAGTTATAGCCAATTTTTTATTATACACCATATTACATAAGGTTTATTGTGCGTATTTCTTGTAATATCCACACTTGTTTGGCTAGCTTGGTAAAAATATTACCTATTATTTTTTTAAATTTCATATATATATATATATATATATATATATATATATATATATATATATATTTCCTACGTTTCCGTTTATTAACGGCGTAACGGTAGTGAATTCCGTAGTGATTAGACTTGTGTAACTCAGTTCTTTTAGCATATTACACTTAAGGCACAATACTGAAATATGTAGTGTACTGCCAAGGCATTATCTAATAAACATGGCTCTTTTTACCACGACCCAAATACAAGATTTCAACATCAGTCTCTACAATGAAGCATAGAAGAACAAACTATATATAAACTCAATCATAATAGAACATAAAATAAGGTAATGTAGTTCATTCTCTGATTCTCTGTTCCCGATAAAAATATCACGTGTTCTATATATATATATATATATATATATATATATAAATGTATTAAGGAGGGCACAGAACCGCTAAATGTAAACATTAGATAAGACAATAAACAATAAATAAAATATACTTCGAACCCAGTTTGAACAGAAGTTCATTTGTGGTGGGATACTATCACGTGATCAATATGGCGGCTGTCCGTCCGGTTTTCTTGTTGTTGGGCCACACGCTGATGGAAGCTAGTGATAAGAGCCATGTGTTGCAGCCGTATGGCTCATCCATGATTATATAGTGTGGTGTTCAAACGAGTAGCATGACTACCCGTGCTGAGTGTTGCCGTGTTCGACACATCTTTTTTTCATTTTCTCTTTTTTTTTTTTTTTGAAAGCAAAATGGGAAAGGAGCCATGCACAGAATGGATGCGTAAACTGTCGTGTAATTAGTCTTGTTTAGTTCTCACCGAAAAGAAGCTTATATATATATATATATATATATATATATATATATATATACTGATTGTATAACTGTCCTTCTCAATAAGATTGAATTTGTACATATGCTTTCCTACGATGATAAAAATTTTATAGAATAATTTCACAATCTTCGAAAGAGTGACATTTTATAAAAAGCCCGCGCGAAAAGCCAAATTTATTCTAGTACAACTCAGAATGAATATCGCTACAACTATTTTAAAAATATCTGCAATTATTTATTCTATGACCTTAATAAAAAAATAAACTTCATTATTTGCAAACTAGATTCATTCAGTAAGCCAATATAGATAAAACATTTAAATTAATTATTTTGCATATAGTAGTTATAAACTAAATAAATTTGACCCTATATCCCATTACTCTACTTTGTATTTGCCCTGTTCTTCTAGAACATGGTGATCATGGATCACCAAAATTTCATATAATTTGTAAGTGTTAGTAATGATATCTAAAATCTAAAATTTCTGCTATCTACATAAGATATTCTATAGGACACTCACTGCAACTTCTTTGTTGCATTCTTGTGAGTATCAAAATTACCAAATATTTTTCTATATCATATGTTTAAGAACATTCAACTGACTTTTTACGGTTCTAAGTACAAGTGTTATTTATGTTTCAATACAATTGAAAAGCTTTCTAGTGCAATCGTCTATTTTTGATGGTGCATTAAATAAGTTTTTATGACACTTTTACATCATATAATCAGCAACTATTTTAAAATATACTTTGAAAAACGTGACTTTGTGGCAGAAATACGAAGAAGCACGCATTCTATATGCTGTCTGCTCATTAAAATTCGATTAGTTCAGTAGATGTTTCTGATTTTGCTTCGCCTCATGAGTTATTTCTGCTGTGGCAGCATATGCTGAAATATATTTGATTGACAAAGTCAAAATGAAATAAATGTCATTTTTTTTTACCGTTTATAAATTTAGTGAAGAACTAACGATTTTCCAAGTAAAATATTTTGTCATATTTCATTTCTCTTTGATACTGATGAGATTTACTTGTCACTAACAGACAGACAGATCATTTTGTCTTTCTTTTAGCAACAGACATATTACAAAAGAAAAATGCGGCCAGCTCTGGGCAGACTTGCTTAACCTCATCTTCCAGGCTCGACATAATAAAAAAATGCCCTTTTGGGTAATGAACGATTTGATCTTTGTATATATTTCGGATATAAACTAGTATTTAGAATATTTGCATTATTTGGACTATTGTCCTCCTCTTTGTTGCCATTTGTACGATGTTTCGGCCGTTATACTCTTCGGCATCTTCAGGTGCTAGGAATTCTCTGTGACTTGATGCAAATGGTTGTGAGTTCAATAATAGGCGAGAGCAGTGGTGAACAAGTATCTTGCAGGGTTAGAGGGAGATAACTCATAACTTATAATCGGGGCTTTTTGCAAGGAATGAGGATGATATTTGCAAGTGTTTGTAATAAGGTGTTCTGTTCGAAAATCCTAACACCTAAAGAAAGCCGAAGCGTACAACGGTTGAAACGTCGTAAAAATGGCAACGAAGATGAGGACAATAGTCCGAATAATGAAAAAAACTCTACTTTGATATTTACAAAACTTTTCTCCGCTTACAAACTTTTGCTAGGCGCTCGCTATTTTATCAATATACTGTCTTTTCGGATTAATTACAATCTTTTATTCCACTAATCCAAACTTTCATACTTACGATTCAATAAGTCACATACTCTGAGTAGACTCATCTTTATTCTATTTACATTGCATTAGTGAGTATGAAGTTTCATTGAGCTCCTTCACCAGAACCGCTGAAATCCTGATAATATCTCTACAACCATAACTTCCTTAAAATTAGAATCAACTATTCTTATCTTTATATATCGTCTTAATATGAACCTTTAACTCCCTCTCTGAATATCCTTAGATATCATATTTAATACACCCCATCAGTAACTTGCACATGGTGAACACAATCAAATATTTAGCGGCTATTGAAGTAAGACATATAAGATAAATCCATAAACACGTATACATGATTAAAATTGCTTTCAAATTAAAACCTCAAAAACGTAAGATCACAATTGATATAACTTTTGGTTTCCAGACGTGAAAAAAGATTGTCAGGAGTTTATGTACATAGCAATTATTTATATATCTGTAAGCATCGAGTGGAATCAACAATTTCGCGTAGGAAATATCAGCAGTTAAATTTGTACTGATCATTATTTACACTGTAGTTTTAATGCAATTAAAAATTGATTGAATATATATATATATATATATATATATATATATATATATATATACAGATGACACCACAATATACTCCCGCACCAGTAAGAAACCTGGCGTAGCGGACAGACATAATATCGCTGCTGACCTTGAACGGGATCTACACTTTGTGGTGATTTGGGGCAGAAAGTGGCTTGTCAACTTCAATGTGTCTAAGACCAAGCTGTTGTCTGTCAACCATCACAGGCAACCTCTCCTGCCTCCCATAAGCATGGACCAACCGATTCTCCCTGAAAGCAATACACTACGCCTTCTCGGCCTTACCCTCTCCTCAGGCCTCAAATGGAACCACAATATCGAATCCATAGCTAAATCATAGCTAAATCTACTGCTAAGAAGGTTGGTTCACTAATTCGATCCAGGATGTTTTTTTTCCGCCTGAATCCATCCTGCATATATACAAGTCAACCATCCGTCTGTGCATGGAAAACTGCTGCCATTTATGGTCAGGTGCCTTTGCCGTTCTCCTCAGTGTTGTCGACAGGCTCCAAAGGAGAGTCTGTAATGTGATAGGTACTGATCTGGCGGCTCGACTGCAGCCACTTCCCCACCTTCGAAATGTGGCCACCCTTTGTCTGTTCTATGAATACTTTCATGGCTTCTGCTCGGAGGAACTTAAGTCACTGGTGCCTCCTCAACAGGTGTTTACTCGTGAAGCCAGACTGGCAACTGGGTCCCACCCATTCACAGTCAGGTTAGCCAAATGCAGAATACAATTCTACTCCTGCAGCTTCTTCTCTCGCACTTCCCGCGTGTGGAACTCTCTCCCATACTCTTGCTTTCCTGATGGCTACAACCTCCAGAAATTTAAATGCAATGTCAATATTCATCTATTAACCACTGGACACTAGCTCTCTCCCCACCCCCCGTATATCCTTCCCTTTCTCTCCACTTATGTATCTGTCATCGCACCTGCATTCTCAGCTTTCTATTGCTCCTTTCTAAATAGTTTGTACTCCTCAATCTATTCTAATTATTTTTTTTACAGTTATGTAGTCCCCCGTTCATCAGTGGCATTTCCGCCTTGCTCGGGGTGAAATATATATATATATATATATATATATATATATATATATATATATATATTCAGTTATGATCTGAGATTAAGGACAGGATGATTAAATCGAAAGAAGACAAGATGAAAACTGTATTTATTTCGTCAAGGCAAAAAGACTAAATGAGTTTTATTCTAAATTACATACATATAAACACACAGTGTTGGTAACTATAAAAACACTCACAAATGATTCCAATATATGCGAATATTTTAGTTTTAGAATTACTTCATGTGTGGTGCAAAGTCACGAGATGTTAAAGTTAAGGTAATTCAATCGTTTTCTTTGGAAATTTTATTAGGTATGTTTGTCTGATTTAACTTTATTTTGCCATAAGCAAAGGTGAGATTAGAAAAATTCCGGGGATGCTTCATCCAGTACTACCAATTCAGTTCAGTGTCGCGAATATGGCAATAAAAAATGAGGAAAACCCCCATCTCTCTTTTTTTCTCTCTCTCTCTCTCTATATATATATATATAAAATAGATAATATTTTATAATATTTATTCTAATATTGGAGAATTTTTGTCTATTTCCACCTGAGATTAAAGCCAAAATACGATGTTAAGAACGGCTCATGGATAAACATAACAGACATTCATTGTGTCTTATATTTAACAGTATATGTTTAGAAAATTATCTGCTGCATCGATAGATTATATATATATATATATATATATATATATATGTGTGTGTGTGTCAGATTAAATAAATTGCAAACACTCTGCTTATTTTTAATAAAACCGTTCATACTCAAGGAAAATATTTCTCGTATTACATTCAAAAGATGTCAGAAATGAGCTGTAAGGTGGACAGATGTTATTTTCATTCACTTCTTTAGGTATCCAAGAACATTCAACCTCTTTCTAAGAGTATCTTCAGGGGTGTGAGTTATGGTAACAAATGTAACCGGAAAATGTATTGCTAAAAATAACTGTCCATTTTTCCTCCTTAAAAAAGAAAGATTGATAAATTGCTAGCGTTCATAAGAAAGTGAAAATTATCCAAAATTGAATTATTTTTTATGTTGTAATGTTATACTTGAAAAAGGAAAAATGTACGATGTTTATTTAATCTGACATGTTGAAAAGAAAATTTGCTGCCTAAATACACAAATTTTAAATATATATATATATATATATATATATATATATATATGAATCATCTTTTCATAAGATATCACCTAGCTAGCGATTTTGCCTAGTCTAGTTTTAGAACAGGTAAATTTGTTTCAGGCCTTTTTCTTTTTTCTTTTTTAATGTCTTGTCTTTATTTGAGATTATATATATATGTGTGTGTGAGTTATAAACTATTATATATATATATATATATATATATATATATATATATATATATATATTAGAACATGCTCAAATTATCATCTACTCCAAAGTGTACTTTTTGTTTCGACATTGAAAGAACAATGTCTCATCAGTAGTTTGAAAAGAAAATGGAAAACTATTTATTTTATATTGGCGAATTTATGTGTGAGCGGTAAATGGGATGGAAAATGTTAAATCAGAGTTAAAAGTTGTAGGATAGAATTTGAACGAAAAGGGGAAAGAGGTAGAGAATAGATGTGATTAATGGACGTATAAGTCGCAAACTTCACTAATACAGGTATGTTTACCAAATAGCAATTCCCATCCCTTTTTTAAGTTCATGCTCTCCTACTCCCCCACCCCATATACATTTTCTTATTTTTGTTTCTTTGTTAATCCCAAAGGACTGGCCATAAATTTTGTAAAGGACTATAACTTATCTTATACTGTTAAATCTGTCCTTAAAATTTTAAACACGTCCATTAATCAATTTCTTCATGTTCTAAACTATAATTTATAATAAATTTTCATAGCTGTATTTTATAGTGAGCACGGCTTTAAGTTATTCACCAGGATATATATATATAAGACTGCCTTCTTCTACCGAGCGGCCATAGCCCAGAGGCTGACGCCACTTCGGTCGGGTTTCATTCCTAGATTGAAGGCAATCGGATTCTAACCGTACTGATGAGCTGTGATACAACGAAACAGATCTGTCTGCGGATGACTATATATATATATATATATATATATATATATATATATATATATATGGGTAGCATAGTATTGGGCATCAAGAAGTGACAACTGAATTTGCTGGGACATGGAATGAAGAAAAAGGGCTTCGAGAACATGATATTAACTGGCCAGATAGAAAGTAAACAAAATAGAAGAAAGCAACGGATACCATATTTGAAGGCCCTGAGCAGATGGATGACAGAACGGCGTTGCAAGATGCTAAGTGAGAAACCTGCTAATAGCCACCAGAAATAGGGAGACATGGAAGGCCATGATCGCCTACATTCTGAAAGAACAAAACATATAGAAGATCTTCACTGAATATTACTGTCATATTTTGCCCTTTTATTTTTATGATATTCTATTCTAACCAACGAAAATAATAAACAAAAGTTTTCGAATTCTCGTGGACATTTATATCAAATTCAAAAAACCAACGCTCGATAAAATTTATCATGAGTGGAACAATAACGTCTGGAATTTTAATTAGCTTATTTATTAACTTGTTTACTGATACTCCAAGAAATACTGGACTTTAGAAAATATATTTATAGAAAATTGTACAACATGTGGCTTCATAAATTAGTGCATATCTAATCTATGATTTTAACACCATATGGGACTGCAACGTAGAACAAATTAATCAAAATTAAAGTCCTCACCACTTCCGTTTTGGTAAAAAGTTAATATATGAATAACGGTTGTTCTAAGACTCACGCAAATTTCTGTTTCATCTCTCTAGTTCATCGAGTGTAGCATGTCATCCTCTTTCTTATAATAAAACCGTTGCGCATATCCCTCAGGTCACGGTCATGAAAACAGAGACAAATAGGGAGACAGTGTCAGCTCAGTTCATCACAGAAAAAATAGAGAACGTCCTATCAGTTCATTCTCTTTATTGCCAGTTATTACACTTTACTATCAATTATGAAAGCTCTGGCCATGTGTTTGCTTTTTAACATTGCTTTATTTTTGCAACACTAATGTCTCAGAGTCTTCAAGAATATATATATATATATACTCCCTATTTTAATGAAACCGTTCTGTGTGTGTGTGTTCTCAGGGGAGGATAAACTGTAAAAATAGCTAAATATTTTGGCCTCATTTTTGACGGCGAGAATCACTCGCTATTAAATAACGATTGCATAATCATTCTTTGGCAATTTTATCATTCATTTCTTTAGTTGTTGTGCTTTTATTACGAACATTACGCCTACACATTATATAACTTCAAAATAATTTTGTTTATATCCTCTCTCCAGATTCGGACACACATGTCGGCGAAATGAATTACTCGAATTATCTTTATTTCTGCACTGGACACATTAAGATTCTGACGATTTCTTGATTGTTCGGTGGTCAATATATTCAAAGATTAAATAAAGACTCGAAGCAACAGAATTGTTCTTTTACAGTAGGATACTGAGAATACTATGGGCCGAACTTACGATAAACGCCAAGGTTTTGGAAAGTATGGAAAGAAAGAAAACTTATTTAACATTAGGAGGAGACAGTTGAAATTTATGAGAAAAGAAATGAGGCATACTCAGGAAGTGGAATGAAGTGAAAAAGAGACAGTGGAAAACTGAGCGTGACATACCTGATAGGTTTAGACAAATAGAAGGCAGAGCAGGGTTTGTGAGAAATAGCTAGAACATATTTTATTTGCTACGAAAAACAGGAAGGATGAAATCTTTTTTGATCAATACACCTGCATTCATGATTTTAGATAATATATATTTGTACAATACACATGGATATAAATGACATACACACTAATATATATATATATATATATATATATATATATATATATATATGAGAGAGAGATAATTAATCTCTAGAATCGTCAGATGTAATAACTATTAGGAAAAGTAAAATTCCTCTCTCATTCATTCATTCATGTCACTCATAACAGAAGCATATCCCTCATAAAATTCCCCGGTTACATTTTTAACGAGTGGGGACGAAACCGGTCGAATGGTGCTTTTATTTTAATATTTGGCATGGCCGATCTTAATAAAACTTTTGTCTTTGACGCCATAATAGGATTTTGTACCACTAAAGATATATGTCAATAAATATAAATATGGATACACACGCAGGTACACAAACAGATATATAAATATTTTTTCATGTGTTAATAAAACCGTGTTCTATATAACAGAGCTTTTAAGTTTGTATTAATATATATAGATATTA
>JBBBDQ010029185.1:75000-90000 GCA_037127315.1 Ascarosepion bandense | reverse complement strand
GCTGAAATCCTGATCTTGATAATACTTTATCGGATATTGGGGTATCGAATTACGATATCGGGAGGAAATTGGAAAAAATAATATCTCATGACCTGACCGAAAGCCTAGAGAATATTAGTGTTAAGTTTGTGAAGTTTATATATATATTTAGTTTAGAGAAACTTATTACTCTCTCTCTCTCTCTCGTGTATTTTCTATGTAGTTATCTGTCACTGCTTTTGACTTGGCGTCCTGACTTCAGTTACGTTCCCACCATCATATAATAATTTCCCTGTGTGTGTGTTTTTTCTTAATTTTTAATAAAGAAAAAACCCTGTTAAAAATTATAAGGCTATGAATTACAATGCAGTACAAGATCTCATTTTACAGTAGAAATGATTGCGAGAAAAGTAAGTTCTATGATAGCAGTTTATTTTCTCACACTTTTCTCTTATAGATACCTCTTTCAGCTTTTTTTTTTTGATGTTCAAGAATCAAAGACAATGTCGATCATCATCTTCTGGTATTCTTAATTTGTTTTTCTTTATTTCATTTCTCCTCCATAATGCTTGCTTTACTTCTCATTATTTTGCACATAGTAACCTCCTGGAATTTTGTGGCTTCGTTGCCTTGCTTGGGGTGATACTTTAAAAATATAAACACAATTTTGTAAGTTCGAATATATTTTTTGTTTGAATTTTGCTCAATTAAATTAAACTCCATAAAATATATTAATCTGAAATTACTGCTGAAAATGACTTGACATAACTTGCTTTAGCATTAATAAGTGCAGATTTTTTTCGCTAATTACCAGAAATATGTACAGCTTCAAACATTTCAAAATAAATAAAGACAAGATTCTGTTTTTTAAACATCTGCTGAACATGGCTGATTGACTGATTTTATCCGATAATTTAATCAAATTGTAAAATTCAGCAATTTCTAATTTTTTTCTGCTATTGCCTCAACGTCTATTTTTAAGCTAATAGCGGCCAAGTTCATTTTGACCTTTTTTCAATTTAATCACAAGATGATTGACTGTTTTCATTTTTTTTTAAATTTGCAAGAAAGCAAATACTTTTCATTGTAATATCTTTTGCAATGATGAGTCAAATAAATACAATTGTTGCTGCAAAACACATGTAGGAGGATTAAAACCATTCCCAAATGTCTGTACAATTAAAGGTTATTTTTCATTATGTATTAAGCCTCATTGCAGTATATATTTTACACAGAAGTTAATCTAACTTTATTAATGAAGTGATACAACTAGAAAACAATGTCATTTATTGCAATAAATTTACAATTTTTTTAACATTATTTCTCTTAGATTTAGAATTTAATGATTTAAAAACAACCAAAAGAGCTATTAACTCGAGAAAACTGCTTAGTCGTAACAAGTACACACGTGTGCCAATTGAAACAAAAAGAACAATGTATTCTTAGGATCTTTCACGCTTTTTTATCTCGTATACATCGCCTCTAACGTTGGTTTCTCTTCCGATCGCATTTTTGACGTTATGAAATGATGGTTCCAGTTTGTTTTCTCACCTTGATGACACGACTGACAACTGAAATGCTGACATCTGCAATATCCGATCCCTCTGTAAGGCTTGCCTGTGTGTTTATGCGGCGTTACAATTTTCGTAGATATCTTAGATAATGATTTTTAGACAACGAACTGACAGTCAGTACTTTAGCGTCTGAGTGGGATAAAAATCTGATTCAATCATGGACAAAGCAATATTTTTCAAGGCCAAATAAATTTCACCGTAACCCCCGAAAATAGATTCATATAACTGTACAACACTGTATATTATCTAATCTGAGGAAGAAATTGAAGTAGATTACGTCTTGTCACTCTAGTGGGTGTAAAACTGGCCAGATGTTGAAGGAAAGGAATCTAAAGCAGTTAGTTCAATTAAATTGCACAAGGTTGTACTTTATGTAAAAGTTAATCGTAGTTAATAGCTTACTATTTTTCGATGAGTCACTTCAATCTTTTCTCACTAAATTTTTTCTTTTGAAGCTCTGAAGAATTTGTCTTTTTGTTTTATATCTACAACCTTGTTCCGCCATCCATTTACTCATGCTCACTCTGTCAGTAATGCTTTGATTTGCTCTCCCACTCAATACATTAGTTTGTCGTGTAATTACCATGTTTATCAAAACCTCTTTCCTGATAATGTACCCTAGAAATTTCAGCTCTATCATCCTGATATTATGTTGTGTATTTTGTGTAGATCCTCTATAAAACATTGTATTCCCTGCAAGTAAAAATTTCAGAGCAGTATTTTTTTTTATAAATTATAGAAATATACATACATTGATTGACATTTTTTAAAAACTAATAACGTTTTTGTACAATAATTCAAAAGGTTGTTTGCGAGATAACAATGCTTTACCAAGTACAATTTCTATTACATTACTAACAGGTGGAGAGCGGAAGATGGATTTATAAAATTTTGTAATTTTTTGCATATATATATATATACACACACACGTTGCCTTCATAAGTTCCCTTGGAGGTCCATACTCGTTGATTAAATATACAGCAGAATTTATAGTTTAAAATAGTTAAGAATTATTGAAATATTCATGGCATAATAAAAACAATAAAAAACAACCGGTTTCGCCAAGACATATCAAGTTTATATTTCTCGGATTTTCTTAAACGTGAACTAAAAGATGAAATGAGAATTGAAGGGAAACAATTACAAGGGAAATTAGAGCCCAATCACACTCAGACCCACAAGGCATTATCTCTGCTTACTGAGAAAAGGCCTTCGGGATTTGATATATATGAACTCCAGCAACTCTAAATGAAAGAGTGAGTGGGAATTTGATAGAATTGTAAAGTTATCAACACAGACCTATGTGTAACTATGTGTATTCTATATATCAAGACCTGTATGGAGGTAGTTGTTAGAAAAATGTTAAAATTGAATATATATATATATATATATATATAGAGAGAGAGAGAGAGAGAGAGGGGGGAGGTGTATCTGTAAAATACGTTCGCTGAATTCGTTCGTTTGCAGGTTGGTTAGTATTCTGGGCAACTATATTTTTCACCTAAGATATTTTGATCAAAATATTTATTTTGATAATTTGCTTATTGTTTTTTTAATAATGCCTTCTAAAACAAATATTTCAAAATCTTGTTTCTCTTGATTTATTCTGCTAGTTCTTCAATCTTTATTTCTTTCCACAAGAGTGCATATTTACATTTTCCAGTTTATTGTTTAATTGGGTTTATTATCTTTAGTATTCGAATTCTTTTAACCAATACATAAAATATGTAACGCACAAAATGTCAATAAGCTATTGCGATCCATAAAATACTTACATAATAAAAATATTCTTTGTTCATTGACCTAACGTTTAGCATAGCATTTAGTTGACATTTCTAAGAGAAAATTTCTTAAAACTTTTTTATCGAAAATACACTATCAAGATGATTTTGAGATTTCTGAATGCCTAAAACGCTATATGAGTGTCTTGATGGGAAATGTATTTTTAAGTACATGACTCGAGATTTTTGTTTCGTAGCAACTTATGGAGTAGATCAGAAGTAACCTGGAGGCATATTACTGTTTTGTTTCCATATCTGCTGTAGAAAATATTTATTTACAGTGTTCCTACTGTTGTCATCATCTTTTGTTGCCATTTTAAAAACCTTGGACGTTTCAACATTTTTTCTGTGATTAGAATTTTGGACTGAACCGTTTATTTGATCACGGAGCTGACCGATATTGTTCTATGAGACATTTTATTTCCGGGTAGCTTAAACTTTATTTAAATTTTCTCACCACTACTCTAGCCAGATATTGATCTCACAAGTCTCTGTGTGAAGTCACTTGATCCAGCCAACTATTTATCCGCTAGGCCATGTTTCTTTTTTATAATTATTCCAACCCAAGCAAGGCAAAAAGGCCGCTGGTGCACAGGGGATATCGAAGAAAAGGTAAATGCTGAAGGGGATATATATATATATATATATATATATATATATCCCTTTCAGCTCTAACCTTTTCTACCGGCCATAATTATGAGTGACACCACTGTTTTAAAAAAATATGTATTTCATACTATTTTTTAGTTGTTATTGCCATGTGACTAATTGTAAATGAAAATAGAATGGTTCTCTTGGTAATATTGCACAATCACATGTGGATCAAATGAATTTATAAATATTTAATAATTGCCTATATTGAAAGAATGAAGAAAATTTAAGGTGATTTGGACGAGTTCATCTTTGCTTCCCTTCCATGTAAAATTTTGCAAATAATAACAAAAGATCCATTCTATTTTCATTTGGCAAGAAATACAAAAAAAAAAAAAGTTATGAAATATACTATTTCTTTAAAAAAAAAACCCTGGGGTGACTTAATAATTATGGCCGGTAGTTTATATACATACATATATACATGTCCTTCAGAACTTCATCGGACTAAATTTCTAATGTTGGTACGATTGCACATGTGCACGACTGGGCGAAAGCTTACAATTTTAAATATTAATAATCATACCTCTCATTATATAAGAAAGTAATTTATATAGATTTTCTCATTTTTCTACTCACCACACGTCAATAATTTAAATGATTTAACTGTGTCTGTTGCTTTGACTCACTCACTTTAAATTTTTAAAATTACCTCACCCAAAGCAAGACGAGAATATCATGAGTACACAAGAGGACGCAAGGATAAAAGTTTAGAGAAAAGACTGTGTTGATTAAGGAATGAGCAAAAGATGAAAGGGATTTAATAATGTAGAAGGTAGAGATTGGCGTTGTATTTACGTTTTTGAAGTTTGTAATTATCAGACAAGCAATTCGGCATAATGGAGTTCCATAGGCAGGAATTACTACTAAAGAAAACGTTGAAGCAAAAGTGGTGGATGCATTTAACTATTTCTACATTAGTTGCATAGGAGAGGAGAAATTTCAATATATTAGCATACATTAATTCATGTGGTCTGGGCGTAAAAAAAAACTCATCGAAGCAGCTGCCATGAAAAGATTTGGTGAAAAGACAGAGGGAAGACAGGTCACATCAGTGGGGAGGGGACAGAAGTCGAAATGCCAAGTCAGGATCGATTTCATTACACAACATTCTATGGATTTTGACACAAAGCTCAAGAGGAATAGCAGGAGGAACCGACCAGATATTCCATGAGTATTCAATGCACACACTATGGTAGACTCGTAACTGTGCAAAACGGACCATGACAAGAAAAAAAAAACTGCTGGAATGACAAAGTGATCCATCTTTACTTGCAGTGTATTCAGTTATATATATATATATATATATATGTGTGTGTGTGTGTGTGTGTGTGTGTGTGTGTGTGTGTAAGTATACATGCATAATCACATGAGTATATATAAAATTTGTGTTAATAGAACGGAGCTCAATGCAGTTCGACAGAGAAAATGTATATATCAATAAATATAGAAGTGATGCTACGGTTTAAGCATTACTCGTAGATTTATGCATTATGCAATCATCAGGTGAATATTGTGAAGTGAATATTTATCGGTTTTAATTAATACTTTAGATATTCAAATACCTAAATTAATAATTCGGCCAGCGCAAAAGTTTTAGAATGATAGAAAATCTCAATGAAAATCTGATGAAATTATATTTGACAAACGTATTCAGTTAATGATTCTTCAAAGAAATATTACTATATATATATATATATATATATATATATATATATATATATATATATATATATATGTGTGTATGTGTGTGTGTGTGTAAAAATATACCCAGTTATGATCTAAGATAAGAACAGGGTGGTTAAATAAAAAGAAGACAAGAGGAAAACTTTATTTAACTCGCCTACGCGTTTCGTCCTGTGCGAAACATTAAAATTTTGTCTTTTTGCTTTGATAAAGTCTATCGCAGGACAAAAAGCGTTCGTGAGTTAAATAGAGTTTTCCTCTTGTCTTCTTTTTAATTATACACATATATTTGTTGAATAACCTCGAAAGATAAGTATTATTCTAAAGTTTTCCTTGTAATGCTTCAACGATCTTTAGCATCTTTTCCGAATGCATTTCAATATTCTAATTCGTACATTTCACCTCATCAAAAAATATTACCTCTCAAACGACGCTGAAATCCTTTCTGACATCGATTACTGTCACTATTCGATTTCCTGTCCTAAATCAAGAAGTCACATTCAGTTTATTGCGCGTCTGATCCTAATAATCCATAACATGCCGTAGCACATGAGTTGAATATTAAAAGGAAGAATGAAAACGTGAAACAAAATACAGATTCTCAAACTGTTAATCCATTGATTGTAAACTGCAGTCTTGTGAATATTCGCTTGAGTAATTCATTCTGCGCTAACAACTTCTATCCTTATTGGATTATCTCCCTTTAGCTGCTTTGTTATTATTATATTTTCTTTTAAAGGAATCACGTATCTCTTTGTGAATGTAATCGTCTTAGAGCTGCGTTAAGTGGGCTTTGGGGAAGGTCGCCCTGTCTTCGAAAACTTTTATGGCGAAGAGACATTACAGGAGAGAAAATCGTTGAGTCTTCTTGGCGTGTTCTTCATTGACGTAGAAATCGGTCTAAAAATTTCTGCACACATCATTCAAACGTGATGGGGATTTTGAGAGCCATTATTAGTTGCTTCATGTGTTTATAACTTTTTAACACGCAAACACACACACACACACACACACACACATATATATATATATATCCTAAAAACCAAGCTTTTACGATTTTGAATTCTCTAATATTTACTTTTTTTTAAATTGCTCAATACAATAAACATTGATCATAATATAATCATAAAATTATAAATTCAAAATACATTGCAACACGGAAATTTTTGTTTCGTGATTAATATCTCGTCATCATGCAATGATAAGATATTAGTTGTGAAAATGATTTTCATTAAGATACAAGAAACAATACGATTTTATTTATGGATGTGGTAAGACATAAAATTTATGTGTGGGTTCCTTTTAACAAATAACTTAAAATAAAATAAATTTTATGTCCTTCCACATCCATAAATAAAAAAACGTATAGTTTTTTGCATTTAAGTGAAAATCATTTTTACAACTAACACCCAACATTGACGAGAAATTTTGAAACATAAAAATTTCCCTGTCACAATATATTTTAATTTATAATTATATATAAATATAAAATGTATATATAAAAAGAAAACAGTGTTTTTTTAAACTTCGATAAACATTATTTGTATTACTGATCTTTTAATTTACCTTGATAAAGTCAATTAAGGATATTGCCCATTAGCAGATATATTTTTAATTATACCTGAAATGCTACACTCTCAAACACACAGGAACATACAAACATACACTTAATATATATATATATATATATATATATATATATGCGTGTGTGTCTTTGTACTAAACACAAAAATACCATAAAGTGTGTCCGCGTGTTTGCAGTTGTTTTTTTTCATCACCACAACGGAATGCAAATTTACTTTTTTAAATGTTCATAAAAAATGGCAAGTAATTAAAAATCACTACGGTGTTTTCCTCAGTGTATTTCATCTCAACATCAACAAACTGAATAATTAGGTTCAGCTTAACATAAAGAGACAAAATATATCTCTTATATATTTCAATATTTTTGATGAAGTTATGCTGTCTAAATATGCATATACCTATATTCGTGTGTGGTTGTGTGTGTAATAAAACTAATTTGCTAGAGAAACTATTTTGAGTAGGCATTCTAGTTTATTTACAAGCAGTGAAAAGTATTGTCTAATATTCAGTATTATCAAAATGTAACAGTATTTTTCGGTAAGAATCGAAATCGCATTCTTTATATATATATATATATATATATCTCAGCATGCGGTGTAGATATAGGAGAATCCTGTACATACAGTGGTAGGATAACTCTCTAAGAGAGCTCTAAATATATATGTATACAAATACATGTAGAGCAAATATCAGAAAAATTATGGCGACACGTTATTTCATGGGAAATCGGAAGTAAAGACGAAAGCTTATGATGGTTTGCCTGAAATAGGCCATACTTCCGATTTGCTATAAAATAACGTATCTGCCTTAATTTTATATATATATATATATATATATAGTCATCCGCAGACCATCCTGTTTCGTTGTTTCTCAGTTTATCTATACGTTTTGCTGTCCAATTGCTTCTAGTCGGCAATTCTACTGCTAAGCTATGAGCGCTCGGTTTTTTGCTTGTTATATACACAATGCAAATACACTCCAATAGTCGAAAGTGTTCCAGTCTATTACTAAATGAACGATGCATAAATAGCTTTGAGTAGCTACTGCTACTGTTGTTAAAGTCCACCATTTTTCCACAGTACTCAATCGGCAACAAATGCGAGAATACATCTCCGCAGCAAAATAAATATATAATTTTGAAGAAATAATCTGGGAAAGACCGTGAATATCTATATATTACAATGAGTTTTCAAGCGAGATAATAATTTGAATAACAAAGAAACTATAATTGTAGATAGGACATAGCTTTTAAACTTACAAGGCCTTTCAAATATTTAATGATACGAAGCATCCTTAAAGAAAAATTTACAACATTTACTCGCAGCATTAAACTTCTATAACTTGTAGACGCCAAACCTTTATGGTTAACGTTCACCGTTTAGGAAGAATGTTTGATTTGTTTGAATTTCTGCAATAATAGTTCCTTATATCAGGTGCATAATTTTGCGTTAGGCATGAGAGGAAAACGAATTTGAATCGAAAAAAATATTTCCAAAAAATGTTTTCGGCATGAGAGGAAAATAATTTGGAATCAAAAATTTGAAAATACGTTTCCAAGAAAGTATGGAAGAAAGCATTATTTTTAGAAGATAAGAATTCGAAGGACGTGTCACGAAAATTAACGGCAAGATGATATAAAGCAATATTAATATAAACTTTTCCCAAAATATATTAATGAAAAAATAGAGAATTAAAAAAAAATGTTAACCGAGGCAAGTAAAACAAAAACTCTAATGAAAGATATCAATAGATTCTTTATATTCTTCATTAATGTTTAATTCAAATAACTGAAAGAAAACTCCGAATATCGAACCAAATTTCGATCATTCCACCCTGTTCTATTTCCATATCTTCTCTTGCGTTTTAATTCCTGGTATTCTAGCTTCATCTTTCATTCCTAGCACTGTTAATACATTAGCTTAATCCTCTTCTTGCAGAAGAATTATCCATTTTAAGATTGCAACTTGAAATTCGATAAAAAATGAAACATCTGCAAACTGATCATCAACCCAGATTAACAAATTTCGCCTTTCTAAAATCCACGTTGCTAGTGTATCTATTAAATGTTAAATGACTAAAACGTTCATTTTTTCCCTAAGTTACTTTAAATTTTAGAGTTAAAGTCTAATTAATCATCTTAATGTTTTTGTAACACCTTATTTTCTATCTCTGAATCTTCTTTTCTAACTTTTTTCTTATTCTGTCTCTCTTCATTTCATATTCCCTTCCCCTATTCATCTCTTTCATTTCTTTCTATATTTCTTGGTGAGCGCTTAGCTCGGACTGATTATTTCGTTTTCTAGGACATTTGGCATTTTTTTTAACGTGTTACTTTCTATTTTATTTCGGATTTGTGCATTACACATTTGCGATTCAAAACAGCCATTTCAGAGAATAAAAAGATGACTTCGTTATCCTTGTTGCCTGTGCGGATAGAGAAGACATTAGCAGTTGTCACTTAGATAGGACCTGAAATTAACTGCAACAAATTGCTAAAAATTCCAGGAAAAAATTAATAAGATTTAATTCAAAATGTGAAAAATTATTCAAGATTTCTGAATAAAAACTCTGCACAAAAAATATTTATAACGTGATTCTGATCAAACTTTAACACAAGCAACGCTTTCTGAGCATGATTTCTTTATAAACAGAAAAAAAAAAAACTAAAAACATACACGTGAACGAAGCTAGTTTCATTGGTCTCTCTTCAGAAATAACAGTTTACAAGTTCACCCAAAAGTATATTTGTTTGCCATTAGTATTAACGTAGAAATGCATATTATCTATATTATTTTGTGGGGATCAAAAAACTCACATCCCACACAATTATTTCACTGTTAGTCTCATTCTAATTTTGACAACATCAAATACAATAATATGAAGACGGGAAGGAAATGTACTTATAATTTAATGACATGTTACTTCGGATTAGAATGCCCCCATAATATCATCTGGGGATGATTTAGATTATTTCCAAAAGAAACCATTTCCAACCTGTGAAATTACCTTCCCTTCACTTACTACCCTGGTAAATACAATATTCAAAAAATTAAATGCAACATCAATCACCACACTTCTTTTAATGAAATCCTGTTCATATATTGTCCTTTCTTTATTATTCCTTATTTCAGTCTTCACTTTCATTCTTTGTAACCCCCAATACACTAGTAACACTAACTACCTTGCTTGGTATTAAATGATTAAAAAAAAATTAAATGCAACGGCAATAGCCATCATCAGTTTTCTTGAATATCATTCGTCTTTTGTACTTCCTCAATATTCCTCATTCCCAGTTATCTTTCACTCCCTCTACCTCCATCTTAATTGTGGTATTACATCCTTCTTTGGAGTGAAATGATTTTTCACAATATATAATGGACACACGCAGATTGAAGTATAAACATGATCAATATCTACTTTATTAACACTAACGTACAACAAACCAATATTAACCTTTTTGAACTTATTCTAAATTCAATGTTTGTCTATAAGGATTGGTATTAATATCAATGCCAAAATAAGTGGCGGTTGTGATTGAAGAATAATTTTTTACTCTGGCCCGTGTGTACGCACATTAACGTGTGCCTAGTGTCACATCACATTGCCGTGAAGATGGATAAATACTTAAATTAAGTCTCACTTTTCATCAGAGAGTTAAATATCTATTAATTGTGAATTTTGCCCAAGAAAGTTTACATTTAATGTTAAACAAACGAGTCAGTCAGTCAGTTAAGTGCCATACGTGATAGATGCTTTGGACGATCATGACTGACTGGGCAGAAGATTATCCCGCAGTAAGTTGCCATCGCTTTCTGCGGTAGATTGGCTCCCGACCAAGGCTATAGAACCCAATATGTCCTATTATTTAACCCATAACTGGAGGGAAGAGACGGATTAATATCTTTTCCAAGGATATTTGTGCGTAAGTGAAGACAAGGAATTCAACTGAAATTCGAACTCGGGTTCCCGAGTTGTCGTTTCGAGTCGATATCGATAACTAAACCAACCTAAGCCAAATTTAAAATTAATTAGTATAAAAGACTACAGCCATCAGCTTATACATGCTTCTAAGTTTACAGGTAAAGAGCTTCGGGAAAATCTAAAAGGACCAGTCTGCACTGAACTCTTACGAAACAGTTATATTAGTATTGTTCTGAAGTAACAAGCACTTTAATCCTAGAGGTGGAATGATTACTTTAAAAAAAGTAATTGGAAAGCAATTTCAGTTATATCTAATAAATATGAATTGAATGGTAAAATTACCGCCAAATTAAAAACAAAACTGAAGCATGTGAATGTTTAAATTAAGTATTACTAAAATGTTTGTAGAATGCGATGAAGAATGAAGTGTGGAGCAGGAAGAGAAGTTAATCGACATGTCTTCTCTTTGAAAATTTCCTTCTTAATGTTAATGATGATGGGATAATATTTAGATAAATATATATTATTTCTAGCAGGGAATGTCTTATCTGCTGTACACTGTTGAAAACAAACCACGAGGCGTACAATCATCAAATAGCAAAGAGCAGGAACAAAAATTTGTTTAATTTGCTTTATTTTGTATTACGGCATATCTTCTTCAATGGATTTTTTGATGCCGGCAAGATTTTTAGGATAGGTTTGGATGAACAGAATATGTATTCTTTGTAAAAAAATCGGTTTGTATATCAGGTTTCATTGACGTACAAGGTAACCAAAAACGTTCTGTCCGTTTTTAAAGGAAAAAAATAAAACGCTTTTACACTATGTGTAACTTATATTTTGCGCAAGTCTTCTTCATTGGTGAAGGTTTTCCCAAGAAGATAATTATCCAGGGAGTGGAAGAGGTGATAATCGGATGGCACAAGGTCAGATAAATAAGGTGGATGGCACATAGTCTCCCATTCAAGTTGCTGTATGGTATCACTGACCACTCGCGCGACGTGCGGCCTGTTGTTTTCATGGAGGAAAAGAATTCCTTTGCGATTCACAAGTGCGGGGCTCCTTCTGGCGCAATACCTGTTGCACACGTTTCAGTTGCTGCGAGTATAGTTCTCCAGTGACCGTTTGCCCCGTTGGTAGCAGTTCATAATTTGACGACCTGTCCACCAGACACAAAGCATAATCATGCGTGATTACATAGGCGGTCTTGCGGTGTGAAGGACAGCATCCTGAGGAGACAACCAATGGCCACCTTCAGGACTCCGTCATTCAAGACCTGTGGACATCCACTGCGAGGATCATCATGAAGAGACAAATCTCCTGATATGAAATTTCGAAGCCAAAGCCTTGCATTACGTTCATCCACAGCATTATCCGCAGACGCTTGACATATGTCGCGACTTGATGCAGCTGCTGATAAGTCGTAAATCAAATAGCCCCGAACGAGATCTGTAGACAATTCCATCCTTCTCACAGCTGTCCGGCTTATAAGTGATGGCCGGGCTCGGTGCGCGTGTTTTTTTATAACGTCGGATGTTCCTACTTCCGGCTGTTCGAATTTGAAAAAAATTGCTACACGCATTGCGTATATATTTCAACTTCATTAAATGACTAATCAAAAAACGGACCGAACGTTTTTGGTTACCATGTATTTTCATAAAGATGACTAGCAGAAATTAAATTTTGCAAAGAAAATAAAAATGACAAGCGGTACTTAAAACAATATCACCAACGATATATTTGCCTCTCAACAAATACCTATCTAAATCTAATCTAAACTTATTTCAAATGGAAATTTGTCTGTGTGTGTCCGTTACCAATAGACAACGAAACGGCTGAAACGATTTTATTGAAAATTTATACAGTTGTACAATAAGCGTCTTCGAGTGTTCTTAGGTAGGTTTTGTGTCGAGGTACCCTAGATATATATCGGAAATCGATAATCGAAAAAATCGGGTAGTAGTCCGATTTTAATCAAATTTCATACCCTCATAGAGAAAGACATAAGAAACGATATTCAGACGTTTCAAGGTTGCAGTTCTTACAATAGTGCATAAAATCGATAATATATATATATATATATATATATATATATATATATATATATAAGGCAAGATGTTTGTGTGTGTGTGTCTGTTTATCTTCCTCTATGTCTGTATTTTTTCAGTCCTTTAATTTTAGTTTTTACTTCAGGTTTGGCTCTAAGTAGGTATAATTGTAGTTCTTAGTGTCAGCCATGACACCATTTACTCAGAAGACTTATTTAGCCTTCAAAATTGAGTTTACAACGAAAACTTATTTGATATCGATACCAGGAAATCAAAAATGGACTTGCATCCATCCATTTTTCTTTCAGTCTACGGTTTCGCTTTAACTGGAAACAACTATTGCTTTTTAGTCTTTCGTGCCAACGTCCATGCATGAAAATGTCAATACCAAAATGTGTGGTAGAATACGAAACTCCAGACAGCAAACATAACGGTTGAATGAATTGCGCTACTGGGATCACGTGACTATAATTATTTAATATATAAAGCACTGCAACCCAGACGTTAACCTCGTCAGATTCTCTGCATTTGGGTGAAGAGGAACCCAGTCAAGACTCCGCCGAATAGTAGATTCTTGACTGGGTAAAATTAAAATAAGTACCCGACCCTGCCATATTTAGGGTCTATGGAATATTTTTTACCGGGCTTAAGGGTCCGGATTTCCTACAATAAAAGGCCTTGTGCCACATTGCAACTCGATGCAGAAATAGATAAATATCTTTCTGTGTTGTGGACTATTCGAGAGATTTATCCAAATGCATTATTGTGTATAATTCGAAGAATTCGTTGAATTACGCAAAGATACGGATATAATAGCGAGTTACAAAAACTAACGTTATAAAAGGGACACTATTATATCATATATTTCTCTTGCCATTTTGGCAAAGAATGATATACGGTTTCTTTCCAGATGAAGAATAGACTCGTGGCAACAAAAAGTGCTTCGACAAAACGCTCCTGAGAGTGCAATGTACTGACAATATGATGAACGAGAAAGCTTCAAGGAAAGTGGAAACAAAAATGGACGCTTACATTTAGATTTAAAAATTAACATTCAAAATTTCTAGAAGACTTCATGAGAAAGGTGGAATTGCAGAATCTAACACTCACAGGAAATATTAGAGAAAAGAGAAACACAGAAAAATAGACTGTAACTGTTTTGTGTAAAGTTAGGACAGGAAATGAAGGCGAGACACTGAAAAAATATACTAAGAATTACAAGGTTTAAGAAGTCGTCCTGAATGGATATGGCAGACAGAAAAAAAGAATAATGATGTTCTAATCTCTAGTCTATTCAGACAATGACATTTACAGAATGTGTTTTATGAATTTTTATGTTGATAACAACAGAGGGCTCGTTAGAAGGGTCATTGACGAACTACTGAAATACATGTGCCGTAAATCCCCAGTACACACTTTAGCAGTTTTACATATCCTAATATAACTTCATCTTTGATGGCTCCAGACAAATTTCAAATGACAATCATTCCGGTTTCAAAAATTAGTACTATTTGATTAAATAGAATAAACCAGGAAATAAGATTACTTAAAGTAATAATATGCAAAACCCTACAAACAACAATTATAATAAATAAATGTAATTAACTGCATGATCTTGCAAACTGCATAATGATAAACCCTGTTTTATGTATGCATATTTGCTTACAAGCCTCTTGAAAAGCCTACCTAGCATTATTACAAATTACATCAATAAGTATGCATGGGTGATAAACATATAGAGTAGCTCAGTTATATAAATATATATATATATATATG
>JBBBDQ010029185.1:0-67500 GCA_037127315.1 Ascarosepion bandense | reverse complement strand
TAACCCACCGAGGTGATATGCCGTTAAACAAAACTCAAACTGAAATTTACCCATAATAAGGACTCTTACAGTTGTCACTCTGGGGTTAGGGTCTTCTTCTTCTATGTGCCCTGTCCCTTCAGGACGTAGGCGATCATGGCTCTCCACGTCTCTCTATCCCTTGTGGCTCTTAGTATGTTTGCTCCTGTTGCTCCTGGCAACTCCCGTTCCGTCATCCACCTGATCAGTCCCTGCAAATATGTTATCCGCTGCCTTCCTCTGTCTCTCCTTCCTTCTATCTGTCCAGTCAGTATCAGGTTCTCCAGGCCCTCCTTCCTCATTGCATGTCACAGGAACTTCAGTTGTCTCTTCCTGATGCTCCTTTTTGTTGCCATTCTTTCTAACACCTCGTCGTTGCTTGTATGCTCAGTCCACGATATCCGTAGCATCCTTCTGTAGAACCACATTTCGGCCGCTTCCAGTTTTGTCCTCATTTTCGATCAACAGTAATTAAGAGACGGTTCCATGCTCTTCAAGTCACCTTATTAGATGCCTTACTGCCGTGTATAGTTTATCGTCTTACCCAGCTCTGAGTCACTGAATGAGATAAAAATATAACAGATACAGAGGTAGAGGAAATATTTGTGATAAACATAAGAAGAGTGATCAGAGTTAACAGATAGGAAGTAAGTTAGATTGAGATAGACCGAAATTAAAACTAAGTTTTTCTCAGAAATCCAGTCATTCGAATTAACTTCATACCGTAAAAGCTTTTATTCCAACCAATTTTATGTTGGGTCAGAGGTGATATATTCTTGAATGAATTCCTCTATGAGTATATTAAACATTGCGCAGTTATGTACCGTTTAAGCAAAGTTTTACATCACTTCCAAAATTATGCAAATGGAATTGGCATCATGCAAGGGCCACGAGTGTATCCTATGTGGAATAATAACCATAGTTAATGTTCCGTTTGGGACATTTACGAAGAATCTTGCCAAAAGACTTTTCATAAGTATATATTATTCGAGTAAGTAGCAACATTGAGAAATTTGAGAAAATTACTCCAGTATTAACATGACATAGATTAACGTCTTCCTCTGCAAAACAAACTGAAAACTGATTCACAATCTAATAAAAATAATATACTTTATATGTAGAAAGCTGAATAAATGTAAAACGTTCAGGACAGCTATGAAAGCAGTGACTTGTCTAGGCCATGATAACCTGACGGAGCTCATCACTCTTGAAGCTATGTTTTTTTAATTTTTTATTTCAGTGATTCCTTTCTTCTAAAATATTTGTCTTCACAAGCGAGTGAGATAAGTCAGTCCGATTATTTAACCGATAGAAGGGAGAGAAAAGAATATTATAGAATGCAAAAGTGAAAGCAACCTGAATTTATTTTTACGGCTAACATCCACCATGCCACATATGTTTCGAATAAATTTTATTTCATATTCCATTGGTAAGATGGCTGTTCCACACAAGCAGCTATTTCGCACGAACCGCTGCTCTGTAGACCCGACTCCTAGGAGGATGCTTCCCCGATCACTAAAATCTTAATCTCTTCAAGTGTAGGGTTAATCGTTTTCTCCCGTTTATATTAGTTGTACGATTTCAAGCTTCTACGGTTAAAATCTTCATTTACTTCGGATTCTATTAGTGAATTTTTGGGGCAACTTCCATGTTTATACTAATGTGAATTCTTCCTAAGACTATATATAGTAGTTATCAGTAGTGGACTACAGTTTTAGTGTATCCCAGCGATCTAGTCTTGAGGGTAACATTGCTAATTCTCACATATCGTATTATCTAGTATTCTCTCGCATTCGACTAACCGTATTGTCCGACGTTCTACTCACCTCCACTGTACATATTTCTCTTCACTATATTGCGTTTTCTACCGTATTACTCTGCGTTGTGTATTTATTGTATCTAAACCGAGATCCACAACATGAATGCACGTTCTAATCGTACAACTTCTTCCCAACACCTTTTTTGTTGAACCGACTCCTGAGTGAATCCTCCCTCGAATATGTTCCAGTACCGTGGTTATGTACCACACATACCCTCATAAATTTTGTCGCATGCTGTATAAGCTTTTAACGTACAGAGTGAACAATATTGTAAAACGTAACTCAGCTCGGCGATTTTGTATCGTTTACCATTATACTACCCGCTCATTGTCGACGTAATGAAATAGTCAGGCAATATTATCTTCCTTGATAAAGGAGGACTAAGTATTGAATTCAATCATTAGTGGGGGATCCATATACTTGGCTTTGCACCACCTTTCAGCTACGCTGTGTTAATTGTTGCATTACCGATACAGACAGAATTTGGTAAAAGGTTATGAATGCAGTACAGATTGAGTTAGGATAATTCAATCTGTACTGCATTCATAACCTTTTACCAAATTTTGTTTCCTTAAACTGACAAATCTTCTCAATCAAGCCAACGGTTGTCATGAACATTAAAAGAATAATTTAAACAAATGCATTTGTTTTATTGATACTATTTACGGATTTATGAATACTACACCCACCAAGTACACATCTAGATAAATAAACAAAAATATATGTTTACGTAAAATGCCAAAGACTATGATAAATAATGAGTAGCTATACCTCTAGAGATTATGTGAAACGTGATGGACATAACCATTATGAACATGCAGTTAATATTAATGGAAAATCTAAGTATAATGCACACTGTATCGCCGTGCAGAACTGTCTAGAGTGCTGCATAGGAAATATGCTGGAAATATTACCTTTTCTACTCATGAAATACTGCTGGACATGACGTAGAATAAAATAAGTATAAGTAGAGAATTTTCTGTCAAAATCAAAAATAACGCGAGAGAAATCAGCCTAGTAGAGGGTATTGAGAAGGATTCGTGTCCTTTTCCAAGAGCATTAGTGAAAAAATAAAGGCAACAAAATAAATCACATTTTCGTGCGAACTGATTACAGTTTCTGCGCTGGTATCCGTTGAAATCTACGCACGACCAGTCCACTTCTGTATCCGATTAAACAAACGTAAAATACCCATCGCACATTTACAGATTGGCACAAATATGTATAAGCATTCTCACTTCCCAGACATGCAAGTAGTCAATATCGTTTTTGTGTCCTCATTGGCGATTACTAATTTTCCACCTTACACACCATTTCTACAGGAGCAATCTCACAATTTTATCTCGACTCTATTTTTTTCTATTATGGCAAAATCTTTTGCTCTATATCTTCTTTTTTCGCCATTAACCCAGATTTTAAATCAAATCTCTCCTTGCTATGACTAAAGGAATTTAATCAGTTTTAATCCCTGCGTATTTTTGGTAGGAATGGGTTTCAACCCCGAAAGCTTCTTCGTTTACCATATGTATGTTTACACGAACACAAGACTTTTAACTTCTTTAAGTTACCCCAGAATAGTTACATATTATCCTTATCAGCATGAACTTAATTTTTCTTTTCTTATGTGCATATGGCAAACCTCATTCAGTGATCATATATTTTTAGTCGTTAAAGAGATTTATTTCCATTAGTTTAAAAATATGTCATTGCAAATATTCGTGTCCGATTAGAAAATTAAAAAGAAAATTTACACACAAAATAAATTTTTAATTAAGTACATACATCCTTGTGCAAATAAACTGAAACAAAACGAATAATTTTTTCTAAAGATCTTTCACACATTTCCAGATCTACGTCATTTATTGACGTTGATTTCATTTCCGACCGCATTTTCATTTACGTTTTCTACTGAAAATCCACTTTGTTTATTTGTCTTGATGAAACAGATGACAGATGAAAGGCTGACACCAAAAATAAGGCTTGCCAATGTGTTCGTGCAGCGTTACAATTTTGATAAGCTTCGTTTTGATATGGTCGTTGCAATCAATCGCCGTAGAACAACTAATCGACAGTCGAGCCAATAATGTCTGGGTATGATAAAAATATGATGCACATAAGGATGACCCTGTATTTTCAAGGGCAAATTTCATCATACACCCTGAATAGGTTCTTATTATTGCTCACTACTGCAAATGACCTAATCTTGGGAAAAAATAAAAACCGTTCAAACACCGTTACTGTAGTGGATTTAAAAATGACCATAGGTTGAAAGAAAAGAAACTAAAGGAGGAGTTTCAATTAATTTGAAAAAGGTTGTAGTCTCAATTGTTTGAATAATTTTCTCCTATCGTTTTACAATGTTGATGATTCCATTTCCATAGAAACTTGAGAAATTGTTTGCTGCTGAGCGTGCAGAGTCATTTAAAATTTTCAACAGATTCCTAAAAAAACGAAAATCTTAAGAATCTCTGTCTGGAAAATAGGTGGGTGATTTAGAGATTCCTATTTCAAATGTGTAAGCTTCTGCATGGATCTAATTTTGCGATAGCCGGTATTAGATTGTCATGGTGAAAAATGACACCATTTCCATTTGCCAAAATTGGTTGTTATTTTATTCTTGAATCTAAGTCTCTTCCAACAGGGAAAAGGAGTTGATATATCGATTCTCACACACTTAGCAATCTCATCTGTCGAAAATGTCTGTTTATTCACCACGTTGGCAAATAAAGAATCTTCATACACTTCTGTCCGGTGTATCGTTGAACATATAGGTTCAAATCTCTTTGACAAAATCTGTCAAACTCCTTTATGACGGTCCGAAGATTTGAAGCCCAATAAATATAAACCTGAATATGTTTTATTTGACACATTTTCGACGCTTAAGTTTTCCAAAATTCATATAACTTAATCTGGCGAAATTACAACTTTTCATCATACGTTTTGAAGACAATAATTTGTGGGGAAAACGTCCAGCTTCAACAAAATCTGACTCACAACTAAAGGAAGCAAAATTTCAATCTACAGCAAACCAGATATCGACAACAAAATAAACACTAATTTCAAGTTGCGGTTGTTTTATATTAACGTTGTGGACACAAAACATTTGCAATTATTTTTATACATACATCTAATCTAAACTTATTTATAAATGGAAATTTTTTTCTGTGTGTGTGTGTCCGTTACCTATAGACTCCAAAACGGCTGAACCAATTTTCTTGAAAATTTACACAGTTGTACTATAAGCGTCTGCGAGTATTATTAGCTTGGTTTTGTGTCGAGGTACCCCCGATAAATATCGAAAATCAATAATCGAAAAAATCGCGTTATAAAAGGAGTGGTCCGATTTTAATCAAATTTCATACAGTCATAGACAAAGACATCAGAAACGATATTCAGAAGATTCATGGTTGCAGTTCTTACAATAGTGCAGAAAATTTATATATATATATATATATATATATATAAAGGCAAGATGTTTGTATGTATGTGTCTGTTTATCTGTCTGTATGTCCTTTATACAAATCCACAAATTTTATGCGATTTTCACCAAACTTCACACAAATATTTTTTAGGCTGAGTCTGAGCTCCAGGACCATGGATTAGTTTTAAAGCTTTCATTACACCCGAGCAACGCCGGGATATACTGCTAGTAATAAGTAAAAATTACCTTCAAGAAAAATACGTAATAACACCTATCTGTTTTTCTGTATTTTTTTCCTTCGTTAAAAAAAAAAGAAGTATTGAAATAATGCTTCAACAAAATAACTGAATTGATTCCTTGTTTCATTTTACGTTATGAGATGAAAGAGGCTTTGGGAATTTCGTTTCTGTCTCTCTAACGGAATATGTCATTATCTGCAACACATTGTGTTTTATACCCTGGAATAGATCTTTATTCTGGTCCAACACTAGCTTATAATCTTCACATTTATTTAAGGTTCCCTACTTTTAGGTTCCTCGTTGATGTTTTTAGATATTTACCACCGAGATCTAAATTAATAAAAGATTGCAGGATGCATATATTCTATTTTCAATTTAAAAAAATCTAACTGTCACGTTCTTTGTTGTCGATTTTTTAAGCGGATGCTTTGTGTTACGTCTTCGAGGCTTCTGTCACTTGTGGGTGCAAGTAAACATATTTCTGGCACTCTGCATCGGGAGGAAAAGACACGCACTCGTTCAACTTATTCCTTCAGAAACATTGAACATAAACAAGGAGAAAATACTGAAGGAAAATAGATGAACGAAAGAGACACATACACATTCACACGGTTTGTGTATCAGGGGTTTTAACATGCCAAGCGTCACGTGAATAAAGACGTGCCGTGCGAATTACAGATGGGAATGCTCGGTGTTATATTGATAGAAGAAAATGATACGCGTCATGATGAATATAGAAATTAGCAAAGTAAAAAATAGATGCTGGAGGAAATGATGATTCGTTTTTATATTATTTTAAACTAGAATAAGCATAAGTAAGGTCATCGATTTCTATTTCTTTATATATATATATATATATATATATATATATATAAATCTTGTTATTACAATGGTTTATATATGACTACACAAAAGTTTTCATGTTTAAGAACAAAACTGTTCCTATTCAGGTGGTATGTTAAAACAATGGTGAAAATGATTCATTTTTGAAAATATAAGATGAATTTATGCTTTTTCAGAAAATTAGTGATTGGTAGTTGGAGGAAATGCATTTAGGCGTGTCAGAATTGTTCAGTCAAAACTAAGAATTATGTACCCATGGAGATTTAATATTTGGGTTATGAAATGGGGCAGGGTGGCTTAGATTTAGGCATCTCACTTTATAATTTTGTCTGCATGAGATATATAGTGGGACATTATATTATTTAAATGTCTACGGTTATATCGTGTTGTATACACCGGTTCCCGTCCGAGCACCGAAGTTAGGCAACATCGAGCCTGGTCAGTACTTAAATGGGTGACCATTTGGGAATACCAGGTGCTGTAAACGTCTTAAGGACTAAGAATGGTCTGGGGGTTGGGTGCAGTACTAACAACCCTGCCCTGTAAAAAAACAGTTTGTTACAGCAACAAAAAGTTGCACCATCTGGGTGCGATGAATAAATGATGAGATTTTTTGAATGGGTACACAATTTTTAACAAGAGTTTGAATTTTAGTGTTTTTTTTTAACAATAGATTTGTTAAACTGCTATCTATGAGTAAAGGGTTTTAATATTTAGATCAGAATTAGTATAAAATAATTGTGGTATACTTAGTTATATTGCATTAAGAAAAACAATTATGTGTTTTTTTTGTTTTTTTTTTATAAGCGTTTCACCCCGAGCAAGGCATGTCACTGCCACTACTGTGCAGGGGGCTACGTAGAGTGGAGAAAGGCTGATTAAATATAAGAAATGACAGAGGGTGGGTGATAGGCGGGTAAGGATACCGAGAATCAGGGTGGGGTAGATGAAAGTGTTCTGAGAATAATTGGGAGTTAGTGTGATAGGAGGTGTCTATTGACCCTACATTTAAACACCTGGAGATTGTAACTGTCGGGAAAGCAGACTTGTAGAAGGGAGTTCCACAGGCGGGAAGCGCGAGAAAAGAAGCTGTTGGAGTAGAATTTACGGTTACATCTTATTTGTTTAACTGTAAAAGGGTGGGACCTAGTTGCTAATCTAGTATCTCGTGTAAATTCGTGCTTAGGCGGAACCAGTGATCTAAGCTCATCGGAGCAGAAGCCATGAAAGTACTTGTAGAAGAGGCACAGGGAAGCCACATCACGCCGGTGTCAGAGCGGCTGCAGCAGGTCTGCCATGTCAGTATCAACCACGTTACAGATCCTCTTTTGTATTTTGTCAAAAAGCCCAAGGAGAGCAGCAGGGGCACGCGACCAGATATGGCAGCAATATTCAATACACGGGCGGATGGTAGATTTGTATATGTGCAGAATAGATTCAGGTGGGAAAAATTTCCGGGCCCTGCACAGGGAGCCCACTTTCATAGCAGCAGATTTGGCAATGGATTCAATATAGTCATTCCATTTGAGGTCCGTGTGAGTCATTTATTTATTAAAATAATATTCATTTTTTATTTATGTTAGAATATAAGTTATAGATGAAACATTCTAATTAAAAAATGATATTTCAACAAACATATTAAAATAAGTATGTCGGTTTATAACAATTTCCTAAATTTTCTTATAATTTTGTAATATTGTTTCGGTTGCGCGTGTTTACATTAATATACGATCCCGAGCAGAGATAGATGGTTATAAAAAGAAATCAGGAGAATATCTAGTTTAAAAAGCATAATTAAGACTGATTACCATGATAAATTGTGTGGATGAGTGGCATAACACACCGGATACAATCATGGCAATTTCCCGGTATATGGAAGTATGCAGGTTCGAGTTCTGAGGGAAAGTAGATATTTTCCAAACAAGATTTCTCAAAACAGCTAGACCGGTGGCTAAATAAAATATACTTTAAATTACAGAAAAAAAAAACAGACTACTCACTTAGATAAAATATTTTTCAAAAAATACTCGTAACATTTAAATAAATACGTCGGTTTATACCAATTTCTTTATATACATACATACATATATATATATGTGTGTGTGTGTGTGTGTATCTGTCTGTGTTTGTCAGATTAAATAAATTGTAATGTCATGGTCATGCACGTGTTAAAGCATGAAAATCTGTTCTTTTTACTAACATTTTAGAATATTACGAGAGTATTCGTAACTGATTCTATTCAATGACAGCATAAGTGTTTCAATAAATATTGCCTCAAGAATCTGTAGTTTGTTTTGCTGTTTTCTTAATGTAGGATAGTTGTATTATCGATCATTAGTTTTTAGATATTGAATGTAGTGCATGACCATGACATTACAATTTATAGAAAATGCAACACAGCTTTCCTGTTACATCTATTACCATAACTCACACCCCAGAAAATGATCTCGGAAAGAGGTTGAAAATACTTGGGTACTTTAAAAATGGAAATAATAACATTTTCCAAAGTTACAGCTCATTTCTGATAACTTTTGTCTGTATTACTCGAAAAATAATCCGTGAGTATTAACGGATTTTATTAAAAGTAAGCAAACATAATGTCTGCAATGTATTTAATCTAACATGTTTGAAAGAAGATTTACTGCCTAAATACACAATATATATATATATATATATATATATATATATCCCTCATGTACGTCCTTATTTTCAATAGACTTTCTTTTTATCTGTTTTTCATGTTATGTAAATAAATGCGCCTATTTTAGGAACAATTCTGTTGTCCTATACATATATATATATATATATATATATATATATATATATATTACGACCCAGCATGAGTATCAATAAGCAATACCTTACATTGTTCTATTCTACATTTCTGACTGATCCTATCATTGAACATTCAATCATAAATGGAAATAATTTATTATTCAATTTAATTATTTCTCGTATAAATATAACTTGAAATTTCCAGCTATAAAGCTCCCTGAATCTTTGAAACGGCGAATATATAGAAGAAAATATCTGTTAGTTGTCCAATACGCTTAACTTAAATTCTACATTCTAAACATTAAATTGAGTTACAGATCATGGTATGACTGGCCACTCGAATCCAAGGATACCTGTTTACTAGAGCCTCTAGCCAATCTACAGGTACATTTGTGTTTATTCAACACCTACAGAGCCCAACTGGTGTTTGTATTGCAACTATGCAGATCATACCTTAGTTAGAGGTTCTGTCATAGAGCGTTACTCAACAACATTCTGAAGAAGTCCAAAAAGCTCGAAATCTTGGTTAGAATGACTTGTGACATTTGCTTGCACTAACATTGACGGATGGCAAAGGTTCCCGTCTATCCAATTTCACAACAATGATATGGTTTTCAGGCACTTTCTAAACGGGCCGCAAACCAGGATGCCCTCTCTAAACCGATAATATCTAGAAGTCACATTCTTGATAAATCGACCACGGTGAGAAAGAGGGTCCATCTAAATAATCTATCAGAAACTGGAGATAAAAACAGAAAATTTTGTGTTTTATTCCCTGTGACATACAACACGATTTTTCTTTCTGGCTAACATCTCCAGACTGATAATATCAAGAAGTCAAATACCTAATAAATCGACCATGGTGAGATTTGAACGCCGTAGCCAATGTCAGAAATCAAACGTACTAACCACTCGGCCATAACCTAAATTGCTAGCTTCATAAATATTGTCAAGGGAATAGCCAGAGGATATATTTTGAGATGCTATGCCGCAGAAAGAGAATGCATCTCAAATAAGCCATCAGAAACTGGAAATAAAAACAGAAAATTCCGTGTTTTATTCCCCGTGACATACAACACGATTCTTCGTTCTCGGTCGACGTTTTGTTGGCAGGTTTTCTCTCTGTTTCGATCCACAGAGGCTATATTCCCGAACGGGGATAAGTCTGAGCGTTGCGTGACCGAGACTTGATGTGGCAATTGATAGCAACGCAGATAAACTAATGGTATCAGCAATGACAAGAAGATACTTGTACTATTATCGAAGATTCTTCAACGCAGAAGAATGGGGTAGCAACTATTGTCGTAGCTATTTTATATAATTTTTTTTATCCCTTGGCTGTTAATGATAAATACATGACCCGGACTAACAAAATTGGTTCGTTTGTTAGCATTCGATGTTTATTTAAATGCGCGTGGACTAGTTCACATAGAATTAAATTAGATGCAAAAGAAAAATATATAATAGACCCTATATAAGCTATTTTGTTTGCGTAGAGAAGAATTGGCACGCCATGTCATTGAAAACAAAATAAATGATTGCAAAAAGATTCAACACGAAATATATAGAGAGAAACAAATTAAACTAAAATAGATACATTAGAATTATATATATATATATATATATATATATATGTGTGTGTGTGTGTGTGTGTGTGTGTTTCACGATACGCCAATCATAGATAAATATGAATTAAGTTAACATAACTTAATCCTAATCTGTTTATCTAAGCTTAAAAAATAAGTTAGAAAGATAAGTGTTAGTTAATGTAGATAAGGATTATATTAAGATAGATAGATAGATAGATAGATAGATAGATAGATAGATAGATAAGGATTATATTAAGATGGATAGATAGATAGATAGATAAGGATTATGTTAAGATAGATAGATAGATAGATAGATAAGGATTATATTAAGATAGATAGATAGATAGATAGATAAGGATTATATTAAGATAGATAGATAGATAGATAGATAAGGATTATATTAAGATAGATAGATAGATAGATAGATAGATAGATAGATAGATAAGGATTATATTAAGATAGATAGATAGATAGATAGATAGATAGATAGATAAGGATTATATTAAGATAGATAGATAGATAAGGATTATATTAAGATAGATAGATAGATAAGGATTATATTAAGATAGATAGATAGATAAGGATTATATTAAGATAGATAGATAGATAAGGATTATATTAAGATAGATAGATAGATAGATAGATAGATAGATAGATAGATAGATAAGGATTAGGTTAAGATAGATAGATAGATAAGGATTAGGTTAAGATAGATAGATAGATAAGGATTAGGTTAAGATAGATAGATAGATAAGGATTAGGTTAAGATAGATAGATAGATAAGGATTAGGTTAAGATAGATAGATAGATAAGGATTAGGTTAAGATAGATAGATAGATAAGGATTAGGTTAAGATAGATAGATAGATAGATAAGGATTAGGTTAAGATAGATAGATAGATAAGGATTAGGTTAAGATAGATAGATAGATAAGGATTAGGTTAAGATAGATAGATAGATAGATTAGGTTAAGATAGATAGATAGATAAGGATTAGGTTAAGATAGATAGATAGATAAGGATTAGGTTAAGATAGATAGATAGATAAGGATTAGGTTAAGATAGATAGATAGATAAGGATTAGGTTAAGATAGATAGATAGATAAGGATTAGGTTAAGATAGATAGATAGATAAGGATTAGGTTAAGATAGATAGATAGATAAGGATTAGGTTAAGATAGATAGATAGATAAGGGGGATTAGGTTAAGATAGATAGATAGATAAGGATTAGGTTAAGATAGATAGATAGATAAGGATTAGGTTAAGATAGATAGATAGATAAGGATTAGGTTAAGATAGATAGATAGATAAGGATTAGGTTAAGATAGATAGATAGATAAGGATTAGGTTAAGATAGATAGATAGATAAGGATTAGGTTAAGATAGATAGATAGATAGATAAGGATTAGGTTAAGATAGATAGATAAAGATAAGGATTAGGTTAAGATAGATAGATAGATAAGGATTAGGTTAAGATAGATAGATAGATAGATAAGGATTAGGTTAAGATAGATAGATAGATAGATAAGGATTAGGTTAAGATAGATAGATAGATAGATAAGGATTAGGTTAAGATAGATAGATAGATAGATAAGGATTAGGTTAAGATAGATAGATAGATAGATAAGGATTAGGTTAAGATAGATAGATAGATAGATAAGGATTAGGTTAAGATAGATAGATAGATAGATAAGGATTAGGTTAAGATAGATAGATAGATAAGGATTAGGTTAAGATAGATAGATAGATAAGGATTAGGTTAAGATAGATAGATAGATAAGGATTAGGTTAAGATAGATAGATAGATAGATAAGGATTAGGTTAAGATAGATAGATAGATAGATAAGGATTAGGTTAAGATAGATAGATAGATAGATAAGGATTAGGTTAAGATAGATAGATAGATAGATAAGGATTAGGTTAAGATAGATAGATAGATAGATAAGGATTAGGTTAAGATAGATAGATAGATAGATAAGGATTAGGTTAAGATAGATAGATAGATAGATAAGGATTAGGTTAAGATAGATAGATAGATAGATAAGGATGGGGTTAAGATAGATAGATAGATAGATAAGGATTAGGTTAAGATAGATAGATAGATAGATAAGGATTAGGTTAAGATAGATAGATAGATAGATAAGGATTAGGTTAAGATAGATAGATAGATAGATAAGGATTAGGTTAAGATAGATAGATAGATAGATAAGGATTAGGTTAAGATAGATAGATAGATAGATAAGGATTAGGTTAAGATAGATAGATAGATAGATAAGGATTAGGTTAAGATAGATAGATAGATAGATAAGGATTAGGTTAAGATAGATAGATAGATAGATAAAGGATTAGGTTAAGATAGATAGATAGATAGATAAGGATTAGGTTAAGATAGATAGATAGATAGATAAGGATTAGGTTAAGATAGATAGATAGATAGATAAAGTTAGGTTAAGATAGATAGATAGATAGATAAGGATTAGGTTAAGATAGATAGATAGATAGATAAGGATTAGGTTAAGATAGATAGATAGATAGATAAGGATTAGGTTAAGATAGATAGATAGATAGATAAGGATTAGGTTAAGATAGATAGATAGATAGATAAGTTGGGTTAAGATAGATAGATAGATAGATAAGGATAGGTTAAGATAGATAGATAGATAGATAAGGATTAGGTTAAGATAGATAGATAGATAGATAAGGATTAGGTTAAGATAGATAGATAGATAGATAAGGATTAGGTTAAGATAGATAGATAGATAGATAAGGATTAGGTTAAGATAGATAGATAGATAAGGATTAGGTTAAGATAGATAGATAGATAGATAAGGATTAGGTTAAGATAGATAGATAGATAGATAAGGATTAGGTTAAGATAGATAGATAGATAGATAAGGATTAGGTTAAGATAGATAGATAGATAGATAAGGATTAGGTTAAGATAGATAGATAGATAGATAAGGATTAGGTTAAGATAGATAGATAGATAGATAAGGATTAGGTTAAGATAGATAGATAGATAGATAAGGATTAGGTTAAGATAGATAGATAGATAGATAAGGATTGGGTTAAGATAGATAGATAGATAGATAAGGATTAGGTTAAGATAGATAGATAGATAGATAAGGATTAGGTTAAGATAGATAGATAGATAGATAAGGATTAGGTTAAGATAGATAGATAGATAGATAAGGATTAGGTTAAGATAGATAGATAGATAGATAAGGATTAGGTTAAGATAGATAGATAGATAGATAAGGATTAGGTTAAGATAGATAGATAGATAGATAAGGATTAGGTTAAGATAGATAGATAGATAGATAAGGATTAGGTTAAGATAGATAGATAGATAGATAAGGATTAGGTTAAGATAGATAGATAGATAGATAAGGATTAGGTTAAGATAGATAGATAGATAGATAAGGATTAGGTTAAGATAGATAGATAGATAGATAAGGATTAGGTTAAGATAGATAGATAGATAGATAAGGATTAGGTTAAGATAGATAGATAGATAGATAGATAAGGATTAGGTTAAGATAGATAGATAGATAGATAAGGATTAGGTTAAGATAGATAGATAGATAGATAAGGATTAGGTTAAGATAGATAGATAGATAGATAAGGATTAGGTTAAGATAGATAGATAGATAGATAAAGGATTAGGTTAAGATAGATAGATAGATAGATAAGGATTAGGTTAAGATAGATAGATAGATAAGGATTAGGTTAAGATAGATAGATAGATAGATAGGTTAGGTTAAGATAGATAGATAGATAGATAAGGATTAGGTTAAGATAGATAGATAGATAGATAAGGATTAGGTTAAGATAGATAGATAGATAGATAAGGATTAGGTTAAGATAGATAGATAGATAGATAAGGATTAGGTTAAGATAGATAGATAGATAGATAAGGATTAGGTTAAGATAGATAGATAGATAGATAAGGATTAGGTTAAGATAGATAGATAGATAGATAAGGATTAGGTTAAGATAGATAGATAGATAGATAAGGGATTAGGTTAAGATAGATAGATAGATAGATAAAGGATTAGGTTAAGATAGATAGATAGATAGATAAGGATTAGGTTAAGATAGATAGATAGATAGATAAGGATTAGGTTAAGATAGATAGATAGATAGATAAGGATTAGGTTAAGATAGATAGATAGATAGATAAGGATTAGGTTAAGATAGATAGATAGATAGATAAGGATTAGGTTAAGATAGATAGATAGATAGATAAGGATTAGGTTAAGATAGATAGATAGATAGATAAGGATTAGGTTAAGATAGATAGATAGATAGATAAGGATTAGGTTAAGATAGATAGATAGATAGATAAGGATTAGGTTAAGATAGATAGATAGATAGATAAGGATTAGGTTAAGATAGATAGATAGATAGATAGATTAGGTTAAGATAGATAGATAGATAGATAAGGATTAGGTTAAGATAGATAGATAGATAGATAAGGATTATATTAAGATAGATAGATAGATAGATAGATAAGGATTATATTAAGATAGATAGATAGATAGATAGATAGATAGATAGATAGATAGATAGATAAGGATTATATTAAGATAGATAGATAGATAGATAGATAGATAGATAGATAGATAGATAGATAAGGATTATATTAAGATAGATAGATAGATAAGGATTATATTAAGATAGATAGATAGATAAGGATTATATTAAGATAGATAGATAGATAAGGATTATATTAAGATAGATAGATAGATAGATAGATAGATAGATAGATAAGGATTAGGTTAAGATAGATAGATAGATAAGGATTAGGTTAAGATAGATAGATAGATAAGGATTAGGTTAAGATAGATAGATAGATAAGGATTAGGTTAAGATAGATAGATAGATAAGGATTAGGTTAAGATAGATAGATAGATAAGGATTAGGTTAAGATAGATAGATAGATAGATAAGGATTAGGTTAAGATAGATAGATAGATAAGGATTAGGTTAAGATAGATAGATAGATAAGGATTAGGTTAAGATAGATAGATAGATAAGGATTAGGTTAAGATAGATAGATAGATAAGGATTAGGTTAAGATAGATAGATAGATAAGGATTAGGTTAAGATAGATAGATAGATAGATAAAAGTTAGGTTAAGATAGATAGATAGATAGATAAGGATTAGGTTAAGATAGATAGATAAGGATTAGGTTAAGATAGATAGATAAGGATTAGGTTAAGATAGATAGATAGATAGATAAGGATTAGGTTAAGATAGATAGATAGATAAGGATTAGGTTAAGATAGATAGATAGATAGATAAGGATTAGGTTAAGATAGATAGATAGATAGATAAGGATTAGGTTAAGATAGATAGATAAGGATTAGGTTAAGATAGATAGATAGATAGATAAGGATTAGGTTAAGATAGATAGATAGATAGATAGATAAGGATTAGGTTAAGATAGATAGATAAGGATTAGGTTAAGATAGATAGATAGATAGATAAGGATTAGGTTAAGATAGATAGATAGATAGATAAGGATTAGGTTAAGATAGATAGATAGATAGATAAGGATTGGGATTAAGATAGATAGATAGATAGATAGTAGGTTAAGATAGATAGATAGATAAGGATTAGGTTAAGATAGATAGATAGATAGATAAGGATTAGGTTAAGATAGATAGATAGATAGATAAGGATTAGGTTAAGATAGATAGATAGATAGATAAGGATTAGGTTAAGATAGATAGATAGATAGATAAGGATTAGGTTAAGATAGATAGATAGATAGATAAGGATTAGGTTAAGATAGATAGATAGATAGATAAGGATTAGGTTAAGATAGATAGATAGATAGATAAGGATTAGGTTAAGATAGATAGATAGATAGATAAGGATTAGGTTAAGATAGATAGATAGATAGATAAGGATTAGGTTAAGATAGATAGATAGATAGATAAGGATTAGGTTAAGATAGATAGATAGATAGATAAGGATTAGTTAAAAGATAGATAGATAGATAGATAAGGATTAGGTTAAGATAGATAGATAGATAGATAAGGATTAGGTTAAGATAGATAGATAGATAGATAAGGATTAGGTTAAGATAGATAGATAGATAGATAAGGATTAGGTTAAGATAGATAGATAGATAGATAAGGATTAGGTTAAGATAGATAGATAGATAGATAGGATTAGGTTAAGATAGATAGATAGATAGATAAGGATTAGGTTAAGATAGATAGATAGATAGATAAGGATTAGGTTAAGATAGATAGATAGATAGATAAGGATTAGGTTAAGATAGATAGATAGATAGATGAAGTTAGGTTAAGATAGATAGATAGATAGATAAGGATTAGGTTAAGATAGATAGATAGATAGATAAGGATTAGGTTAAGATAGATAGATAGATAGATAAGGATTAGGTTAAGATAGATAGATAGATAGATAAGGATTAGGTTAAGATAGATAGATAGATAGATAAGGATTAGGTTAAGATAGATAGATAGATAGATAAGGATTAGGTTAAGATAGATAGATAGATAGATAAGGATTAGGTTAAGATAGATAGATAGATAGATAAGGATTAGGTTAAGATAGATAGATAGATAGATAAGGATTAGGTTAAGATAGATAGATAGATAGATAAGGATTAGGTTAAGATAGATAGATAGATAGATAAGGATTAGGTTAAGATAGATAGATAGATAGATAAGGATTATATTAAGATAGATAGATAGATAGATAGATAGGATTATATTAAGATAGATAGATAGATAGATAGATAGATAGATAGATAGATAGATAGATAGGATTATATTAAGATAGATAGATAGATAGATAGATAGATAGATAGATAGATAGATAAGGATTATATTAAGATAGATGATAGATAAGGATTATATTAAGATAGATAGATAGATAGGATTATATTAAGATAGATAGATAGATAAAGGATTATATTAAGATAGATAGATAGATAGATAGATAGATAGATAGATAAGGATTAGGTTAAGATAGATAGATAGATAAGGATTAGGTTAAGATAGATAGATAGATAAGGATTAGGTTAAGATAGATAGATAGATAAGGATTAGGTTAAGATAGATAGATAGATAAAGGATTAGGTTAAGATAGATAGATAGATAAGGATTAGGTTAAGATAGATAGATAGATAGATAGGATTAGGTTAGATAGATAGATAGATAAGGATTAGGTTAAGATAGATAGATAGATAAGGATTAGGTTAAGATAGATAGATAGATAAGGATTAGGTTAAGATAGATAGATAGATAAGGATTAGGTTAAGATAGATAGATAGATAGATAAGGATTAGGTTAAGATAGATAGATAGATAGATAAGGATTAGGTTAAGATAGATAGATAAGGATTAGGTTAAGATAGATAGATAAGGATTAGGTTAAGATAGATAGATAGATAGATAAAGTTAGGTTAAGATAGATAGATAGATAAGGATTAGATTAAAAGATAGATAGATAGATGGGTAAGGATTAGGTTAAGATAGATAGATAGATAGATAAGGATTAGTTAGATAGATAGATAAGGATTAGGTTAAGATAGATAGATAGATAGATAAGGATTAGGTTAAGATAGATAGATAGATAGATAGATAAGGATTAGGTTAAGATAGATAGATAAGGATTAGGTTAAGATAGATAGATAGATAGATAAGGATTAGGTTAAGATAGATAGATAGATAGATAAGGATTAGGTTAAGATAGATAGATAGATAGATAAGGATTAGGTTAAGATAGATAGATAGATAGATAAGGATTAGGTTAAGATAGATAGATAGATAAGGATTAGGTTAAGATAGATAGATAGATAGATAAGGATTAGGTTAAGATAGATAGATAGATAGATAAGGATTAGGTTAAGATAGATAGATAGATAGATAAGGATTAGGTTAAGATAGATAGATAGATAGATAAGGATTAGGTTAAGATAGATAGATAGATAGATAAGGATTAGGTTAAGATAGATAGATAGATAGATAAGGATTAGGTTAAGATAGATAGATAGATAGATAAGAGTTAGGTTAAGATAGATAGATAGATAGATAAAGGATTAGGTTAAGATAGATAGATAGATAGATAAGGATTAGGTTAAGATAGATAGATAGATAGATAAAGGATGGAGTTAAGATAGATAGATAGATAGATAAGGATTAGGTTAAGATAGATAGATAGATAGATAAGGATTGGGTAAGATAGATAGATAGATAGATACAAGTTAGGTTAAGATAGATAGATAGATATAGATAAAGTTAGGTTAAGATAGATAGATAGATAGATAAGGATTAGGTTAAGATAGATAGATAGATAGATAAGGATTAGGTTAAGATAGATAGATAGATAGATAAGGATTAGGTTAAGATAGATAGATAGATAGATAAGGATTAGGTTAAGATAGATAGATAGATAGATAAGGATTAGGTTAAGATAGATAGATAGATAGATAAGGATTAGGTTAAGATAGATAGATAGATAGATAAGGATTAGGTTAAGATAGATAGATAGATAGATAAGGATTATATTAAGATAGATAGATAGATAGATAGATAAGGATTATATTAAGATAGATAGATAGATAGATAGATAGATAGATAGATAGATAGATAGATAAGGGATATATTAAGATAGATAGATAGATAGATAGATAGATAGATAGATAGATAGATAAAGTTATATTAAGATAGATAGATAGATAAGGATTATATTAAGATAGATAGATAGATAAGGATTATATTAAGATAGATAGATAGATAAGGATTATATTAAGATAGATAGATAGATAGATAGATAGATAGATAGATAAGGATTAGGTTAAGATAGATAGATAGATAAGGATTAGGTTAAGATAGATAGATAGATAAGGATTAGGTTAAGATAGATAGATAGATAAGGATTAGGTTAAGATAGATAGATAGATAAGGATTAGAGTTAAGATAGATAGATAGATAAGGATTAGTTAAGATAGATAGATAGATAGATAAGGATTAGGTTAAGATAGATAGATAGATAAGGATTAGGTTAAGATAGATAGATAGATAAAGTTAGGTTAAGATAGATAGATAGATAGATAAGGATTAGGTTAAGATAGATAGATAGATAGATAAGGATTAGGTTAAGATAGATAGATAGATAGATAAGGATTAGGTTAAGATAGATAGATAGATAGATATACGAGACAGGTTAAGATAGATAGATAGATAGATAAGGATTAGGTTAAGATAGATAGATAGATAGATAAGGATTAGGTTAAGATAGATAGATAGATAGATAAGGATTAGGTTAAGATAGATAGATAGATAGATAAGGATTAGGTTAAGATAGATAGATAGATAGAGTTAGGTTAAGATAGATAGATAGATAGATAAGGATTAGGTTAAGATAGATAGATAGATAGATAAGGATTAGGATTAAGATAGATAGATAGATAGATAAAGGATTAGGTTAAGATAGATAGATAGATAGATAAGGATTAGGTTAAGATAGATAGATAGATAGATAAGGATTAGGTTAAGATAGATAGATAGATAGATAAGGATTAGGTTAAGATAGATAGATAGATAGATAAGGATTAGGTTAAGATAGATAGATAGATAGATAAGGATTAGGTTAAGATAGATAGATAGATAGATGAAGTTAGGTTAAGATAGATAGATAGATAGATAAGGATTAGGTTAAGATAGATAGATAGATAGATAAGGATTAGGTTAAGATAGATAGATAGATAGATAAGGATTAGGTTAAGATAGATAGATAGATAGATAAAGGATTAGGTTAAGATAGATAGATAGATAGATAAGGATTAGGTTAAGATAGATAGATAGATAGATAAGGATTAGGTTAAGATAGATAGATAGATAGATAAGGATTGGTTAAGATAGATAGATAGATAGATAAGGATTGAGTTAGGATAGATAGATAGATAGATAAGGATTAGGTTAAGATAGATAGATAGATAGATAAGGATTAGGTTAAGATAGATAGATAGATAGATAAGGATTAGGTTAAGATAGATAGATAGATAGATAAGGATTAGGTTAAGATAGATAGATAGATAGATAAGGATTAGGTTAAGATAGATAGATAGATAGATAGGGATTAGGTTAAGATAGATAGATAGATAAGGATTAGGTTAAGATAGATAGATAGATAGATAGGATTAGGTTAAGATAGATAGATAGATAGATAAAGTTAGGTTAAGATAGATAGATAGATAGATAAGGATTAGGTTAAGATAGATAGATAGATAGATAGATAAGGATTAGGTTAAGATAGATAGATAGATAGATAAGGATTAGGTTAAGATAGATAGATAGATAGATAAGGATTAGGTTAAGATAGATAGATAGATAGATAAGGATTAGGTTAAGATAGATAGATAGATAGATAAGGATTAGGTTAAGATAGATAGATAGATAGATAAGGATTAGGTTAAGATAGATAGATAGATAGGATTAGGTTAAGATAGATAGATAGATAGATAAAGGATTAGGTTAAGATAGATAGATAGATAGATAAGGATTAGGTTAAGATAGATAGATAGATATAGATAAAGGATTAGGTTAAGATAGATAGATAGATAGATAAGGATTAGGTTAAGATAGATAGATAGATAGATAAGGATTAGGTTAAGATAGATAGATAGATAGATAAGGATTAGGTTAAGATAGATAGATAGATAGATAAGGTTAGGTTAAGATAGATAGATAGATAGATAAGGATTAGGTTAAGATAGATAGATAGATAGATAAGGATTAGGTTAAGATAGATAGATAGATAGATAAGGATTAGGTTAAGATAGATAGATAGATAGATAAGGATTAGGTTAAGATAGATAGATAGATAGATAAGGATTAGGTTAAGATAGATAGATAGATAGATAAGGATTGAGTTAGATAGATAGATAGATAGATAAGGATTAGGTTAAGATAGATAGATAGATAGATAAGGATTAGGTTAAGATAGATAGATAGATAGATAGAGTTAGGTTAAGATAGATAGATAGATAGATAAGGATTAGGTTAAGATAGATAGATAGATAGATAGGGATTAGGTTAAGATAGATAGATAGATAGATAAGGATTAGGTTAAGATAGATAGATAGATAGATAAGGATTAGGTTAAGATAGATAGATAGATAGATAAGGATTAGGTTAAGATAGATAGATAGATAGATAAGGATTAGGTTAAGATAGATAGATAGATAGATAAGGATTAGGTTAAGATAGATAGATAGATAGATAAGGATTAGGTTAAGATAGATAGATAGATAGATAAGGATTAGGTTAAGATAGATAGATAGATAGATAAGGATTAGGTTAAGATAGATAGATAGATAGATAAGGATTAGGTTAAGATAGATAGATAGATAGATAAGGATTAGGTTAAGATAGATAGATAGATAGATAAGGATTAGGTTAAGATAGATAGATAGATAGATAAGGATTAGGTTAAGATAGATAGATAGATAGATAAGGATTAGAGTTAAGATAGATAGATAGATAGATAAGGATTAGGTTAAGATAGATAGATAGATAGATAAGGATTAGGTTAAGATAGATAGATAGATAGATAAAGTTAGGTTAAGATAGATAGATAGATAGATAAGGATTAGGTTAAGATAGATAGATAGATAGATAAGGATTAGGTTAAGATAGATAGATAGATAAAGGATTAGGTTAAGATAGATAGATAGATAGATAAGGATTAGGTTAAGATAGATAGATAGATAGATAAGGATTAGGTTAAGATAGATAGATAGATAGATAAGATTAGGTTAAGATAGATAGATAGATAGATAGATAAGGATTAGGTTAAGATAGATAGATAGATAGATAAGGATTAGGTTAAGATAGATAGATAGATAGATAAGGATTAGGTTAAGATAGATAGATAGATAAGGATTAGGTTAAGATAGATAGATAGATAGATAAGGATTAGGTTAAGATAGATAGATAGATAGATAAGGATTAGGTTAAGATAGATAGATAGATAGATAAGGATTAGGTTAAGATAGATAGATAGATAGATAAGGATTAGGTTAAGATAGATAGATAGATAGATAAGGATTAGGTTAAGATAGATAGATAGATAGATAAGGATTAGGTTAAGATAGATAGATAGATAGATAAGGATTAGGTTAAGATAGATAGATAGATAGATAAGGATTAGGTTAAGATAGATAGATAGATAGATAAGGATTAGGTTAGATAGATAGATAGATAGATAGATGGATTAAGATAGATAGATAGATAGATAAGTTAGGTTAAGATAGATAGATAGATAGATAAGGATTAGGTTAAAGATAGATAGATAGATAGATAAGGATTAGGTTAAGATAGATAGATAGATAGATAAGGATTAGGTTAAGATAGATAGATAGATAGATAAGGATTAGGTTAAGATAGATAGATAGATAGATAAGGATTAGGTTAAGATAGATAGATAGATAAGGATTAGGTTAAGATAGATAGATAGATAGATAAGGATTAGGTTAAGATAGATAGATAGATAGATAAGGATTAGGTTAAGATAGATAGATAGATAGATAAGGATTAGGTTAAGATAGATAGATAGATAGATAAGGATTAGGTTAAGATAGATAGATAGATAGATAAGGATTAGGTTAAGATAGATAGATAGATAGATAAGGATTAGGTTAAGATAGATAGATAGATAGATAAGGATTAGGTTAAGATAGATAGATAGATAGATAAGGATTAGGTTAAGATAGATAGATAGATAGATAAGGATTAGGTTAAGATAGATAGATAGATAGATAAGGATTAGGTTAAGATAGATAGATAGATAGATAAGGATTAGGTTAAGATAGATAGATAGATAGATAAGGATTAGGTTAAGATAGATAGATAGATAGATAAGGATTAGGTTAAGATAGATAGATAGATAGATAAGGATTAGGTTAAGATAGATAGATAGATAGATAAGGATTAGGTTAAGATAGATAGATAGATAGATAAGGATTAGGTTAAGATAGATAGATAGATAGATAAGGATTAGGTTAAGATAGATAGATAGATAGATAAAGGATTAGGTTAAGATAGATAGATAGATAGATAAGGATTAGGTTAAGATAGATAGATAGATAGATAAGGATTAGGTTAAGATAGATAGATAGATAGATAAGGATTAGGTTAAGATAGATAGATAGATAGATAAGGATTAGGTTAAGATAGATAGATAGATAGATAAGGATTAGGTTAAGATAGATAGATAGATAGATAAGGATTAGGTTAAGATAGATAGATAGATAGATAAGGATTAGGTTAAGATAGATAGATAGATAGATAAGGATTAGGTTAAGATAGATAGATAGATAGATAAGGATTAGGTTAAGATAGATAGATAGATAGATAAGGATTAGGTTAAGATAGATAGATAGATAGATAAGGATTAGGTTAAGATAGATAGATAGATAGATAAGGATTAGGTTAAGATAGATAGATAGATAGATAAGGATTAGGTTAAGATAGATAGATAGATAGATAAGGATTAGGTTAAGATAGATAGATAGATAGATAAGGATTAGGTTAAGATAGATAGATAGATAGATAAGGATTAGGTTAAGATAGATAGATAGATAGATAAAAGTTAGGTTAAGATAGATAGATAGATAGATAAGGATTAGGTTAAGATAGATAGATAGATAGATAAGGATTAGGTTAAGATAGATAGATAGATAGATAAGGATTAGGTTAAGATAGATAGATAGATAGATAAGGATTAGGTTAAGATAGATAGATAGATAGATAAGGATTAGGTTAAGATAGATAGATAGATAGATAGATAAGGATTAGGTTAAGATAGATAGATAGATAGATAAGGATTAGGTTAAGATAGATAGATAGATAGATAAGGATTAGGTTAAGATAGATAGATAGATAGATAAGGATTAGGTTAAGATAGATAGATAGATAGATAAGGATTAGGTTAAGATAGATAGATAGATAGATAGATAAGGATTAGGTTAAGATAGATAGATAGATAGATAAGGATTAGGTTAAGATAGATAGATAGATAGATAGATAAGGATTAGGTTAAGATAGATAGATAGATAGATAAGGATTAGGTTAAGATAGATAGATAGATAGATAAGGATTAGGTTAAGATAGATAGATAGATAGATAAGGATTAGGTTAAGATAGATAGATAGATAGATAAGGATTAGGTTAAGATAGATAGATAGATAGATAAGGATTAGGTTAAGATAGATAGATAGATAGATAAGGATTAGGTTAAGATAGATAGATAGATAGATAAGGATTAGGTTAAGATAGATAGATAGATAGATAAGGATTAGGTTAAGATAGATAGATAGATAGATAAGGATTAGGTTAAGATAGATAGATAGATAGATAAGGATTAGGTTAAGATAGATAGATAGATAGATAAGGATTAGGTTAAGATAGATAGATAGATAGATAGATAAGGATTAGGTTAAGATAGATAGATAGATAGATAAGGATTAGGTTAAGATAGATAGATAGATAGATAAGGATTAGGTTAAGATAGATAGATAGATAGATAAGGATTAGGTTAAGATAGATAGATAGATAGATAAGGATTAGGTTAAGATAGATAGATAGATAGATAAAGTTAGGTTAAGATAGATAGATAGATAGATAAGGATTAGGTTAAGATAGATAGATAGATAGATAAGGATTAGGTTAAGATAGATAGATAGATAGATAGATAGATAAGGATTAGGTTAAGATAGATAGATAGATAGATAAGGATTAGGTTAAGATAGATAGATAGATAGATAAGGATTAGGTTAAGATAGATAGATAGATAAGGATTAGGTTAAGATAGATAGATAGATAGATAAGGATTAGGTTAAGATAGATAGATAGATAGATAAGGATTAGGTTAAGATAGATAGATAGATAGATAAGGATTAGGTTAAGATAGATAGATAGATAAGGATTAGGTTAAGATAGATAGATAGATAGATAAGGATTAGGTTAAGATAGATAGATAGATAGATAAGGATTAGGTTAAGATAGATAGATAAGGATTAGGTTAAGATAGATAGATAAGGATTAGGTTAAGATAGATAGATAGATAGATAAGGATTAGGTTAAGATAGATAGATAGATAGATAAGGATTAGGTTAAGATAGATAGATAGATAGATAAGGATTAGGTTAAGATAGATAGATAGATAAGGATTAGGTTAAGATAGATAGATAGATAGATAAGGATTAGGTTAAGATAGATAGATAGATAGATAAGGATTAGGTTAAGATAGATAGATAAGGATTAGGTTAAGATAGATAGATAAAGTTAGGTTAAGATAGATAGATAGATAGATAAGGATTAGGTTAAGATAGATAGATAGATAAGGATTAGGTTAAGATAGATAGATAGATAGATAAGTTAGGTTAAGATAGATAGATAGATAGATAAGGATTAGGTTAAGATAGATAGATAAGGATTAGGTTAAGATAGATAGATAGATAGATAAGGATTAGGTTAAGATAGATAGATAGATAGATAGATAAGGATTAGTTAAGATAGATAGATAAGGATTAGGTTAAGATAGATAGATAGATAGATAAGGATTAGGTTAAGATAGATAGATAGATAGATAAGGATTAGGTTAAGATAGATAGATAGATAAGGATTAGGTTAAGATAGATAGATAGATAGATAAGGATTAGGTTAAGATAGATAGATAGATAGATAAGGATTAGGTTAAGATAGATAGATAGATAGATAAGGATTAGGTTAAGATAGATAGATAGATAGATAAGGATTAGGTTAAGATAGATAGATAGATATATAGATAAGGATTAGGTTAAGATAGATAGATAGATAGATAAGGATTAGGTTAAGATAGATAGATAGATAGATAAGGATTAGGTTAAGATAGATAGATAGATAGATAAGGATTAGGTTAAGATAGATAGATAGATAGATAAGGATTAGGTTAAGATAGATAGATAGATAGATAAGGATTAGGTTAAGATAGATAGATAGATAGATAAGGATTAGGTTAAGATAGATAGATAGATAGATAAGGATTAGGTTAAGATAGATAGATAGATAGATAAGGATTAGGTTAAGATAGATAGATAGATAGATAAGGATTAGGTTAAGATAGATAGATAGATAGATAAAGTTAGGTTAAGATAGATAGATAGATAGATAAGGATTAGGTTAAGATAGATAGATAGATAGATAAGGATTAGGTTAAGATAGATAGATAGATAGATAAGGATTAGGTTAAGATAGATAGATAGATAGATAAGGATTAGGTTAAGATAGATAGATAGATAGATAAGGATTAGGTTAAGATAGATAGATAGATAGATAAGGATTAGGTTAAGATAGATAGATAGATAGATAGATAAGGATTAGGTTAAGATAGATAGATAGATAGATAGATAAGGATTAGGTTAAGATAGATAGATAGATAGATAGATAAGGATTAGGTTAAGATAGATAGATAGATAGATAAGGATTAGGTTAAGATAGATAGATAGATAGATAAGGATTAGGTTAAGATAGATAGATAGATAGATAAGGATTAGGTTAAGATAGATAGATAGATAGATAAGGATTAGGTTAAGATAGATAGATAGATAGATAAGGATTAGGTTAAGATAGATAGATAGATAGATAAGGATTAGGTTAAGATAGATAGATAGATAGATAGATAAGGATTAGGTTAAGATAGATAGATAGATAGATAGATAAGGATTAGGTTAAGATAGATAGATAGATAGATAGATAGATAAGGATTAGGTTAAGATAGATAGATAGATAGATAGATAAGGATTAGGTTAAGATAGATAGATAGATAGATAGATAAGGATTAGGTTAAGATAGATAGATAGATAGATAGATAAGGATAGGTTAAGATAGATAGATAGATAGATAGATAAGGATTAGGTTAAGATAGATAGATAGATAGATAAGGATTAGGTTAAGATAGATAGATAGATAGATAGATAAGGATTAGGTTAAGATAGATAGATAGATAGATAGATAGATAGATAAGGATTAGGTTAAGATAGATAGATAGATAGATAGATAAGGATTAGGTTAAGATAGATAGATAGATAGATAGATAGATAAGGATTAGGTTAAGATAGATAGATAGATAGATAGATAAGGATTAGGTTAAGATAGATAGATAGATAGATAGATAAGGATTAGGTTAAGATAGATAGATAGATAGATAGATAAGGATTAGGTTAAGATAGATAGATAGATAGATAGATAGATAGATAAGAGTTAGGTTAAGATAGATAGATAGATAGATAGATAGATAGATAAGGATTAGGTTAGATAGATAGATAGATAGATAGATAAGGATTAGGTTAAGATAGATAGATAGATAGATAGATAAGGATTAGGTTAAGATAGATAGATAGATAGATAGATAAGGATTAAGATAGATAGATAGATAGATAGATAAGGATTAGGTTAAGATAGATAGATAGATAGATAGATAGATAAGGATTAGGTTAAGATAGATAGATAGATAGATAGATAGATAGATAAGGATTAGGTTAAGATAGATAGATAGATAGATAGATAAGGATTAGGTTAAGATAGATAGATAGATAGATAGATAAGGATTAGGTTAAGATAGATAGATAGATAGATAGATAAGGATTAGGTTAAGATAGATAGATAGATAGATAGATAAGGATAGGTTAAGATAGATAGATAGATAGATAGATAGATAAGGATTAGGTTAAGATTGATAGATAAGTAGATAGTGATTAGTTTAAGTTAAATAGATGGACACGTAGATAGATTGATAGATAAATAGGGATTAGGTTAGAATAAGATTAGTCATTAAAACACTTTTTAGATGTGGCGCTCCAAAAATTTGCACACTATGTTATATTAGGCTATTTTTTGGTAAGAATTAATTTCTTATATTTATATGCCTACCCTTGCTCTGTGCATCGAATATTACTGCCACATCTGTTTTACAACTTCTGGTATATATCTAGATATTTGTGTTATAACCAAAAGTACAAACTGCAATATCATTGCTGCTAATATAACAGCTCTGCCCGAAAAAGTTCACGAAATTTAACATTCTTTATACTAACGTGTCTTTTCATTTGGTACCAACTTTGCAAGAATTTGGATCTGCAGCTAGATTTCATGGATTTCATCGCTTATATTTTCCTCTGTAAACCTTCTCGCTTGAGGAAGTTTCTTCTGGTCTATTACTTTCCGCCCAACTACTGTATTCAATTATTTATTGGCGACGTTAATGACATTCTGTCACCTTGTGATGTGTATTAGCCAGACAAAAGGTAATTTGCGTTATCTCGCTGAACCTTTGATTTTACTGTAGAAAAGAGAACGTAGAAATTAGTTAAAATTTTAATACTTTAACGATAAATTGAATGTACATACACACAATAGCGCCTACACACAGACACATAGCGGTAACAATAGCAGGATCAAATTGACAAAATCTAACGCAGAATTTGTTATGTGATAGATACAGACTTGGCAGCACAGATAATCACTGTCTCACCGGCGCAATATAGCTTCCTGTGTCTCTTCTACAAATACTTGCACGGCTTCTGCTCCGATGATCTTAGCTCACTGGTGCTCCCTACATGTGAATTTACTTTAGCAACAAGATTAGCAATTAATTCCCAACTTTAACTGTGAAACCAATAAAATGTAAACGCAAATTATACTTCATTTGATTCTTTTCTTGCAGTTCCCGCCTGTGGAATTCCCTTTCATTTATTTGTATCCCCGAGAGCTACAATGTCCAAGAATTTAAATATAAATCAATAGTCATCTATCTCATTCAGCTGGATCCTCACTCTCATGCTCCTTTCTCGGTCCACACCTCTCTCATCTGTATTCTCTTCCTTCTCTTACCCACTTCCTGACACCCCTTATAATCTGTCACACTTATAAATTTCCTCCTATGTAACCCCCTGCAAATCAGCGGCAGTAAAATGCCTTGCTTGTAACAATATGATTATAAAAAAAATACTTGGATATCATGCTCTAGTGGGGGCTTGGAGGTGTAGTTCTGGAGAAGCGTTTGACTATATGAATATTTGAGAGAGCTATAAAGTATAGATCTATGGTAGCGCTTCAATGTGTAAATATGTGGGAACACTTGAAAGAATGGATTTGCGGGAGCACTCGGATGTATTGACCTGCAGGATATGTTTAGAGCTATTGATGCGTAGGAACGCTTGAATATGTCATCTCAAATGACGCTGAATCGAGTTCTAATTCTAGGCAAGTTCGTTTCGTTTAATCAGTGCTAACATTCTTTGAAATCCTATACCTTAATTTTCATCAAATTATAGGTTAAATTGCAAAAAGTTCATGATTATTTACATTCTTAGGACAGTTGTCCCGTTCGATTGCGATGTTCACGATGTTTTGGACGTTGCAGACTCGGATATTCTTTATGTGGTTGGAATTTTCTATTGAAGCTGGGATAGGTTGTTCTACTTCCACAGGTCATGCGTATTCCAGATGCTTCATTATCAATTATCTTCATTTAAAAATAACTAACATTTTGATTGTCTCTTCCTTAGCCACGCATTGAGCTCACAACCCTTTACGTCAAGCAATTGGGTGCAGTCAAGGATTTTATCCACTAGGCCTTATATCCTTGTCATAGAATAAATAATTGCAATAACTCTAACTCAGAATTATAGACAAATATTGAAAATTGTGATATTTAGAAATATTTATCATTTAAATCTTATGCATGTCTTTTCTTGCATATGTTTTTAATCACTGAAGCATATTTTCGATGTTTATGAATGTGGTTATATTTCTTGTACTGTCCAAATGTTTAATTTTCTTTTTCAATCGAACTTTGTTCTTTGATTACTTGATTCGTAATATCCAAAGTGCTGCAGATTATTTTGACTTTCCTCTGAGACTACATTTTACTTCGATCTATGAGTCTTTCAGATTATATATATGTATATATATATATATATATATATATATATATTACATAGATCACCTTTTAATAAAACCAACATAGAATTTGATATATATATAATCTGTTTCTTTCTGTGTGTATGAAAAATAATACACTATGTCTCAAAGTAGAATATTATTCTCTTATTTAAAATATTGTTTTCAGCGTAATAGTTAGCTAATATTACGTCTGAGCTACCCAGTCTCAACAAACTTCAAATCGGTCTCTGCGTCCTTGTGGGTGACCAAAAACAAGACATTTTAGCTTATTTTCCGTTCTCAAAAATGAAACGTTGCAAGCCTTTTGCTGCTTTATTGCCAATACCACTGGAAAGTGTTTAGACGTACTTCACATTATTTTGTTCTACCAGTACTTAATTTAACAACAAAGACCCACAATACGACGCACATTGTATTTCACTGATGAAACGAAAGTTACACTCGAGTAACGTTTTACCACGATTCACTGCTCATTTAAAACTTACTCCCAAGAAGATACTTCCCCGATTCCAACAACTTTAAACTGTTCAAGTCTAAAGTTAAGTTCTCCACATAATCATCTAAACTTTTCTGCTTATTCTACAACAATCCATCTCAAATAGCCTTTGAAACTTATACAGGGTTAACATGATAGTAAACAATAGTTTATTGTATTCTTTTTATAAAATATACACACGTTACCAGTTGAAATTTATTTAGTGCATTTCTCATATTGATACAATTCTATCCTAAAATGTTTGCACAAGCAATTTGTATAATAGCAATTTGATATGGCATGTTAGATAGCGTCTCATCTGTTTTATTGTGTAATTACCCATATATTTTAAGTTTACTCCACAAAGAATTGAGAGTTTTCTCAATACATATTTTTCTCTCAAATTTGTGACTGGTGCGGGGAAATTCTTTATTTTATTTTTGACAATTTGCAAAATAAGTCACAAGGCCAAATAACAGAGGCATTCGATAATGACCGACTTATTGACACTATAAAATATACCTAGTAAGTTGCCTATATACATATATATATATATATATTTGTTGAGTTGTGATAAGATTTAACGGCTACATAGTTTGTTTTTTCAGACGATGCATTTAATCTCTTGAAAATCATAGATATCAGGGAAGAGTGTTCCAAATGCGGGAAGCGCGAGAAAGGAAACTGATAGAATAGCAGTGGCGGCTACATTAGAGGGTTTTGATTTTAAAAGGCGGATACCTAGTTGCAAGAATAGATACTCGAGTAAATTTATGTAGAGTGTGCACCAGTGATCTAAGGTCGTCAGAGCAAAAAACCGTGAAAATATTTATCTGTCACTGTATTCAACATATATTTAATCTTTGTATTACTATTTATTCGGGTTAGTACTCAATTAAATAGCAGGTTATTCTATGATTGCAAATGGGATCTTGAAACCTAGTACTCTCCTTACTACAGTTTGATCAGATCATCGGCGATTAAACCTGATCTTCCACTAGGCTGTATAAATGATGATGGTAGCAAGAAGCGCAGAAAGATTACACACTCGAGCTGTCAAAGGTTGTCAGTCAACTAGCACAGAACATACCCAGGTGCATATAAGTTGTTGGTGTCCAGCAGTTAAAGCAACTGGTAATAGCGGAATTTTTGTTCTTGCCATGTAGTGGGTGGATAGTTGAAATTAAAAGCCTGAGGAATTTTAACTGTTCTTTTATCGCCTGAACAATCATTATTTGATCAAAAACTAGGAAAGGATAGGGCTCCGTTGGAGTTTATATTGCCCAAGTCATTCTACATATGAATGTACACCAAGTAAGACATGTGTAAAATGCTGGCAATGTGTTCGGACACGCAGCGACCCTCCCATCGCCGGTGATGATGCATTTATTTTTATTTTTTTTTGTAGTTACTGATGATGATGCCAATAATAGAACGAAAAAAAATACAGGGTAAATGCAAAGATCATATTTTTACAGATGAAAGTCGGTTCTCTGTGGAGGGCCCGGAGGTTTTTTTCCGTCTGAATCTATCCTGCACATTTATAAATCTACCATCCGCCCGTTCATTGAATACTGTTGCCATATCTGGTCGGGTGCCCCTGCTATTCTCCTTGCGCTTCTCGAAAAGGTACAGCGGAGGGTGTGTAATATGATCGATACTGACTTGGCAGACCGCCTGCAGTCTGTCTCTCACCGGTGCGACGTGGCTTCCCTGTGTCTCTTCTATAAATACTTTCCTGGCTTCTCCTCCGATGAACTTAGATCACTGGTGCCCCCTAAATACGAATTTGCACGAGATACTAGATTAGCAACTAGATCCCACCCTTTTACAGTGAAACCGATAAAATGCACCCGCAACTTCTGCTCCAACAGTTTCTTTTCTCGTACTTCCCGACTGTGGAATTCCCTTCCACATGACTGCTTCCCCGACGGCTACATTCTCCAGGAGTTTAAATGTAAGGTCAATAGACACCTCCTAACACAATAACTCGCTTCCATTCTTTCAAACACTCTTCCCATCCTCCCAACTACCTATCACCCCCCTACTGACATTTCCTATATCTAACCACTCTTTCTATTTACCTTCCCCTATGTAGCCCCAAGCACAATAATGGCAGTGGAATGCCTTGCTTGGGGTGAAACGATTAAAAAATAAAATTGAATACAAAGGCAGAGAACTATTGAACATAACGTGTAGTTCATTACTTAAAAATATAAACATACCTTGAAGGATACAATTTTTATTTTACGATAACAAATCAGAGTCAAATACGCTGGAAAGAAACCTATCATTTTATTATAAAAAATTAAGTTAATAAACTTCTAATAAAGCGCACAATATTTTTTCATTTTACTTATTAAATAATCTTGTTTCGCCTCTCTTATAACTTGAAGGATACAATTATTATTTTAAGATAACATGAGAGTTTAATATACAGGAAAGAAACGTATTATTTTATTGTCAACAGTTAAAGCAATACTCTTTTAACAACTCGCCCAATATTTTTTCATATTGCTTATTAAATAACCTTATTTCGCCTCTCTTAAAAATATATATTTTCTGAATCAACAATATATTCTGGTTCTACTTTTAGAAAGTGAGTTTATCGAATTTTATAATTACAAATACTAAATGTAAGATTAAAGAATACATTTTAGCAATACAGGGTATTCAGAAAAGCCACTTTTTAAAATGACACGCACCAGAGGAAGTGCAAAATGGAATTATCTGAAATCTGTGGAATCCGACATGATTATCGGACCAATTTGGCAAGTTTGTTCAAGAAAATTGGTCTCTTGAACTGCAGTGAATTGACATTGAAAAAATAATGCTCCCACAAGAATCCTCTTTCTATAACAGAAATTTCTTTTATAAATAGCTTATTCTATCTTTCATTTCCCCTTAAAATTTATTTTCTCTCTCGCTTTAGTGTTTTTCTGCTTCGTTTTTTATTCACTTGACTTCATTTTCTACTTTTTCATTAATATTTTCTTTCTTTCGTTGTTATTAGATATCCAGTAATTTACATTCGTTTCTTTTTCTTATCGCATTTTGCATCTTGTTCGATATGAGACAGTTATACAAATATAGACATAATTATTTTGGCTTCGAACAGGTATAAATGCTCTTATTCATTACTTTTTTCTCTATAAGAGTGCAACAAAATCCTTACAAGAACCAACTAATTTTTTAATCCTGCCATAAAGTAAGAGCAGATTTACTTACCCATGAATATATACATTTTCTTCTTCTATGTGACGTGTCTCTTTAAAATGTTTGCGATCGTGGCTCTCCAATATTTTCTGCAATTTGTAGTGATTTATACTTGTTCTCTTTCTGTCATCTATCCGAAACCCTTTTCTGTCAGCAATTGACAAATGCTTGTTATGTTGTTTAGGCGTTTCTTTGCTATTCCGTTTTTACATTTAATCTACCCTATTCAAACATACATTCATTTTTATATGCCCAACAAATAACATCTTTCTCTTTTAGAAATATAATGCCATTTATTTTCATTTATTCTAAAATCTCTTTATTGCATATATGATTAGTCCATGGTATTCTCAGCATCCTTCTGTAGAACCATATATCTTTTTATGATTATTGTAGATTCAAGATAATTTCATTTATGCTGATATCCAAACAGATTATTGCTAGATAATACTGCGCATTTTTTGATCAAAGTATTGTAGTTTGCTCACAATCTTGTATAATTTTAACTTTTATAAACGTTTGATTTTTTTAAATCATTTCACCCTAATCAAGTCGAGATCGCCCCTAATGCGAAGAAAATTCCGGATACTTGGCGGTTATTAAGAAAAAGGATAAATAGTGAACGGTATTCGAGAAAATAGAAAATGGCAATTGACGTTGCATTTAAGTTTTTGGAGATAGTAGCTATCAGGGAGAAAGCAAATGAACGAGAATTACAGAGGTGAGAAGTGCAAGAAAGTAAGTACAAATACTTTGCTACACATCAGGGTTGTTTTCTTATGAGTGAATTACATATATTTTGGATGAACATTGCGGAATTTATATCTCTCCTCTATATTTGCACATCCGAAAATTGAACAAAGTAATCGTCACAATTAAAATAAAGACTATTGTGCGTATATATATATATATATATATATATATATATATATATATATATATAATCATGAGGCAGTCTTGGAACTGTTCATTCTCTTTACTATTAGTTATTAAACTTGACTATATTTCTAAAAATTTCTTGCTGCGTTTTTGCTCTTTATCAATGTGTCATTATTTTCTAATTTTGCAATAATTATATCGTCAACAAATGAATTATATATATGTGTGTTGTGTGTGTTTGCTGTGTGCCATGTATGAAACGGATTTGGAAAATCATGTATTTCAAATTTGAAAGCTCCTATTCGTAATACTATCTCTAGATGTATGATCATGATTCATTGCTTGATACGTTTTGTAGTTGTCACCCTGAACCTATCTAAAGTTCACCATTCGCCTATGCTTTGAATGTTGCAGCTCCATAAAGTCCGGACATCCTTTTATATATTTAGAATTTCTTGATAGAAGAATGTGCAATATTATTATTCTTGGCCTGGCATCTGTTTCACTCACTATCCCGGCGCGGTAATATAAATTTCCTGTAATTTGTTCTATAAATACATTTGTTGTAGCGTAAAACTTAGCTTACTTCGTGTTCTTCCATTATATTCTGTGTGCTCCTGCTTATAAATATAGCAAGTAGATATAATAGATTAAAATTTTATTTACCCAAGTTTTTCCTATTCTATGTATGTGTAGCTAATAAACCTCCTCTTCTTTGTCTCCCACTATTCTTCTGTTCCTTCAATACTCTCTCTAATTACGGCTTTTCTAATTCTGTACTATTTGGAGCAAAGAAAACATTACGGTTTTCATGGAAATTATTCGGATGAATTCTGTCCTGGTGCTTAGACTTCATGAATTTAAGCGAAGTGCTCGCCTGGCAACGAGGTTTCGTCAGTTTATAATTGAATTGACAAGATATAACCTAAGTTCCGTTCTAGCAGTTTATTTTCTCAAATTACTCATTCGCAGAATTCTTATCCAATTCATTGCTTTCCAGCTAACTTTGATCTTCGAAATTTGAATGCAATATCAAACTATATCTACTGCCTACACCTCTTCTGTTGTTCTCACTCTACAGTAATGTTTGTATTTGCTTTATTCTTTCATACACAGTAAACTATTGTGTCTTAATGGCATCACTACTTTGCTTGGGGTGAAATGTTTAAAAAAGTAAAAGATAAGTCATTTTTTGTATACCCATGTTCCAGGAAACTAAGCTCTCAACTGAATAATGGTGTAGTAAATCCATATATACGCTTAGATATAAGTTAAATATGTTAAACAACTTCGGGATTACAAGGACATGTATAATTACAATTAGATCGAGAAAGAGAAATATCTATGCAAAAAGTAGGTTCGGAGAATTTAAATGTCACATGATCATGAAGAAAGGGATATAATGAGTAATGATTGCCAGAACTATTACAAAGACGTTGGGTTAAAAGTTAAATATTATTAATTACTACAATAGAGCGTATATTGTGAGGTGTCATCAAGTAAAATATTTAGGTACGATAGACCGTATGTTGTGAAATCCTATCATTGCCTTTATTTACTCTTTCTGGATAAAGCTATGTACAGTTTGTTTCAAGACTAAGGTGGCAAAATGTGTGCCAACGTCAAAATGTCACATTGACATGGAAGTATTAATGCTATCATAAGTCTCTGAAATTAGTTACATTCTTCTCAGTGAAAATCAAATAGTTAGCAATAACGGAAAGCAATGAGGAAATTAAATTCTATTGTCACGTTGTCGACAAGTTTACCGAATTCAATCTTAAACTTTAAAATGGAACATTATTTTTTCTTTACATACTGACACACATTACATCAACTTCGATAACTATTTTTTCTCTATGAACGGAAATGGTTCTGATAATGTAACATTTCTTTTTTAAGTTACAACTCTGACTTTCATCCTCTTGTAAAACTGGCATATTATTCTCTTACAATCCCGAGAAAAAAGTTCATTTCTTCTACATTTATCAGTGTAAATATTAAAAACGGCATGAAATTACAGAATTTACCAAAAGTAAATGAACTATTATACTGCACACTAGTGTCCTTATATTTAACATGTTTTACTTAAATATCATTATAGTTCCCTATATATATATATATATATATATATATATATATATATATAGAGAGAGAGAGAGAGAGAGACAGTATATCGAGACAGAAAATAATTTTCTAAACATATATTGTTAAATATAACAGACAATGAATGGCTGAAGTGTTTAACCATGAGCCATTCTTAACATCTTATTTTGGCTTTAATTTCAGGTGAGAATAAAGATAAAAATTGTCGAACATTTGGATATTTTTTAATCATGATGGTTCTATGCATTTTTCTCACAGGAGCCATCCTCAGAGAAGTCACAGAGACGTTAACATAAAGACATCCACCATCAAAGATGATTATATCTTGTGTTGACATAAAACATTGTTATGCAACTATAATTGTCACCGAATTACAGACGCAGTTCGTAAATTTGTAATGCGGTTCTATTATATATATATATATATAGTGTAAAAAACGTATTTGCTTCATTAGAAATTAGAAATGTCTAAAGAAGAAACATTTAAATGTGATTGATTCTAATATCGAAATAAATCGATAAGATACCAGAGAACCATGGTTTCCGTTCTTTAAAATTCAAAGCTCTGTTGAAGATATAATCTAAAGACAAGTCTTTAGTTATTGCATTCTTATTTCCACATAATATTAGAGGCACTGATTCAAAGTAATGTAGACGCGGGAAAAAGCGGATAACATACTTGATGAGCTTGAGTCTATAGATGGCGCATGAGGGCTCAGAAGAAATAACAGAAATACGACTTTTATTATGAGACAAAAATTTCTGGATGTCTATGATCGCGTACACTCCACCCACATGTACTGAACAGATGAAGAGGCTCATCCCTTGTTTCCTGTTTAGGATGTGGTTTCAGGCTTTCTCTTTTCCAATCTTTTCACTCTTACGTAGCCCCCTGTGCATCAGTGGCATTATCGCCTTGCTTGGGGTAATATGATTAAAAAAAATATCCTGAAGGGGCACGGTATATAATGATCATATATTAGATCTCAGCAGTTGAAAATCCCTGAAAAGAAGGGATATCATTTTGGTTTGAATGATTAATACAGGCATAACTATTGATAGTTTGTGTTTTTCTAATTGTTTTACGTGACGTGCACCTATTTTAATTTCAAGTAAAAGACGCAAACATTAGTTACGTTAAACCTGTCACCATTTTTACTATGTCTTTTTAGATTTAACTCGTTTCGCTGATAATATTTTCTATTCGTTTTGGGCTCATATTAATATGTTTGTTTATATAATTCTAACAATTCTAATTCTTCACGTTTGAAGAACAAGAACTAAAATTTGTATAATTTCGAGTTCTTTTAAATCGGTTGCTGAATTGTAATAAATTTCATGAAGGCATTTGTCTATATTTCTGAGATGAAGCAGTATTTACACTATTTACATTGTTTGAACTATTGTCCTATCTGTTTCGAATACTCCTAACTTTTTCAAGTGCTAAGAATTTCGAACCGAATAATTTATTAGAATCACTGATTATATATATATATATATATATATATATATATATATATATGAGTAAAATTTATCTTGTCCAACTATAGAAACTTACCAAAAGGCATCGATTAGATATGTTTAACTTATTCCTATTGTCCTTTTACAGATATATTTCATCAGAAAAAGTCACATACTATATTAAAGTTCACACTCATACACAGATAGATATATAGATATCCGTTCAAGAAAACTCGGGTTTATCATGTGACACAGGGAGGATATAAACTTGTTTCTATGGTGTCTAATTGAACTGCATCCCTGATAGTCTTCTTGGCGCATTCTTTTCTTCTGGAGAAAAAAAATGAAGTTAATTAGGAGGAAAATTAGTAAGAGATGTCGGGTCAATGAAACTAGATGCCATTGTATCTTTCTTAAGTAAATGCAAGCGAGAAGCAGAAAGATAATAAGGTAGATATGGCGGTATCTGCCAAGTAGCCGACATCTGAGAATCACCGTGTTATTATAAATAAAACCCGTTTATCGGATATTATCAAAAGTAATTATCAGTGCTATGCGTGATGGAAATTCTATACGTAACTTTTGTCATTCCAATCTCCATGTTTGGAATCGGTTAGCTAATGAGTAGCTTTTCAAGAGGGAGTATTTATAGAAAGAAAATTGAAGTATAAGAAATATTATCAGTTGACTGAAAGAGATAACAAACATTGTCAAATATATGTGTACAATTCAATACTACGTTCATTCAGTTTAATAATCAACATTTTACCGATGTCTCTAAATCCATTCATTGAAGATGCACTGTATATGTTCAATTATAGCTATTTCGAATTTTGCAGCACACACACACACACACACACACACACACACACAAAAGAGATGTACCGAAAGTAAATCCTATTTGTTCCCACACAAGTTACAAATGATAGAGATACAACAACATAATTGTTTTGTTTAGAGGAAATGTCCAGATTCAAAACACGCTTTTTTCGCCACCATTGTACAAGTATGTCAAAAATGTGTATTTTTACGCACATTCCCTTCTCTATGATTGCTTCAGTCCAAAATAGGAGGTATAAAAAGATGAGATATGTACGGACTAGTACAAAGGCAGGTGTCTGATCAGAGTTTTCTTCTCCAAGAAAGGTAGACAACCAAGGCTAAAAACTCAATTTGCCCTACTACCATACCCAGATTTGACGTGGTGGGGGGCGTATAATTGTGCTGAAGTAAATGAAAATGATTAAATTAGCACTAAATATGAACTTTTCCAATTTCTCATTCAGAACAGTTATCCGTTACACACACACATGCATATATATTGTAAAATAGAAAAATTAAAAAATAATATTAAAATAAAAATAATAATTAATATAAAAAATGACATTTGTAAATCTTTACATGAATCATGTTTTATGTTTACAGGAAACATTTTGAATTATTAAATTCCGTAAATTAAACCTGTTAAATATTACGAAGTAACTTCACTCTAACATCATCGTCTTATATATACACTAAAGTACATTTAATTTATTTTCTACTATAATATAAATAGAACCAACAAATGAAATGATTCCAGTATTAGATATGTAAGTAAAATATAGTTTTAAGAAATGCTATGTCAATATCAGGTATACACCGGATATAAATATGAAGCTGGACATTGAATTCAACATTCAGAGGTGACAGTCTTTCATGCTAAAGGCAATCGTCAGGCCATTGCTTAACGATTGCGTTTTTATGAAAGAGACTCTCGTTTGTGAGTGTCAATATCCTCTTACATAATTTTTATTAACTTTCTTGAAATATATGAATGCATGTTCGGATGTAGGAGTGCATTTGAGTACTGAAATATAGAAGAGATAATCGTATACATATAAAGACTGTAACATGCGTGAGTAAATCTATAGATTAAGAAATATTTTTTAAACAACCAGCATATACGGTAATCGATGACTAACCAAGAAATAGATGGGTTTGAGATTTGTTCAATGGCATATCAATCTGTGTGTGTTACTTAATGCCAAAAAAGTGGGGTCTAAAGGTATTTTTTCATGTTTGGTTTTAGTGAGAAGGTTGTTTTTACTACTTTTTATTTTAGAAAACTGAAAATGGATTTTTTTTATATAATCGTGTCGCCCCAAGCAAGGCATTTTACTGCCACTGTTGTGCAGAAGGTTAGTAGGAGGAATGTCATGAGGAGTAAGAGGTTGCAGAGGGTGTCAGAAAGAGAGAGAAGAGAGTACTGATGAGAGTGGGGTGGATGTAGAAAAGCACGACAGAGAGAATGTAAGTTAATGAGACAGGAGATGACTACTGACTTTTGACTTAGTTTTGTATTCAAAAAGGTTTTGCTGAGAATACTTTTTTTCTTCAAAAAATTTTTATTTTCTATAAAGTCTATTTTTATGTATATATTTCTAAAAAAAATATTTTTATACTTTTTTAGTCTTTTGAACCCATTTTGGGTTGTTAAATATTTACCCATAGCTGGGACCGTAACAGGTACTTCCACTTCGGTTCAGGGTGTCCCATGCTCCTCACAACCTCCCAAGAGGCCTTGATGTGGTATGCAGTTTACCGTAATGTCCAAGACATGAATAATCGAGAAATTTGGTAGATAAATTGAAAAAAAAACCCTATTCAAATCAATATTCCCAAAATTTTGTTGCTTAACACTCAACTATATTTAGATGCTTTCTCTTGGAAATGTTTCTAGCATTCACGATTCTAAGAAAACGATTAAGCAAAATGGAGTTTGTCAAAATTAAAGAACATATAATACGCGTGTTATAGGAGCGTTTAATATAACGCTTCATTTAACTGAGGTAGACTAAATCCAAGAAAGAAGTTAAAAGCAGATGCTGCTTTACACAAAGAGAAAAAATTCAGAAATGTTGCAAGTTAAATTCAGACAAAAAGACGCACAAATGAAAAAAATGAAACCAGTAAACGTGTCTATAAGTTGAAAGTAGAAAACACAAAAGAGACAAATAAAAAAAAATAGAAAGAAAACTAAATCGAGGTGAATGATTAAAAAAACAGTCAAATCAATTATAATTTTGTTTCTCAAATCACTTAAAGAAAACTTGAAAAAATCCTTACGAGAGAAAATTAATCTGGTATTGATTTCACTCGTTATTCAACGTAGTTTTAAGCGTTTTTATGGGACCTTGATATTCATTTTAAGCGGTTGCAATATTTGTTTGATTCAACGATAGTTTAATATATGAAAAAATATACAGGTTGAGAAAGAATTAATTGGGAGAGGCTTTTCACTTAACTGAGTGATTATATCATGTCAATGCCTTCCTGAAACTTCGAAGTCAGCAAGACTAAAACAGCACTGCGCAGTTATAGGAAAAAAACCTCTCCACCTTAATTCCATTAACGCTCTATGTTAATATCAAGCAGGTTATGAAAAAAAACACCCTTCTCGCTAAATATGCCTCCACATCACTACTTAAAATTCCTATTAAAACCGCAATGAGGGATGACCCCTCGTGTGGTTTAAATTAAAGTTTTTTTTATTAGTTTAAGAAAAAATGAGAAAACAATTGCCATATTCATTTGTTTCTATTGTTGTTCAACCAATATAAAAACAAACGTAACTGAAGGTAGAAAGTTAAAAAATCTATCTTGCAATTCCAACGTCAAAAGATACAGGAAATTAAAAAAACCCAATGAGGATTTTATAATTGCGTACAAGCAAGAATTAAAAAGTAATAATATTACATTACAGGATAAACAACTGTTGACCCTTGATTTGTTGACGTTAAGTTTGTAGTGATTGATGAAGCATCCTTTTGGGAGTCTGTTCCAAAACATAACATTTCTAGTGCAGAAGCTCTCCGAGTAAAACTTCCGCCTTAAATTTGGAATACAACGGAACAATTCGCTTTCTGTGTACTGAGTATGTTTGTTCCTATCCATAAAAGCCTGAACTGGTAGAACTAAGGAATGTTGATTGTGTCAATATCTGTCATTATAATAGTGATAGACTAACAGTGTTTCTTACAAGGAAAACGGTGTGTATGGTAGAAATAATTCACCACTCATAAGATAGAGTAAACAATTTTGGACTTGGAAAGTGAGAATTAGGAATCTCTAGTTAGGATATAACAATAAGCACTTTAGTTCTGATATATGAATAAACTGTGAAAATTTCCTTGTGTCTTTGTGACAAAATATCAAATTAAATCATTTATATAGGATTATAACAAAATGTGTAGAATAAATAACAGGGTAGATTAGGCATTTTAGATTTAGATATCTAAATTCCTAGAAAAAATTATTTTGAACTCAAATATCTGATAACGTAACGGGAAAATTGCGATTAATTTTTTTCAGAAATTCCTGAAAATTCATTTTTAACGTCTTCTCCCGTAATTTTTTTTTTCAATATGCATTTTACAGTTTCTTTTCTTTCGCCTGTGGAGAATCATTATCGCCTATTTCCTGAAGAAAATTTTTTTTAAATTTATGTCTTCGAATACAAAAGCTTAATGAAGTGAAAAGAAAACACGTTGAAAATAAACTCAAGAAATCTGAGAATTTCTTCTATTCGAAATTTACCATTTTCTTGTCGTTGGTATTCAGTTTTATTCTTGTGACACGATAATGGCTTTTGAATGAAATGAAAAGAAATACCGCTTTAAAACTAGGAATTGGGTAAACAGAATTTTCAATTCGCAGACAAACATTCAAGCAGAAAGTAGGATACGTATATAGAATGACAATCTCGTTCGGAAATAATATCGATCAAACAAAAGTTTTCGCCATGAGCAATGACGTCAGAGAATGACTCGATATTCAGTGTATTAGACAATTTATTGCATGTGACATCCAGAACGTTGCCTAGACGCCATACAGAAACAGCCTCTCGTTATTTCTGTTGAATTGTATTTGCCATCTAAACTGCCGCCAACAGTTTGCTTAGTTAAGAACACCTAATAAAGAAAATAAAGAGACCTGCATTTTTTATGATTTACTGGAGATTATAGACAAGCGAGTGATCTGTCTGTTCACCTTTTAAGATTAGTACAATGTCCCGTGTCTCGCAAGATTTTTAGCAAATCTGTCGCTATTGCACTACCTTAAAAAGAGGATGCTGACTAACATGGAAATGTTTCTTTCATTGAAAAAGCACCGTTAATATTTTAAGATTTTGGTAACACACACACTCGTGTGAGGTATGCTGGAAATAATTGACTCGACATATTTTTCCAAACTGAATAATAATCAAACAACAGAATATTGTGGGAAAATTTTGTGTTCGAAAGTGTGCATTTTATATATATATATATATATATATATATATATAGAGAGAGAGAGAGAGAGAGAGAGAGAAAGGAAGCAGATAATTTTCTAAACATATAGCGTTAAATATAACAGTCAATCAGTGTCTATTATGTTTAATCATGAGTCGTTCTAAACATCGCAATTTCAGCTTTACTTTCAGGTGAAAATGAAGAAAAAAATTGTCCAACATTTGGATATTTTTTTTATTATGCTGGTTCTCAGCTTTCGGCCCATATGAGCCATCTTCAGATAGGTTACATGGATTTTAACATAAAGACATCCACCATTAAAGGTGATTTTATCTTGTGTTCACATAAAACCCTGCTATGCTATGATAACATAACATTGCATAGCAATGTTTTATGACAACACAAGATAAAATCATCTTTGATGGTGCAAGTCTTTATGTTAACATCTCTGTAACCTACCTTAAGATGGCATATGTGCCAAAAGCTTGTAAGTAGCGTAATAAAAATTTTCTTATTTTTGGACAATTTTTGTCTTATCTTCACCTGAAATTAAGGCCAAAATACGAAGGTTAGAACGTCTCAGGGTTGAACATAATAGACATTCATTGTCTATATATATATATATATATATATAATCTTCTTCCATCTTCTCCCAGTATTGTGAGTAATCCTTTTGGTTTTGTCCTTTTTCTTGACCCTTTATAATTAAGCCAACGAAGCCCTTGATAAGTATTAGCCGAAAGGTTCCTCGGGTTTGGGATAATTATGACGTCTATTCTTTTTAAGGCTATTAGTGTTTTCTGCGGGTACAAATCGCACTCTCTCTCTCTCTCTCTATATATATATATATATATATATATATATATATATATATATAAAGAAGAATCATTTTTCACTGCATGAATATTTAGGATAACAACATGCAGCTGACCGTCCATACATTTGAAATCATTAACCAATTCGATTTTGAAATTCTGTAATATATTTCCTACACGACAGATCTCGCGTGTTTCGATTATTATTTCTTTAGACTGCTGAAAAATGATTCACGTAGTCACAGATTTCGTGCGGATTTTGAAGTGCAGGAAGTGGCGCATCAATGGTTGCACGACTAATCAAAAATCTTAAACCACTCTAAAAATTGCATCGAAAAAAGGAGACTATGTAGAAAAATACGTGTAATTATTAAATATTCATAAATTCATTTGATGCATATGTTATTGTGCAGTATTAACAAAAGAATAACTATTGTCATTTACAATTATTCACTTGGCAATAACTATTAAAAAATAGTATGAAATAAATCATTTTTTACTTTGGTGGCCTAATAATTATGGCCGGTAGTGTATATTTTTATATATCAAGAACGTAAATGGGAAAAATGTATGTCAAATTCGATAAAGTTCTCTTGTGTCACGTTTTGTCCTTTAGGGCTTCATCGGGCTTATGTCGGTGTGAATATGTATGTGTACGTGCTAGAAATGCTGGGAAATTTGAATTTAAATCAATTACTCAAGAGGATTTAATTTAGATTCTTTATATTTCCATTATTATTGTTGTTAGCAGATATCTCACTCTAGGATTAAAACATTTCTGCCGGGAATAGAGAAATGATGCAAGATGCAGGGCGCAAATTTACAGTGGATGACCTTGCGATTAAAGCAACTGTATAGACATTTTCGACGTAGTGAACTGTTTTCACCTTTGATCAGAGTAGTTTTCTTTATGTGAAATGTTGTGGTCAGTTTCGTTCCAGGTTGATGTAAACTTAAAAAAAAAATCTAAAAGAAATATATATAACAGCTAAATTGAAAATTTCCAGCATCGCTGGTTCGTATGCATATATATTTCACAAAATTAACAAATTCAATGAAGCCATGTAGGTCGAAACACTTCACAAGAAAACTTTTTGGAAATTTTCATTTATTTTTGCTATATATATATATATAAAGTCTGGTCCACGAGAAAAGTATACGTGAGTCCAATAGACTCAATCTTCTACTAGAGTCAGGCTAATTTTCTAACCTTGTACTTTTTTCTGTTTTTTCTGAAATTGCGTGAAATACAAATATAAGTATAAATATTTCCAGAATTCCACATCAAGATCCCATTGATAATATTTCGAGAAAAACTTCGTCATATATACGTCCGTGAATCAAATTTCTACGTTCAAGAAAAGGAGGCTGAGGATACCATTGACTAATTATGAAAACAAAGACAAAGTTTTAGAGAAAATTGAAATGAAAGAGATTTACACATATTGACTGGAAGAAAACGGTCGATCATTTTTGGTAATATAATGAGGAAAGATGGCGTAGAAAATTTGATACTCAAAGAATAGTTTGAAGACAACAGACAGAGAAAAACAATGCATAACATTGGGAGTTTCTAAGAAGTGTTAATAGAAATGGAAATAGCAAAAAAATAATTATTTTAGATTTTCCAAGAGAAAGGAACATGTAGAGAGCCATGATAACCTAAGTTCTGGGGGACTCAGCACATAAATAATATATGTGAGGGCGAATGCAATGTTAGCTTCCTCACAGATAAGAACATTGACATGCTGTTCTGCAAAACAATTTGACAGTGATAGAAAGTAGGGAAAGTAAGAGGGCTATTTGTTAAATAAGTACTAGCATCGCTTTCATTGCCGTGATGTATAAGGGCTTAGACTACGGTGCTATTATATCCATAGTTCGGAAAGTATAGATTGATTCCTAAGATTATGTCTAATTCTCCTGTTTGTTTTCAGTTATTCTAAAACTTTGACTTTTTTCAATTGGTCTAGGGTAGCCTGAGAATCCATCTGTAAAACTTCATTTATGCTTTTCATATTCGAAGAGAATTCTCTAGTATTTTTGTACGACAATAATTCAAATTCATTGCGTCAGTTTCGCCTTTTGAATAGTTAAACATTAAAACCATTGCATATCATATATATATATATATATATATATATATATATATATATAGATAGATAGATAGATATATAATATGCAATGGTTTTCATGTTTAACTATTCAAAAGGCGAAGCTGACGCATTGAATTCGAATATATTTATATATCGCTATGTTTCTATGTGTATGTGAGTGCGTATCTTGTTGGAATTCACTTAGGAATTTAAAACGAAAGCAAGCTGAAATAACTATTTTAACAAATGGAATCACCTATGAAGAGATAATCTTTTTAAAACTTTCAATGATCACAATTTCTTTGCATATGGCACACCACGTTTCTGAATACAAATGATTTTGTGTTGTTTTTAAAGTTTAAGATTATATATATATATATGTGTGTGTGTATGTGTGTGTGTGTGTATCTGCACTCTCTACAGGTATTTGCTTTTGCATCTATGTATTAGTTTATTAAATTCAACATTGACGAAACAGTTGCTTCTTTCAGACATATGCATTCTCAAGACTGGGTTCTATCGTTCTTAGAACTATTCAGTTTGACAATCCTTTCATCAGCTGCCGGATCTCTTCCTTTCAATTTCTTGCAGGAATATAACCAATTTTTTCTTTTCTCACCAGCCTTTAAGAACAACTTGGCATCATTGTTTTCATTGAAGAAGACAAAATTCCTAGATCTTTTTATCTGTCATTTGTTTCTATGAACGTCTTTTAATTTGGCAATGTCTCAGATTTGTTCGCTTTCTTTTACAAGACAAGCCTTGTATACATATATGTTAATGAATGACGATTGTTTTGGTGGAATAGGATTTAGTAATAGAAGTATTCAGGTGATCATTTGACTTTTGTGAGAACATAGCGATGCAAGAAAGAATTGATGAGAGGGAAATAATCTACGTATGCTTAGAATATTATTTGGTATTTTTTGAGTGTGTGTTTTTAAACAATATTTCACATTGACGATGATGATCAACATCAATCGCATGAGTGAGCTTGATATTAGGATCACTGTGTAGTTGAGCACCTAAAAACTTTCCTCGACATATTACGGTTGAAAGACAGTGCAATTAAATCTAGTAGAACACGTCCCTTTCTAGATACAAAAACATCGCAAATATTTTCCAATTTTAAAGATTCCCCTTGGTCGGAGGCATAGCTGTTGATTCCATAAAAAAAAAACTCTCCTACATTGCTGTTGAATTCAGTCTAGAAAGCTATCTGACCAGCAATTTCGAGTCCTCACTGCACAGGCTGCTGACAGTATTATGATGCTCTGCTCTACTTGTTCTACTAAGTGGCTTTTGATCTTAAAAGGTTCATTAGCCTTTTAACATATATGAATGATTGAAGCTTATCTCTAAAGTTTGATATAAATACCTCCTGGACAACTTTGCACTTAATCTTATGAAAGTCGCTAGATTATGACACTGTTAGCAGTTGGCTAAGTTCACTAGATTCTTATAGGTATCAGTTTAAAATATGGTAGGTATTTCTGCCGCGTTCGGTAGCTATGTCTTACCATTATGTAGGAGGTTTGTGCGAGAGTATTCTTTTCAAATTCTCTACCTCCCTCATCTTTTGAACAAGAATTAAGATTTATCCGTTGATTCCGGTTTATAAATGAATATCTCGTACCGAGTAAATTCTACTTCAATTCCATATTTCAAACATTTCTCCTTGAATTTTAAAATTGCTTTCATTACACTGATAAACCAAAAAGAAACTTAACTAGTATCGAGACAGCAAACATATTTGTCAGCTAATTTGAGGGCGCTGAATGTGAAAATGATTTTTTCTTGGTTAGCTACTTTTTTGCCGTACAGAAATGACAAAATTTTGCAAAATAAAAGCATTTTTAATTTATTTTCTGTATATATGATACTGACCGATATGCAATATTTCTCAATGTATATTCGTAAAAATCTCTCAATTCATATTTTTACCAACAAATATTGGTCTGCTTACTGAGAAATGCTACTATATAAAAAACAATCAGAAACTAAGTCTTTAAAAATAATACGATTAATTATTCCAAAGACCGACAAATATATTCATCAAATCATTTAAATTAACAACATAAATAAAACCTCCCTAAACATAACTATGGCAAAGATTTTCTCTTTGATTGCCTGATATGTTTAATGATATTTATATCCCTTCTGATACATCAGTAGTATTCAGACATTATTTGTTTGTCCCACAGTCCCTAGAAGAGCTTTTTCATTGTTTTGATATCCTGAGGGATTCGTTATCCTTGTTCAGCACTCATATGATCGCAATTATCCGAACATTTATCTGAATAGCTATATAGATTATGAAAGTTAATACTCATATTAACGTATTATTAATAAAGTTGATTAGTGATTTGAATTTTGGCGATAAATTAATTAGGAAAATTCAATTTTTCTATTTTAAATTTTTTGACACAAAGTGCTTTTTTTCTTATAAAAATAGTTGATTTCAGTTGGCTATCCTAAACTGTTCGGTTTATTTGAAAATCTAAGACCCTTATTAACTAAATATTGCTAACAGTGAAGATAGTAAGATGATCTTTTTATCTAAAAGTGAGTAATTTTAATACAGCAAAAATAATAGCTGATGATGAAAAATCTAAGGTCATTTTTGGAATCAGCACGAAAGAATTAGCTTAAAAAGATTAATGCCAGGTTCAGTTGTAAATAATTTCCGTTTATAATAATCAATTGTAATGACAAATCTATCACTAACTAACAGTTTCTTAAATATATCCTAACTGGTGAGGGAAAATATATTACATATAAAATGCATTTCAAAAGCCTGAGATTCATGGAAGAAATATAATGTTGTGTTTACGGCGATATCATAGAAGAAGAATTATTCATTGGAATTCTTAAAACGCATTCAAACTTGTTGATCAAAAAACGGCATGTACTCGTTAATGGGAAAATCCTGTTACACTTCATGATGACAAAAGTCAACATAGGGAAAAAGAAGCACAAAAGAAAACAAAACAAGAAAAAGCAATTGGTCTGTGTTTTCAAACATCCCCAACATTCATCTAAACTTATACCAACCGATTTTTGCATCTTAGATAGCTTCAAAGCCTTTTGGAAAAAAAAATTATTTAATGATAAACCCAATTTATGTGGTTTGCATAGACTTCCTCTTCAAAATATACTGAATTTAACTAATGAGTTTTCGGCGAAGTACCTGAATCGGCGAGCTCGTTTCGAATTCTTCTTAGGCTCATTATATTCACTTACGAGTAAATACGCTTAGGAAAGGTATGAACATGCCTCCTCTTCTTTTCTAGCTATGGATTGAATAAGCAAAGCAGTTTAGGTTCTATAGCCGTGCTTGGTAATACGTCTGCCGCAGAAAGAAAGGTCCGTCATAGATTGAGAAAGAAATTATCACCCAAGCGTCTATCACGTACAAAACTTATGTGACTGAATGACTACATACATAAAGGCATTGCAAATAATAAGGAATTTTAGTCTATTATTTTAATCATTTCACCTCAAGCAAGGCGGAACGGCCACTCGTAAGAAAGGGTTACAGTGAGAGAATGTATTTGGTACAGGGACTATTGAAGAAAGAATATAAATTAATGGGATTCATGAAGACAGAAAGAACGTACATCAGAGCAGTTGCCATGAAAATATTTTTAGAGAAAATACAAGATGCAGCAAAATTCCTCCAACAAAATATTACGATATTAGCTAAATAAATATCATATAGACACTAACAACCTACCATTGTGTGGAAAATATTTCTTGAAGGTTTATGTTGATTGAATTTCTGAGGAATTCTGGTAATTCAATAATTAAATTGAATCTTCTGAAAAATATAAATTTCAATAATAATAAAAGAAATCATGTATGGTTAGAATTGACGACTGATATCAATTCGGTCGGGTTTCAATCGGGTAGCCTTGGGACACTGTTTCTCGGGACTGAGCACCTCTCAGTATAATTTTTCTCAGTTTCATGTCTGTCCTCGGACAGCTACAACAGAGCCACACTCTGTCAGAGGAGAAAGACGCAAATGAGAGATGATGATCACGTTTGGTAAGTAATAATATATATGATTATAGCTCCAAAATAAGAGTCCCTAGTATGATTATCAATTTAGTTCTCCGCGCAGATTTGAGTGTCGTGTTAGAGACAAAACCATAAACTTTTGTAAATAAATTGTTAGGAGCAATCAGTTAGTCTTTTAAACATTTTAATGTTTAACAACATTCAGAGGGGAAGAGGAAAAATGAGTATAAATAATGAGAAGAAAGCCATTTTATATTCCTTTCTTTTGTTGTGGTTTTTATTTGACTAAACTTCAAGCATCTCATCGGGTTTATTTAAAGTTCAGTGGCACATAATTTAATAATCTTAGCGAAAGTTAAACCTGGTCAATTTAAGTCACCGTTCTAGCAAAGGAAATAAATTGCCCACAGAAGAGGTCGTTAAATAACTATAGACAAACGAATTTGTTAGCCGAGAATCACTGAAATTCAATTGCAACTGAAAGTTAATCGATAATATACTTTATTTTATTGTATATGTTTCGTTTTATTTTGGTGCAATAAGTATACGATAAATAAATTATAACACTAACAATGATGCTTCCCTCAGCGGGTAAGATGTAAAACAGAGAAGTCTATTCTGTAATATTCAAAACAAGGCAAATATATGTATTTATCGGTCATGCAGGCTGGTATCCCCTGCTTGCTAATGACATATTATACTTTTATGGCTCCGGTTAAAAGTGTTACACGACTGCAATATGCGGACATGAACCGTTTATTAATAAGATATTATATAAAAAGTAACTAGTTTGCGAATACGTAATTTTTCCTTCGGTCACTTTTCTTACTTTAAATCTATTTACAGGAATTTCAAACTTTCCCGTACACTACAAGTAATTTTCAACAAAATCAATGTTAAGGTTAAATCTGCGTTAAGAATATCGATAAATATTCATCATGACAAGACAATATATTAAATAAACATGTCCAACCTGAAAAATAACAGTAACACTAAAATAAATAATAGTAGCTCTATTAAAAATAATTCTAACTGGCGAAAAAAAATGATTTGCGCACTAAACGGCCAGTGCATTACCTAAAGTATAATTTACATTCTGGGGGCTATATTAAATTTTGTTTGGATTCAACTGAAAACAAATGGACAAAATGGTACTGTAATCATAAAATTATCTTAAGCAATAAAGACAGTAAAACAATGCCCTTTCAAAATACTTCTGGCAATTAAAGTACAACAAAGAGAGAATTATTATCTGGAATATCATCGCAAAAACTAAATCTTATCAAGGAAAAGAATTAAATGTAATTTATGCTAGTTAAAAAATAATGTTATCTTAAAACACTTAAATAACATAATTTAGTAAACACAAGTGAATTGATGATTGTATGCAAAGACAGAAATAAATATCTGCTCAGATACTTTCACCTGGATTAACAAATTCTTTTAAGCAAAACTTTTGACATTTTTTCTTTATTGCTTTCTTTTATTTTACATGAAATAAAATCAAGTGACCCAAGTTGACCCACATACACAAAACGTACAAGCTCTGCACCTATTAATTTAAATTTTCATTAACTTTTAAGATTTCAATTTCAAATGTACCTTTAGTTTTTATATTTTGTTTCATTACAAGTTAAATTATACAATTAAAATTTTAATGCTAGCATTTTATTACATGGCCACGATGAACAGATTTAGAACAAAAAATTAAAATCACATACATGTCAGTTCATGACAAGCACCTGGTGTTTGCAAAGAGCATGAAACTCCTAGTATTGCTATAGACATAGAATTATATCTAAAATTATTTATAAATGGAACTTTGTGTGTGTGTGTGTGTGTGTGTGTGTGTGTGCCCGTTATCTATAGACTCCGAAACGGCTGAACCGATTTTCTTGAAAATATACACAGTTCTACTATAAACGTCAGCGAGTGTTCTTAGCTAGGTTCTGTGTCGAGGTACTTCCGATAAATATCGAAAATCGATAATCGAAAAAATCGGGTTATAGAAGGAGTGGTCTGTTTTTAATCAAATTTGAGACACTCAAAGATCTAAGATCTAAGAAACAAAGATATATTCAGAAGTTTCAAGGTTGCAGTTCTTACCATATTTCAGAAAATCGATCATATATATAAGGCAAAATGTTTGTGTGTGTGTGTGTGTGTGTGTGTGTGTCTGTCTGTTTATCTGCCTGTATGTTTGTATTTTTTTCAGTTCTTTTATTTCAGTTTTTACTTCGGGTTTGGCGCTAAGTAGGTATAATTGTAGTTTTTAATCTCATCCATGATACCATTTACTCAGAGGACTTATTTAACCTTCAAAATTCAGTTTATGAAAAAAAACTTATTTGATATTGATACCAGGAAATCAAAATTTCACTTACATCCATTCATTTTTCTTTCAGTCTACGGTTTCGCTTTAACTGGAAACAACTATTGATTTTAGTCTTTTGTGCCAACATCCAAAGAGCCTCAGCTCCAGGACCATGGATTAGTTTTCAAGCTTTCATTACACCCGAGCAACGCCGGGCTATACTGCTAGTATATATATATATATATATATATATATATATATATATATATATATGAGAGAGAGAGAGATGATGCGAGGATGTGTATGAAAACTTTTCAGTGTTAAAGCAGTCTAACAGAATACCATATAGGGTTTTGATACGCAAAGGAACATGGTATCATATTTATATCGATATGATTGCCACCTATTTATCAATTATGATTTCCTAAAAAGAATGAATATGTGTCTGTGTGCTGTATGTACGTGTATACAGGAATGTGAGTGCATATTAAGTATCTAAGAAATTATTAACGGTAGCAAATAGCTCTGACAAAATAAATTCTGTTGATGGAAGTTTAAGATTTTCGAACATATAGAAATAGAAACGTATATTAATTTTTGACGATATATCCATGATTTATTGTATTAATGAAAATTGGATTGTGGTGGAATTATCTTTGTCATTAATAACTGTTTCTTTTTATTTTATAGGTAAGTACAGTCTTTATGTGGCAGTAGATATATATATTCATCGAGTATTGTGAGTATTTGATTTTGTATACAATTTTGCTTAAACCTATGAACCAACACGCACGCTTATATATATATATATATATATATATATATATATATATGAGGTTGCGATATTCATATGTTTTTATTGTTTTGCTCTAATAATTATGCGATCTCAGTCACGTGCATAAACCTCAGCGATTTATTTGATAATTGGTAAATACACAAAATTGTAGACAGATATTATCTGTTTTTTAACCAAACTTGCTTAGATGAATACATGGAGTTTCGTTATATATATATATATATATATATATATATATATAATCTATGCACGTCAAGATACCACAAACTAGGTATTCTGTGCTGTAATATATATTTGGTGTCATCTTCGGGCAGTTTATAAAAACTTCGAGCAGAATTCTCAATATCTGATCGGAGATCCGGAAAAATATAGTACAACATTTAACAAAGAGATATCGACTGATATTCTAAATAAAATATCTTTGGTTGGTTGTGTGTGTGTGTGTGTGTGTGTGTGTGTGCGAGTGAGTGAGAGAGAGAATAGAAATTGATTCTTGTAGAATGGGTTTTACTGTTATAATCGATTTTAATTTTTATCTTGTGCTACTAATATTTTGGTAGTTATCTTGAAATAGTTTTTGTTATTCCTGTGTGTAAATTCAAACATGATCCGCCTATTCGCAGCTGAAATGTTCAGATAAGCTTTTCAAGATTAGCGCAAGTTTTCTACGCCGAATAAATAAATACATGATGAAATAACTACTCACTTGATGTCATAAAGATGAAAGCAGTGTACCTAGGATAACGGCATTTTTAGCATTACATCTCTAGTGCTAGAAGTTCTGACTTAACTAAATGTTTAACTATTTTCATTGTGAACTCGAGCAGAATTTTTATTATACAGGGATAATTCACTTTTAGAAAGTACAAATGATAACTGTCCGTAATCTCAAAATATTTTATACATGAATATTTAAATAATGAAATATATGGTCACATTACTCTTGTAATATGCAAGTCTAGCCAACGGATATCTTTTTAATATAGCGTTATTATATGATCATGTTAATGAAAACCTTTAATTTATGCTATTGGGATGAAGTATATATCTGGCGGTTGCATATAATTAGCAAATTCAGTTTATCCTTACATTAGTGAAGGCTTTCTAAACTGGGACCACATAGCTCTCAGTGTATCCAAAAGAACGTAGGGCGCTACTGATAAAAATTTTATAAATTGTGGGCCATGAAGCTTGCTAGGGTCACAGCAAAGCTAAATATTTTTTCTGGTATTTTTTTTTTTAATCGTGTATTATAATTTAAAAGTGCAAGAGAAAAATTATTTTATTTTTGGCCATTTACCTATCTGTTTTTTTTCAATTACAATCGTCAAAAGGCCATAATATTTAAAGTACTTGATTATTTAGCGTGCAAAAATGTGGGAGTTTAAATAAATAATTAGTTGACCAATTAACTATAATGTGAAAGGTTATTCAAAATAAATTTTTGTTCTTTTTTATTTTGCTTCAAATAAAAGGTGAATATTTTTTTCCGATTCAATAATATAATCTTGAATCTTGTAATTTAACGTTTTTTTTTTATTTCATATGCCTTTAAGAGGTCCATATAAGATCCTTTTACGGTGAGGGGATCATGGAGATAAAAAGGTTAAGAACGCTTGCTTTAGTGTATTGTGATGCTTCGTCAAAGAAAATCATTATCAGAATCTCAGAGGAGGTTTATAAAACATTTTGTAAGATTTTGCCCAATATGCAATTTTTACCAGTTTGAAAACGCACGCACCCACACACATGGCATGCCCAAATAGATTTCTTTTTTACAGTAAAGTTAATGGTGTCCATGCCACTCTATTTAGGGGATTAGGTAAAGAGGCATGTTATACGTGTTAGTAAGGTAATAGGTTAACATTATAGTGATCGTGGTAGTATTCCACAAAGCAGTGATTCCGGGGAGGAAGCAAGAGAATACCGAGGAAATGTGGGTGATTCTTACAGTGTAAGAGACGTGGAAATCCTTGCTGTGAAGATTAGGACATACAGAAATAATGAAGGTACTGGGCCGGGGTATATGGGAAAAGACATATATATATATATATATATATATATATATATATATATATATATATATACGAGCTGATTGAAAAATTATTCATTATTTTATGTATGAGTAGCCACACAAGTGTCCTGACTTAAACACTATGATTTTATTCTTTAGGTTTGGTTAAAGGTGCAAGTCTACAATAGCAATTCAAGAATTTAGGGCCAATACAAGAAGTTGTATCTTTCCTGACATAATTGTCTTTCGTTAACAAAGCGATTCATGAGCGGTTCGAGAATGTGTAACACGTAGTGCCTAGATTGAACTTTAAATAAGACCTCAATATTAAACGTTTTCCTCTCATTTCCATTTTTGTAAATGTTACAGTTCATAAATAAATTATATTTATTATGGGGAGTTACTTTTCATTCACATATATATATATATATATAAGAAGCCTGAAAGTAAATTGAGTCTAGTAGATTTAGAGAAAGATTGATTTCAAACTTTTCGGTCAGTTCTTTTCGAAGATTAATGAAAAAAGAACAACGCAGACATCTAATAAAAAACAGTAGAAATATATCAAACTAAAGCCTAGACAGAAACATTTTTCATCAAAGCAGACGACAATATGTTAGTTTTGGTACACATTTATTCATTTCTAATCGAAAATTCATGCTTTTTAGATAGTTTTGTATAATTTTTCTTGACTTTCTCGTCCTTATTTCTTTCTTCATATTCTTTTAAATTTACTTTGTTTGTTTACATTGGATAACGGTTTTCCCATGCATTTTTGGTTAATAATATTTTTTCTTCTTTTTAATTTATTTCTTTATTTTATCTGCCTTTTTGTTATTACTTTTATACACTTTACGCTTTTTTTTTCTTTTTGACAGTTTGATATTATTTTCTATGTACTCTTGTTCTTTTATAAAATATTTTTCGATCCACAGTCGTTTGCTTGCTTTCGAAATACGTTTTCTTCTGTACTTTTCGGATATATTTGTATTTTATTTTTTCCGTTTTTTAACATTTTCTCTTGTGATCTTGATTTCATTTGTTTTTTCTGCTTTTATAATTTTTTATTCTTTCTTTGTTAATGTATTTCATCCAGTTTTTATTTGTTACACATATTTATTGTTTTATTTTCTTTCTGTTTGTTCACATGATTCTTTAAATCGAATATCATCAATTATATTGTCCATTTAGATTTTTATTCTTTACGCTTTCTCCATTTATTCTGATATAAAATTCATTATTGTTAGTATTTCTGTACTTACTATTCCCATTTCCTTATCCCGCCTTCGTATACGCCTTTTCTCCTTCATTGTTTATTCGTTCCCGAAAGAAAGAAAAAAAATTCTGCTTCAAATAGAAGACAATATGGAGGACACTGGAATGTGCGAATCTCAGATTCATTTGTGAGGCAAGGTCAAGGCTTCAGTGACTGACGACTGCAAAAGGAATCGATGTTACGAATGTCTGTAAAGAACCAATGTGAGGTTACGAAATATATAGTTAATAATTTACGAAATAATGATGCTGCTTTGTTCGACACACAATAAAGTTCATACGGCATGCTTATGTGAAGAGTATGGTTAGGATGTGCTGTATGCATGACAAAAAATGGCCGGTGTTTCTACAATCGAGAAAATAGACAACACTAAACAGAAACAATTGTAGACAGATATTTTTAAATAACGCCATTTATTTTGGATTCATTTATCACTTAATCTAGACAAGATAAATAAAGGCTCTGAATCAGAAAGATTTAAAAGTGCTATAAATTTGAAATCATAAGCTTAATTGCAAAGTTGTACATTCTTAAAGACAAAGACAAAGAGAAATATTAAATAGAGTGTAAATGAGGCTGTCTGATGAATTCCTCTTATAAGAACAGCCTGTGAAATATGTAAATATTTAAAAAAACATAACTGTCCAGATGTAGTTCACAGAAACAAAAACGTAAATATTAAAACTACAATGTATTAGTCAATTTGAGTGGAGGTATATATATATATATATATATATATATAGAGAGAGAGAGAGAGAGAGAGGGAGGGAGAATCTATAGAGAGATAGAACATATAATTCAGCACAGCATCATGACTGCGATTTTATGATCTGCACATTCAGTCGATGAGGTAGCAGTTACCAGTGTTGTTCCAATATTGATGGATCACTATATATATATTATATATATATATATATATATATATATATATATATATACTAGCAGTATAGCCCGGCGTTGCTCGGGTGTAATGAAAACTTTAAAACTAATCCATGGGACTCTTTGGATGTTGGTACGAAAGACTAAAAAGCAATAGTTGAGAAACCGGAGATTGAAAGAAAAATGAATGGATGTAAGTCAAATTTTGATTTCCTCGTATCGATATCAAATAAGTTTTTTTTTCGTTGTAAACTTAATTTCGAAGGCTAAATAACCCTCTGAGTAAATGGTATCATGGTTGAGACTAAGAACTAGAATTATAACTACTTAGAGCCAAACCCGAAGCCAAAACTAAAATAAAATGGCTGAAAAAATACAGACATACAGGAAGATAAACAGACACACACACACAAACATCTTGCCTTTTTTTTATATATATATATATATATATATATATATATATATATATATAATCATTTTTGGCACTATTTTAAGAAATGCAACCTTGAAACTTCTTAATATCGTTTCTTATATCTTTGTCTATAAGTGTAACAAATTTGATTAAAATCGGACCTCTCCTACTAAAATCCGATTTTTTCGATTATCGATATTTATCCGAGGTACCTCGACACAAAACCTAGCTAAGAACACTCACTGACGCTTATAGTACAACTGTGTAAATTATCATGAAAATTGGTTCAGCCGTTTCAGAGTCTATAGGTTACGGACACACACACACACTCACAGACTAAGTTCCATTTATAAATAAGTTTATATATATATATATATATATATATATATATATATATATATATATATATAAACAACAGAAATAAGTTTGTTCCGATGAGAGACATTGGTATAGAATAAAAAGTTTCAGAGGCCGTGAACATTTTGTTAAAAGTGTATATTTATTATTTTTCTTATTATATATGTTATGATAAAATAAGTCTCCATAATTCCATCAAAATAAGCTACTATTCAGAGCTTTTTAAAAACTATGTTGATGCTACAAGAAGTACTATTGCTTTGACATTACCACTATGTAAATTATTTATAAGTGACTATCCTGATTTGCACAAGTAGAATTTATGAAATCATTGATCTTCTAATATTTGTCAGAAGTAATCAAAGTATCCTAAAATGTATTTGTGATTCTGCAGCCATTGAAAAAATTTCAGAATATGCATTTCTCATCAGAGTACAATTAGAGCTGCCTGGCTGTTCTTCACTTTCACAGATAATTGAAAGAGTAGTGAAATTAACATCTGAACCTTGTTATGTTGTTTACGAATTTGTCGCCAGACATATACATGTTCTTGCAAAAAATTACGTTGTCAGTTAAGACAATCTTTTGATTCTAAAACCTGTTAAACAATTTCGATGGTATCATTATATGAATATTTGGATTGAATTAAATTTCATATAATATAAAACTTATTGAAATAGCAAATTTTTTTCTAATACTTGATATTTAATGAATTAATAAATTTGGAGGCAAATACATTTTGGCATAATGCGATGAAGTATTGAATCAAAGTATTTGTTTAGAAAAATAGACTAGAAAAATTACGGAAATTAAATCGCCTATTTGGAAATGCCGGAAGATTTGTTATTGTGAAATCATACTCCTAACAATTAACGCATTTGAATAATGCATGATGCAGTCGGACAGTAGCCATGACTGATGGTGTTGCATCGTACAAAGCTACAAATCCAATGCACCAAAAATAATAATCAAAAAAGAAACTGTGTCCTGCATGCAAATTCTTTCACGGGCTACCATATCTGACGAAATATGAATTTAACAAAGTATGTCATATTTCTTTATTCAACGATGTGTGCCTTACAGGCAAATTAAACAATTTGATATAAAAAATGATTCGATCCAAAATCGCAGTCCTTTTATTGTTACAGATTACGCAAATTACTTAAAGTGTAGCGTACAAACATAATTATAGAAAATACTAACTATAAAATAGTACTGGGAAAAATCTATATACCGATCGCATAAAGTTACAAAGTTCAAAAATTCCCATTATATATATATATATCGAATAAAGGAATAGGGTTGTTCCAACGAGAGTAATTAGTATAAAATAAAAAGTGTGAGAAGCCGTGAACGTTTTCTTTAAGATATATATTTATTGTTTGGTATTCATACAAGTTATGGAGTATTAATTTGTCATGGTTTGCGCTACACGTGTTTTGAGTCTAAAACTGACTCTTCAGGCGCACAAATTCGTTGCTTGACGTTTGGGTTTCTCTGAGTATCTGATCATTCTGTTTCTATATATATATATATATATATATATATATATATAGAGAGAGAGAGAGAGAGAGAGCGAGAGAGAGAGAGAGAGAGAAACTCAATACATAATTAAACGGTTATCAATCCAGAATTTATTTCTGCAGTGTAAAAACAAAAAATACAGCTGGCCCTTTCAGACAGTTAAAAAATAAATAAATGTTATTTTGAACACTTTTATTCTTTTTTAAATTACAGAAAAAAGCGACTGACAATATAAGATATTCTAAAAAAATATATAAATATTTAAAAATAACACAGGTAAAAAGGAGCAAATATAGTAAAAACGAAAATATTGTAAAAGAGGTATACATCACAAAAACCAAAAAATTTCCACAGATTTAAATACACAAAATTAAATAAAAAGTATATAGATGAAAATCATAAAATAATACAAAATGTCAAAATTATTCATAAAGAAAATAATAAAATTTAAAAAGTAGAGTATCCATCAAAAATAGTGATTAAAAATATTTTAACACACACACGCATATATATATATATATATATATATATATATATATATATATATATAGTCATCCACATACAAGCCTGTTTCTCTGTATCACAGCTCATCAGTGTGGCTAGATACATCCACTTGTTTCTGGCCGGGATCAAAACTCGACCGATTTGGTGTCAGTCGGAGTTGCTACTCCCCTAAGCCATAAGCGCATGGAACCAGAATGGGGAAATTTTAAAGTCTTGTATATAAATAAGCAGTGTGTACAGACACTAGTCACCGAAAGAACTCAATTCGTTTCTGAAGAGTCACGCTTATATAGCAGAAGTGGAAACTGTTTTTAAAATTTTCTTTTCTGAAGAGCTCAATCGTAATACGACTGTAATATATTAGTCCTCCACATACAAGCCTGTTTCGTTTATATATATTGATTTTTAATTACTTAGATTCTAGCATAAAATGGTTAGACTAGTGCCCATTTGTATTAGATAAGGTTCAATACAATTATATTGGAAAACTTTTGAATATTTTTATTTGTAAAAGTGTTATTACGCGACCTAGTTTTCTGCCATGAGAGGCGTCTTCAAGCTATTTGCAATAACCCGCCTGAAGATACCACTCATGTTAGAAACCTAGGTCACATAACTCGATTACAAATGAAATATATATATATATATATATATATATATATATATATATGAGAGAGAGAAAGAATGATTTTTGTTTTAGTTTCATAAAAAGCTGCATAAATTTTGACGAACGCTTACACGCATGGATAAGTTGCATACAACAACGCTTGCCTATAATCAAAGAAAATAACTCAAAATACACAATCATAAATATATAGGTATATACGCATTTGTTTTTAAACTTAATACGAATTTTCTTAGACAAACTATAAATTGCACTGAAGAATTAAATGTTAAATTAAGGGTTTCTCAAACGCCTGCTTAGATTTACATTGGCGTTCTATAATGCTTGTGTATTACCAATCCAATTTACCATCAATCCGCACATACTCCACGATCAGACACGCACACAAACATGTGTGTGTGTGTGTTACACTATTATTAAATATGAAAAAATATAATCCTAAGTTTAGTACGACAAAGTGAAAGAAAATATGTGTTGCATTATTAATTGTGCAGACTATTTTCCGATAGGAGTATAGAAAAAATGGATATTCTGACAAAGCCGAGAATATATATGAATTAAAACATTTGCGCGTTTGCAGATACATTGTTGCACAAAATTTAACCAGCCGAGGTCAGACGAAAGTCATCGCATGATTGACAAGCGGAAGTTCTGATACTACACAGCTGGTAACCGGCTAGAAGTGAGTGTAAAAAAAAAAAAAAAAAAAAAATGAAAATTCGATTGTTTGTAATTCCTCAAATAATGGCGGTGGATTGTCACAAAACACAGAAAAAAGGAAATTTTGCGAATCTGGGCTTTTGACAAGTGCAACAGAGGTGAGATTTGATGACAGTGGGAGATAATTTGAATTAAAATTTCCAACATAAAAGCTGGATTGTTCATGTAGTTTAGTTAAATCAGATGAAGGCGAAAGAAAATGTTTTCACTAGAAATATGGCCACTTAATTGAATAAAGATTTGATTTGCATGGACACCCCGTGTCCGTCGAGCCCTACCAAAGAGAATTCGGGACAGGCATAAAAACTAGAGCTCAGAAGGCCAACGTCAGTTGTTGCTACGCCGAGCTAAAGCAGACAAGACGAATATACCGCAGTCGACACAAAGACTCCTCTTCGGCAGTTTCCATGAAGCTTCGGTAGAAAGCTTGAATAAGACATTTTGAATAGTCACAATTTGAAATCTCTGATTGGAGTGATAAACGTTACCAACCGAGAAATTGAATAAGTGTTGAGAAGACAAAAATTACTCTTAAATGAAACTTTTTAAATTAAACTTTTGTAAGGATGAGAAATTGACGACTGTTATATACTATTTCTTTTTTGTTTGCTGTCGTTTTATATAAAGTTTGTTTTTGCAACTCATTCTGACGTTTTTCGAATTACTTTTGGTGTTGTTCTTATTAGCTTAATTGTGCGCGCGCTTCCGGTATGGTTAACGTGGTAAAGATACAGCTAGCAAAATTCAGCGTGCCTTCCTCAGCATCAAATTTCCCAGCGTGAGAGAGAGAATGAACACCGTTGTAATAGACAACTTGAAGACCAGCTACTGTGTCGAAGCCATCACGACTAGTGACCCAAGAACTGCGTCACACACGCATATATATATATATATATATATATAAACACACACGTGCTAGTGTTGGGCATTATTACGCATGATAAATCAGATTGTACGTATCATAGTAATAAATATATGAATATATATATATATATATATAAAACAATATAAAATGTATGTACAAATCTTATTAAACATCTAATACGTTCAAAACACTTTATTATCGGTAGCATTTTAAAAGCTTCGTTCGTCTTCAGCATTTCGCTTTCTGTAATGTGTCATTGATTCTCATGAAGATCAAAAGCCACGTTCTCATTAAATTATTTATAAACTGTTTAATATATTTTTTGAATAGCTGGGATAAGCAATTAATTTCTACCTAGTGAAACCAGTTCATACTCTTGTTACGGAAGTATTATTACTGGCTCTATTTCTTTGTTTAGAAATAAAGAGGAAGACTAGATTCTCTAAATTCCGTACTCTTTTACGCGCGTTTATTTATGAGAGATTTTAAATCGGGATTAAGATTTTAAGGACCTGATATATAGGTCGAAGGTGCTTAGATTTTAGGTAGAATATGCTTTTTTAGTTTAGTGGTTAACAGCATAGACAATACGATTGACATTTCAAGTATAATTTAGGTGAAGGTAGATGCATTTGCTTTTGCAGAAAGATAAATATGAAAGGCATGAATCCATATTTTGTCAGGTCATCTGAGACTGGTGTTCTAAACCAGGGGAAGATTTCACGATCTAATTGTGAGAGGGAATCTGTCATTCGTGATTTCTTTTTTTCATTTACAGAATAAGGAATCCATCTTGAATGTAAAATATTCCTAATCAAAATAATATGTATAAATTCATATGCGCTAATATGGAAAATATAGTTTTTGATGATATTTGCGTATTATTTGGAATTCCTTATTTAATTGGGAAATCGTGAAATTGAGTTTGGAATGATATTTTGACATATGCTGAACAAGTACATTGGCAATAAAAGGTTAACTACTTATTTAGTATTGAATAACAACAGAAAACATTATCTAACTTTTGGTGGCAAATAATCTAGACTGGAAAAAACTTGATATCAAAAACATACTGAAAAATGATTGGCTGCGAAAATTAAGGAAGTGCTTTTATATAGACAATATCTGAAGAACGTGAGCATCACAATAACTTCACATTTTAGGTGGTGATATTGGCCGTCAAGGACAGTACGGAAGCTCGGTGAGTTTCTTTTTTTCCTTACTCAAAATCGCCAGAAACATCGCGGATCGCGTGGAACTTGCTGTGTATCAACTTCGCTCTGTGCGTCCCACTCAAAGCACCATAATAAGTTTTGATATATCTGAATATATATATATATATATATATATATATATATTGTAACTAAGTTGTTGAACTCGTAGGTTTATTTACGTTTTTGTTCATGCATTTACTTTTATAAAGAGTGCTCGATACAAATGTAGAGCGTTATATATATATGCGTGAGTGAGTGTGTGTATGCATATGTATGTATTAGTATTAAAATGTTATATGATTGATTGATTGATGAACATTTTTAATTAATGACGAGTGCTAATTTATTCTCAAGTTTAATAGTTTTTATTCCGTTTGTAATTTTACAAGGAATTTTTTTTGAAATTTTAGCATTATTGGTAAATCTTTAAATATAGAGATACCACGTCATAGTATATAGATAGTGTCATGGAACAGTGATTCATGGTAAGCAATCCTCTCGCTTAATCCTGGCCATTATTGTCAATATAATGCTTTGACCATCTTTGCATAGATATGCTGTAAAATACAAATATATGAAATAGCAAAACAAAAATCATTTTTTTTTTCAAACCCGATAAAGCCATTGTTTAGAAGAGTGTCTTTTTCAGTGCGCAATGTCATTTATATCTCTTAATTTTCTATGGAGACAGTATATGTTTTTCCTACTTTTAACAATACTCTGTCTGGTATGATCCATTTCCCTTATTAATTGTTCTGTCCTGAATGTATATAATTAGAAGAACCATTATTGTATTCAGAATTCATCAAATGAAATTAGCATTATTCGTTGTATAAATATTCATCAGCGTTTTCATTTTTAATGTTGTTATTATCTTCTCCCCAAAGACAAACTGTACATATAAAACTAGTAAGGGTTTAATAGAGTTTTTGCGGTATTATGGTGTTTGTAGTTAGAATGTAGTAGAATGTGCGTTGTGGTGCAGTAGATATCGTCTCGGAACGACAAATCGGTGTGTCGAGTTTGAATTCTAGTGGAATTCCTTGCATTCGCTTACGTACGGTATTATGGTAGGATGTGCGTTGTGGTGCAGTGTATATCGACTCGGAACGACGAATCGGGGCACCGAGATTGAATTCCAGTTGAATTCCTTGCATTGACTTACGCACAAACACCCTTGGAAAAGGTATTAATCCGACTCTTCCCTCCTGTTATGGGATGAATAATAGGACAGATTGAGATCTATAACGTTGACTGGCAACCAATCTACTGAAGAAAGCAATGGCAAACCACTGCGGGATAATCTGCTATGCAGTCAGTCATGTCTCATTCGAGACATGATCGCCCAAAGAGTGTATCACGTATGGCACTTAACTGACTGAGTTAGAATGTGATGTTTTGATGCAAGGAATGTTTTGTAGCTTGCTTGAATCAGTGAGTATGTACAGCTAAGTTATTTCAAGGACGATAAAAACCAGCCTTCACGATTTTTATTTTTGAACTCGTGCCATATTTGTGTATATTAAGCAAAAAGTAAATATCAGTTCATTAAACTCTCTCTGGATCGAACTCTCTGCTTTCGAGTTTAGATAAACTAAGACGAGGGTCCGTCGAAGGGCAGAGACTTCTGGAGAATAACAGACAAACGCCCAACTCTTCCTTATACAGAGTCTACGGGAAATATTTATTCGAAATTAAGAGATCATATCTCCCACTTAAAATTCGGTCTTGTGCCATATCCAGCCTCATTTGGAAGCTAGACTTTTACAAGTTCATTAAATTTTATATTTAAGCCAATACGAATTGTCTGAAAATATTCAACTACAATTTAGTGAACTCTCGCTGTTAAACATTTTTATGATATCTAATTTCCTGTATCCAGAGAAAGTTGTTACTAACTCCAACACATCTGATGCAGGACTGGAATATCGTCACTGCTGTAGAACTTTCATAATCTTAAGAACCTATATCGACAAAAGTTATAATAAGCTGCACTTCCTCACAAAATGCGCTTAGATTCATTAGAAAATTAAATTATTTAAACGTGGCCCAAGAGAAATTAGTTACAGTTTATAATTAGTGTCAATGATACCAAATTAAGAATATTATTTAATATGAAAATGGAATATAGAAAACTATTTTAAATCAATGCTTTAAATAATCATATTGAAAATGAGAATAGATTTATGAAGAGGAAACTGTAAGAGAAATGAAAAAAGAAAATGTCTCAAAGAATGACAGAAATTTCGAAAGAATTAATGGAAAAACAATTGATTTCTTAGAATGAACAAAATACAAAACAAGACACAGGCTAATCGACTTCCCTTGACAGGGAAAATTGGGTTAAAATACGAATGTTCGTAAATGTTTAAATGTAAATAGTGATGGAGAAAAATGGATACAGAAGAAAGGTAAGAGTCTGTGAAAAGAAAGACAATGATTTGTTGAAAATTTATTTGATTAAGAAAATGAAAGGAAAGTGAAAATAAATTAAAGAAAGTAGGTAAAAAGGCGGAAAAGGCGAATAGTCATGTCCAAGGATACTTTTCATAAGCTAGGCGGAATATTGAGAGTCAGGAAAATAATTCGTTGGAAACAAAGAGAGTAATGGACTGTTATATGATGTCCGTCCTTCAATATTGCATCGAATTAAGGAAAGTCTTGAAACAATGAAAATGTGGTTCTACAGAAGGATGCTGAGAATACCATGGTTTGCAAATATGAGCAACGACAATGTCTTGGAGAGGATGCAAACGAAATGAAAGCAAAATTAGCATTCAGAAGACACTGTTGAAGTTTCTGGGACACGTAATGAGAAAGAAGGGCCAAGAGAATTTAATACTCACAGGATGGATAGAGAGAAAGAAAAACAGAAGAAAGCAGCGTGACGAATACTTGATGGATTGCAGAGAAGGCTACAGGAAATGTTAACAAGATAAATGGTGTTAAGAACTACAAATGAGGAAGTC